>KK499814.1:1504467-1544321 GCA_000688715.1 Glossina pallidipes | reverse complement strand
GAAAGGTTTATGGTGGTGTAGGGTACCAAACGTTGGCCCAGTATAGAGTCTTTACTTGTTTCTTTCTGTAATCATCAGAGAGCGTAGAATTAATCAATCAATCAATCTGCAAAAGATAACAATGGAATTACCGTAAATACTATTTTGAAAAGAGTATACAAAGTTTGCTTATGATAAAATGAAAGACTTAACTTTCTTTGTCAACTTTATAAATACGAAATAATTTTTTCTTCTCTTTATTCGAAGAAGACGGACAGACAGACTTCAACTTCAAATTTTCATTGTATTAACATACAATGGTAAAATGAAGATCATGTTATTGCTATTCATGAGAGTATCGATGACGACAGGGACGTATCATTTTTAAAAAATTGCCGTCTGTACGTCCATTTTTGCGCATACCTTTGCAAGGAAATAAAAGAACTCAAGATCATCGATTTTTTGTTCGAACAGGACAGCGTAACGGGCCGCATAAACGAGGAAAACATAAAGTTCGATGAAAGCAGATATTTTTTGCTCTTCCGGCTTCTCAGATTTATTACAATTCGCAGATATCAGGCGATTTTAGTCCGGGCATATTTACGGCAGGAAAACAGAAACCAAACTTCTTTACTATCCATCATTCCAATCGGGGCAGCCAATCAGCTACAATTACCTATGGGAGTTCGAATATGATATGCTGCCCTTCTGTTCCTACTTCTTGCAGATAATCTTACCATCTGTAAATATTGATATAAAACTTTGTGAAACCGAAATAACTCAGTCACTTTGCTCCTCACAAACTCTACAGGAATCCTTTTCATCTACCGTTTTCATTGACTAGTCGCAGGCTTCATATATAAGCCAACTACAACTTAATCTTCTTGATCTCGGGTGGTGTCGTAGTTCAACTAATAATGAATAATAATTAGAATGAACTTCACATTTAAGGGCGTAAGTATTTCGTTCTTTCACTCTTATAAATTCTGCCAAGACTTTAAAACGGTAACGGCATTCGGCACGTAGTCGCAAGAAAATGTATTAGTTAAAGATTTTGATTTCGTAGATTTAACGCTATAAAGAAAAAGGTTGAAAAAGCATTTTCAAAAGCAATGTAACACACGTGAAATTATTTACCCGCATACATATGTGGTTGTAAGTGTAACGCATTACGAATCTATTTATCGGTCTATCGCAGCTATAATAAAGTAACGTTGCCTTTGGAAAAATATTAATTTAACTAAACTTTTGTAAGGCATACATGTACGTACCAGTTATAAAGGGAAGTGGGTTAGAGAGGAAACACATACGCAACAATATTGAAATTCTTGCGCAAACATTTTGAAATATTTATTAAAATTTTCAACCTAAAGGTAAAGTAAATGCAAAAAAGAGAAGAATCGTATTTAACTAAGGTAAGCGTATGTTTATATACCTTGAGTGGGTGCGACTGAATGTGCGTGTGTGTGCGTGTGTGTGAGTGTGCAAACAGTTTCATTACTTCTAAATATTTGGAAAATTCAGAAGTTTTACTTTACACATTATTTACATATCATATGTAAATGTTCAGTGATGCTGTCGAGGCGAAAGGAAACAAAAAGCTTCAGCATAAAGGTGTTCATAAAACATATATCTTTTTCTCTGGAATTATTCGAGTAAACACTTGGTTAACATAACTCCAAATAATGCTTAAAATTGTAATCAAAATGTATGAATACAATATTAGTTACCAAAAAGTTGAATAGTTTTTTATTAAATTTAGTTTCTGCTTTAACACTGCATGATGCCTTAGGTTTGTTAACGAATGTTTTATTTTTTTTTTTTTTTTGTATTTGTTTTTTTAAGGGTCGATTCATAAATGCATTTGTGTATTTCCCACAAATCTTTCATTCATCGCAATTACCAAAAATCAAAAAATTCTTTTTTATCATAACATGTTTTATATGTAATGCTTTGATATCACCAGGATTACCAAAGTGAATATTTATTTAATTAAAATCGTTTACAATTATTTGACTTATATTTGAAATTTAATACATAGCTTAGATAATTGAATTGAAGCGCCACAAAGCTCGATACGTTCATACAGATCAACATATAGCGTACACAGTGGTGTGAAAAAAAATTTCATTCATTTTGATCCTTTTCGAAGAAGAAGTGAAAGTGAGTTGAAGAAGGAGAGGGAGAGAAGTAAAGGTATTGAGCCCTTATGTCTGTCTTTTCATTACGACCTATAAGTACCAGAGTTAGTGTGGAAGAAAAGAAAAGAATAAAGTTTTTCAGCGTTAAACTGTGAGCTTGCAGATTTTTGGGTTATTGACCAGAGTTGCCTATCCTTTGCGCATTTCTCTATGTGTACAATTTTATATATATATATAAGTAAGAAATATATGAACATGTAGGCATATTTATAGTTGTGGCGTATATATGTATTAATACCCATTAATCAGTTAACTGTGTCGACCTCTTTGAAAAATGCACAACAAGAATTCAGCGATGACTCGATGATGAGTACACGCGTCAGAGTATTTGTAATATACAATTAGGTTGCAATGAAAGGACCCGAAAAATTGACAAAAATATCGATTACGGCAAATACACATTCATAAATTTTGATGAGGAAATCTGCCAAGGACGGATGAACTGATCATTACGTGTATACTCGTCATAACACAAAATTTTGCTCGCCTTTCTTGACGAGTATGCTCATCATAGACATAGACTAGTTACCAATTTTGTCCGAAAATATGGCTTATAATTCCTTAAAATATTTATAACTAATATTTAGCATTTTTTTAAATTTATTTCTATACCCATTAGTGTAAGATTGTTTTTTCCATAATGCATGTAAGACCCAAAAGGAAGCTTCAGAGACGCTATAAAATATATATATTCTTGATCAGCGCGAAATTCTGAATTCATTTAGCCATGTCCGTCCGTCCGTATGTCTGCGTGTCTGTATGGCGTGTGTTGTTGGCGCTCTCCTGGTCGCAAAAATGAAGATATCGACTTCAAATTTTGTAGAAACATTGAAAGTCTTTACACGCAGGTATTGAAAATAGGCCAAATTGGTCAGAGCAGAAGCCCGTGGGGGATCGTAAACTGAACGCAATCCCGTTTTCTTAATAGATAGAAGGCTCAAATTTGCAACATTTACTTTACGACGCGCTCTGCTCTTTACATGCAAAAACGGACACAATCGGCCATGCCCACACTCTTCCACTTTATTGAGGTTTTTTGCTTATTCATCATAAAGAAAACAACACAGAATGCTTAAAGCTATTTTGTACATGAAGATATATTACCTGCCTAAAAATGGGTTAATTCTAAAATGAATGTGATGGACACTGCAACCTGGTGGATTAATTTTTTCTTAATACGACATGGGATGGAATAAAAGAACTTGAAAAGTACAATGCGAAAAGCATAGTGGTGGGTATGTGGGATTAGGTCCCCGTCGAATATAACTTTCTTACTTGTTTTGTCTTTATTTCTTACTAAGGAGGAACAACTTTAGCGTATGCGAAAAGTAATGGACTAAAAAGCAACTTAAAGTAACACTTGAAATGGAAAAATGTTACTTGATTGTTAATTAATGTTATAGTGAATCACGAAAGTGATTATACTGTAAGCTCGTGAACGTGAAGAACATTAGATAACAACACATAATCACCTTTCTGTGCATTGAAGGCAGCCACGTCCTGTAGTAAAGATTTTTTTTTTTATATATAAATAAATTCATTGTAATTAATTGAAACTGTAAATGAAAATCTGAAATTCAAACAAAACATCCAAATGTAAGCCATATAATCGGACAGATGTATTTACAAATTTATTTAGTTTACTTAAACGGGAAACGGATTTTACACAGTGCGTTACTACTACGACTTGAAGCAAAGGGGAGCTCCTTTTGCGGATCACTGGATAATAAATCTAAAAGTCCTAACATTGATTCTTAGTTTAAAACTATTTTCTACGTCAAGGGTGCTGCTTTTCAATTAACGTTTACTAATAATGCTAAGCATACAAATATTATGAGTGACAGTTGCTCACTCAACTTCCTTTTGATGACCTATTCGACTGGCATATCAAACTGTACACCTCCAACAAGTTGCCCTTTGTTGCTTTCCAAAACGTCAATTTTTCCCGACTATCTCGTGCATTGGACAAACGATTACATGCAAATCCTGAGAAGGATAAAGTACGCGACTTGACAAGATTTAAAAAAAGTGCAACCAAGCTGACTACGTCTCATATATCTTCTTACCCAACAAATTAAAATTAAATATTAGACTCATAACAAAATTAGTTTTAAAAATTTTAAAATTGTTTATTTAAATGTAAATTATAAAAAAAAAAATTGTCTTTTCTTTTGCACTACACTGTATTCATCTTTGGTATACATATGCAAATTTAAACAGGCATTTATTATAATAATAATAGAACGTGACATGTGCTAAACTTATCTAAATAGCTCAATGATAATATGGTAACACCTATTATTGTTATATTTATCAATGCTTCATAATTGTAGGCGTAATTCCAGGGAAAATTAAAGAATGCGAATATTCCGATGGTTGTTGGTAAAATCATTGTCAAAAACAAGTTTACAAGTTTTAAAGCCGTTTGCTATCACTTTTATGCTTTACATTTTTCTATATCTATTTATTACAGATATCGGAACGAATATCGGATATTGTTATAACTAGACTACGCCATGTGATGCAAGATTACAAATTTTTCAAGCATCGTTCGCAAGATATTTCGACGGCGAATGTAAAGCGAAAAGAAAGGTAAGGGGGTTATGTAACTACGTATTGCTCTTCGGAAGTCTAAATAGAATTCACAGCTTCTGACAAGCTTTTGATTTTTCGTAAAAATCTGTCGGTGGACCAAGTTCTTTTTTTACATAGAAAGCAAAAGCTATTTTACCTAACGCACCTGTACTTATCCTAAGACTTCTACTATAAGATTTATATACGTGTAAAAAAGAAACAAAACAACTAAGAACGTTATAATCAGGCAAGGCCGACAGTTAGATATACTAGTCCACTTCGTCTAGCATAGTTCGGCATATTCGGTCGTTTTGGCAATATAACAGTAAACCAAAAATTACACACTATTTTTCTGTAAAAACCGACATTTCAGAAAAGCCCGTTTATTGGAAGATTCTTAAAACACCATCTATTGTACTCCAAACTTAGAAAACTTAATATGCATTCTACTTTTACTACTTTTCGTCTTTCGTCATAAAAAACTAAATACCAGACTTTCCATATCATGACTTTTCAAAATATAGTGTCATATGGGAACTGGTCGAAAAAGTGGACCAATCTGAACCATTTTCGATAGCGATTGTCCTTGACTGAAGACACGCCAGCGTAGCAAATTTCATCGAAGAATGCCCAAAATTTGCTACCTTTAGTTTAAATACATGGACAGTCACCGGATGGACAGACAGTCGGACAATGAGTGCGCCCAAACCTTCAACTGTTTTCGTCCTTAATACTAAAAGCAAGCATATAAAGGCTTACTTTTGGCGCAGTTTATTTCCATGTCAATTTCCTTTTACGGACCAATCTTCATCACAAAACATCATTATACAGAGAGGTAGAGAGACCTACCCATCATCCAAACTCGGTAGAGTTGATATTTATGGGAAACTATAACTATAGGGCAATCTTCGTGAAGATTTATTTTTCTTAGGAATGGTTATGCAGGAGAGGCCTCACAACATCAGCCCATTTAATCCACTTTTTTCACATCAATTTCATAAGCAGGTTTCAATTTCTCATTTTAATCTATCCAAGTTCGAGTCGTTATATACGTAGATTTTACTAATGACTTGTATTCATGATAAGTTTGATCCTTCAGCCTTTATATATCTAAACTTGTTGACTATATATTCAAGTTTGTGAATCGCCTACGTTTACTAAGTGGTACTTCAAAATTATGTAAACCACATAATAAATAAATGGTTTTGAAATTCTATCTGCTCCTTACTGTGATACGATGATAAGTTCGTGTACTTAATTGGATGTCAGTATCAAAGTTTGCCCAGAGGATTGTGAGCGCTATTCATTTTAGGGATACATATAACATAAGTGCATCATAAGTGCATCAGATATTCAACTTTGTCGGCTCTTCATCTAAAAGTGTTTTCAAAAATAAGTCTCGATATTCAATTCAAATTAGGATTCACTTCACTTTAAAGGCACATATGCGTTGCAATGTTTATCAAACTTAAAAACTCGTTGTTATCTTTCCAGGTAAGCTGGTATATGTGGTAATACAAAATGTCGTTATTGTTAAAATAGATTCAAATTCAAGGTGACTTAAATGGTAAGATTTTATATAGACCGTTGAGCATTTTTACTTTGCCTTGCGTCGTCGTTTAACTTTATTTTAATGGCGTTTTTTAGATGCCAAGGATATAACATCCTGTAGTTACTGGGAATTTAACCAATAAAGATATGTAAAAATTATGATAATTCAAAGCGAACGTTAATTTTTACCTTCATATTCATATAAGTATTTATTGAACAGATATTCACATGTACATATATGCATTCTTATACACGCACATAAAGATATGTGCCTTTGTGGGGACTCCAACTTTTATGCATAAGATAATAGCGTTTTTATAACCGACAACGAAAAAAAAAAAAGAAAAAGAAAAAACAAAAACAAAAACAAAAACCTTTCTGACCATAATATAAAGCAATAACTTTTAGTGAATTTTACACTCCCATAAGTACATGTAAGTCAGCTTGTGTGTAGTTGAGTTTATGTGGTTGCTCTAAATGCCGTGAAATATTATTTTTAGTGAGATTTAGGAAATAAAAGGAAAAAGTCTTCTTTTTTTTTAATTTTATTATTATTTTTTCTTTTTTATGCTTTATCTTGTCTTTTTTTTTTTCTTCAAAGCTTTTATTAAAAAATGTTTAATTTATGAGTGTTTCCTGGTTTTTAATTCAATGCTTAGTCAACCAACTTTCCACAGTTATATTCTATCACACAGATTCCAAAAAAAAAAAAAAAAGAAGGAAAAAGAAAAAAACGGCATTGAAATGGATAAGAGTAGTGAACCTTTGTACGTATTACGCTTTTCCAGTTTTAGTAGCATTTTTCAAAAGAATGTAATGAAATGGAAAACTAAGCAAAAAAAAAAGGTAGAAGTTTTATAAGTTTGTTTCGTATTTTAAAGAGCTATCGCCGAAAGTGCTTATGATATACTTCTAAAAAGGAGAATCCTTTCCTTGCTATTGCGCGAACTAAACTAGAAAGAAATTTGTAGCCTTAGCCTTAGAGCGAATCTTGAATGTAGAAACCAAGCACATGGGCAGAATTTCGAGTGCTTTCTGGGCCCATAGTCGTTAGTAATGGTAAATTATTGATCGAAACACATATTAATTCCGATCAGTTCTTAATTCCTTGGCCGCAGTTGGTCAGCATAATCTGAGTTTTAGACTAACCTTCTAAAATTAAACAAAGACCATAAGATTTAAATATAAGGACTGAGATGGATGGGACGGATGGATGGACGGATTATTAAAATCAATTTTCAATTTTAAAATTTTGTTGCTGCATATACCTGGATGTTGCGAATCAGAAAAACGTTATTGTATTCCAGCGAAAAAGTTCATTTTGTCCTTTAATGATGGATATGAAGATATTATTAACGAAAGAATATTGGATTCAAAATTTTTTTTGCTGATACCATGACAGCTTGAATTTCGGACTTTGCAAAACTAGAAAGAAAATTAATACATCTCTGCCCATCAGTGCTTGGTTGTAAAAACTACACATACCATATTCCCTTATGGCCGAATTTACGTAAACCCAAAAACTCCTACAGCTTAAGCATGAGAACCATTTTTTCCATATTTTACTTTTATTAAAAAGCGTTTATATCATACGCTGGGTTTGTTTTTAATCTGGCCATCATGTCCTTTGAAAAACAGCAAAATTGAAAAAGAAACGTTTGCTTTCCGAGACTATAAGAACTATAAGAGCAAAGAAAAAAAATATTTACTCCTTAAACAAACACCTTTCCTAACAGGTGACTATAAGTTTGCAAACATCGAAATCAATTTTGATGGACTTTTTTCCAAATATTTAATCTACAAGTAAGAAAACATGAATTTTGAAGTCATTACCCATTTGCTATAACATAAACAGTTCTTATTAATGTAATTTTTTTTTATATTTTGTATATAAAGGAAGAGAAAAAAGTAATTGACGACGAGCGAATGAATAATTGATAATTTGCTTGCGTAAACATATGAAGTTCGTAATTGCCTGAGCGAAATGACTCGCCGTTGGGGGAGTTTTTAAGAAACTGTGAAAACCTTTAGGGAAATAACAAATCAGAGTACGAATGAGTTTTGATCGTCCTATCCTCCTTTAAAGCCAATCCCACCACCTTGCTTCAAAATACTTCGATTAATTTTGCCTTGAAAGTCTATAAAGTCAATTGCTGTTTATTGGCGGAGTAGAATGCATAAATTCGCCACTTAGCTGCTTCACTAGCTGAGAGGACGAAAATTGCCTGTGTCAAGTTAGTGCTTACGGCCTCAAATCTTGGTGCGATAAAGCAAAGCATACTTAGTCGGTAAAGGCATGGCAATCATTAATTAAAATCAAACATCCACTAGACTGCGGTCATATCCCTGTGCCTTTCTCCGGGTTCTGTTCAGAGTGACCGTCATCGCAGATCCCTTGAGTGATTAGTCATATAAAAGAGAAAAAAGGAAAAAAAAAATTGTGACAATGTAATTAAAATTTTTTAAAGGATCACCAACAAATTTCTACGGTTGTTCTTTCGATGAATTCAGGTAGGCTTTGATTTGTATAGTAAAACAATCTTGCGTGAAATCCTCTTTATCTCTTTTGAACAAATTTTACTAAAATCTTAAATGTACCAAGTCGGGTTATATTGTTCATCCGTCTGAATGGCCGAGTAGGCAAAGGATTTCGACTAACGACGCAATATGATTCAAATCTCAAACCCGGCAGGTTTTACAATAAAGCCGTTGGTTTTAGATGCTAGTGCAACATAACAATCGATCCTATTACGCTATTAACCGTTGAGAGGATTTCTGGTTGAAACTTCGGTCCGAAAATAATTCAGAAAAATTGAAAATTCACAATCGCTATGTTAGATCCAAATAAGCAATAACAGAATCGTAAATTTCGAGTCCCAATACCTATGATTGATGAAAACGTTTAAAATCATAAACCATGGGTCGCAAATGACATATGCAACTGAGCAGTTCTTGTATCTTGTTATCTGCGCGTTACAAATGGTTGAGACGATGTAGAATACATTCGCTTTTTAATGATAAATTATGCTGCAAAGATGAATTTCTGATTAATTTTCATGTTTTTGTGTTTTTAATCATGAAAAACGTAATCAAAAAGAAAATTTCATTTACGTTAACATATTGCAAAAAAGAAAAAAAAAAATACAAATGAAAATAAAAATAAAAAAATTGAGGTCAATTCAAATACAACAAGAGTTGCTTTTTTTTATTTCATTTGTAACGAAAGCCCTTTAAGGCTCGCATTGAATCAATGCTTGTGGAATGTACTTAAATGCACTGAATGATATCATACAACATAAAATATGTATATACATAAATATATATGATATTTATGTGTATATAATATATGATATTGTACATATATATTATAAACGCGTGTATTTGTACAACGTATTTTGTAAGGGAAATATTTAGTGGCATTTTTTGTACCAAAACTCAAAAAGTTTTTCCCCCTTATTTTAAAGGAACTTAATTAAGCCCAACAAGTACCATTTAAATGCTCAAACTTTTGGCATTTTCTGATGAAATCGTTACGCGGTCATCATAGAACTACGATATTCGCAGTATTCTTTTCAAATAAGTTTTCTGCATCCCTAATAGTAGTGGAACAAATGATAGTAGTTGGCCGCAGCAAAATCCTGGCTGTATGGTCGATAAATCTTATATTCCCAGGTAAGTTCTCAATTAATTTTTGTCATGCTATTAAAGATCTATGCAATCGAAGCCTCTCATAATGGAAGACGGCGCCTTTTCTGCTAATCAATTCAGGATACTTAACAGTAATTGCGTCCTCTATTCTCCTTCACTGTTCATTGTAAGGAATAGAATCAATCGGCCAGACAGGTAGAAGCTACGAATGTATCCTCAAAGCTGAGGCCATTCCCTCTCTTTTTCTTATTTCCGCATTTCTTTCTGACCATCAATATCCTGCATGTAGAGGGAGCATCCCCTGGGTGATTAATTGCATTAAAAATAAAAAAAAAAAAAGACGAAAAAAGTGATTTATCGCCCGTTTCCAATCTCTTTAACCATGGCAGCAATTCGCAGATCAAAAATCGGTCTGTTAAATATTTTACTACCAGTTCATAAAGCACCCAAAGAACGAGCATCTTTTTGTATCCAGCCAAAGACAAATGATCGAAAAATCTCTTGTCGTGTATGCACAGCCGCGCAGCTGCGTCATTGGATGAAATGTGCCGAACTTTTTCGATGTTTCAAAGAATTTCATCGGCATTAGCAATAATTGGTCGACCAGAGCACTGCAGGTTTTAATAAAAGTTTCGAGAACAGCAACGATCGAACCATTTGCGTGCTGTTGATTTTAATAGAGAGTCTTTTCATTGCAGATACAAACAAAAAAAAATTAATTTTCACAAGCCTGCGGTTCTTGATTCTCTAAAATATAACGAATTTCTTGACTATTTTATGTTACTTTTGAAAGCCAATGACTTTCGACGAATCTAGCAAATGGGCAAAGGTTTTTTGTATTAATTATCTATGGGCTATCGCGCACCAAACGGTTGCGAAGACGGCTTAAAAGGATTAGTATCACTAAAGTCATTCAACTCTAAAACCATTTGTAAACAAATAAAGCCACGAATTTTTTCCGTTGCTATATACATTAACTATGTAGCTGCATAGATCTCCACGTGCATGGTATAAACCTCGTTTTTTCCCATTTGGCTACTGTATCTATAATGTTTGCCGGAAATTCAAGATACTTGTTTGTCCTAGTAATGCATCACTAAAAAGCTGCCATCATCGAAATGGAACGTAACACAACATAGCACAATACAATATATAATACTATGTGACAGTGCGAGTACACATTTATTGTGGTCTTCTATGCTTTCATTGCAACTTTAATTTTTTTTTTTCTTTATTTTTTTTTCTTCCATTTATTTTTCTTTTTTATAATAAACAGATTATTTCGGAGAATAGAAATTTTGTTGGATAAGTATAATAAAATTATTTGATGCCAAAAGTGAAAACTTGACGAGAGCTAATATCTGAAAAGGAACGCACAAATTATCCAAGAAATTCTTAAAAGGATTTAAGGTATTTTCGAATTTATTACAGCTAATAACAAATAGTCTCTAAAGACGGTTTAGACTATGCACGAAGTACAGCAAGGTCCTCTTACTAAATTTATTATTTAATTTTGAACGAATTTTTACATAGTTTAGCGTAAGCTTTTCAATTTAGTCGTTCTGTCCTTTGATTTACTTTTGTCAGAGGTCATGGAAAATTGAAAGTCAGTCGCAACATGTGATAAAGACGTTTAAAAACAGGAGATTTCATCCGGAGATCTAAGGCATATGCAGCACTGTCGAGGCATTTGAAGGAACGATGTCGACGTGTGGCGGCTTTGAAAAGGTAGTTGTTTTCATTGTGTTGCCGGCGACAAGAACCTTTCCATGTGTTTGTTTACCATGCGACTGTTTTCAGACTTCGCTTCTAAGATATCAGATACTATGATTATTCAAAATTACTGAGAAAATTATTGAGGGGATGAGAGATTTAGTGATGTGAATTGGTGCTGACTACTTTGGTTCAATATGTGCTCCTTGTACATTTAAATCCATGATCGGAAAAGTTAAATGGCAATTCAGGAGGTATGGATAATCCGAATGCAAGAGCATACACAAATTGATCCATGCAATGCCGGTAATCCTAATGCCTTATGATCCACAAATTATTGCATCCACGGTCATCAAAGTGGGCGATTCAGAACTATGCACGAAGAGTAGTCGTGAGCGTTTCAATGTGTAAGGAATAAATGCATAGAAGCGTTTTGGGCCAAGAACGGAAATATGCGTTGGAGTGATAGTTTTTCGTCTCCTGCAAATATACTTCCGTGGGGCCCATTCAATGCTGATAAGGGATAAATGCTTGGAATTGCTGTAGAATAAGAAAGAAAACTTCTTCTGCTTGTAAAGACTGAAAATTTTCGCTTTGTCGCAAATTTCTTATCAAATTACTGAGTTCTGGGACTAGTTCGGAGGGCTACCCAGATGTTTAATAATTTGCTTTCCACTGAATATAACTTACTCCCTCCGACTGCATTTTACTCTGATAAATTGTCGAACACTTCTATTTTGTCATAAAAGTTAAACTTTGCCATAAACTTTGTTAGGGGATTTTTTCTTGAACACTATGGAGTTCATCCTTAAACTAAAGTAAACCTATAGTATATTTCTTAAACATATAAAGCCTGTGATTTATGTGACCTTAACGTGAAACTTTTTTGAAGCCATGCGCCTAAGCTCTGACTTGTTCTAGCTAGATCGTTCGTCTTGCAGTCTAACGTCTCAGTCCCTCGGTTTGGTCCTACCAATTTCATTGGATTCCTGACATAAACGTGTCCTCACGTTAGCCCCCTACGCGAATGATTACGGATTTGTTAACTTACGTGTATTCAGCAGGACGGCTTCAATCAGAGAGATAGAGAGACAGATAGGAAATACGTTTGACGTTTCCTCTAAACCTAGCTGTCATGATCGGCGTTGCCCTTCGACTGACAATCACATTTGAAATCAGTTGATATGCTTTTCGGATGTGATAAATAACTTCGTCGCTTTGTAACAGTAATTCCTACAGTCTGGCAATTTACTAAGGATATATCTATATGCACGTGAGAAAGGTGTATATAAAGAGAGTAAACATTTACAAGAAGAGTATATATAATAAGGCATGTACATACAAGATGTTTGTACATATGAACATGGACTTAAGCTAACACAATATAAAGTTGAATTATATTAATAATAACAAAAAATACTATATATACATAGAAGATGGACGAAAACCGAAGTGTAGGTACAAAACAACCCTGGGACTTTGGTCCTCACCTATATTCAAGCACTTGTTTCTTCCAAAGTAGTTTCTTCAAAACTAATTTAATAAATCTATTGTGCAGCAGACGCATTACTCACCGTGCACTAGAATTTGTAAGCAAATTATGCTCGAAAATGAAAGTGACTGTGCTAAGTGTCTTCTTCCTTTCCTTTCTTGTATCGTATTTGAGAATATTTTTCTCTTATAACTTACCTGACATATGTAAATATCTGTTTAAATACAAACAAACTAAAAAAAAGTTTTCGCTTAAATGGCTCAATAAATAACTATAGGTTGCCTGTCGTAAGATAATATGTATAATAGGCACACCTATACACACACACACACACACAAATCAAGGATGCATTTCTTTTGCTACAAAATGCAGCATAACATTACGCTAAAAATTCCTTGCTATGTTTCTTTACATAGGAGTACTAAGTATGTTAAAAGAAAAGAAATACAAAGAAAAAAAAAAAAAAGAAATACAAGAACATTGCTAAAAACATTTTCAGGAGCATTTGCTTTTTTCTTGTTTTCTTTCTCTTTTTTTTTTTTCAAACAAACAATAAGAAAATAATGCATAAACCCTTCCTTTTTTTCAGAATTGTTCATCCATTCAGCTATGTTTATATGTTTTTCTGTTGTGCTCTGTGTTGTGTAGATTTAGTAAATTTATTGTATTGTTGGACTCACACATAAATTCACTGGGTACTACAGTTCAGCAGGCGCTTGGAATGTATGAACACTTTTATTGCCTCTGTTTGGGTGTATATGCGTGTGTGTGTGAGTGTGGGGTATATTGTTAACTTGTGTTCTCTCATATACCACTGCAATGCGTAGCAGATATAGAAGTTTTATGTACATGTATAAGTATATATGTATATGTGTTTGCGTCGTCGTCGTGCAAAGTAAAAGCCTAAAATGTGACATTTTTAATCCAGCCGCTATGTTTTTTGGGGAAAATTTATGCTCACTAGTCTAAATAAAGACACCGCTAAATTGTTCCGCTCGGTACCTTTTCTTGTTTACCAGTCACTTTATTTAAAAGTAGACAAACCGAAAGAAAAAGAAACAGAAAACGCTGCCATAGTTATATTTATGTTAAATTAATATTTACACTTGCAGTTGTATTGTTGAGCGTACATACACACTCCTCTAGGATTATGAATGAAAAGTGTTAATAGTAAACAAAAAAAAAAAAAAAGGCAACAAAAAAGAGAAGAAAATCGTTCAACTACTAACGACAACAGACCATAAAACTCATTTATGCGAAAATCTTTGCTTAACATTTTTCGCAAAAAAAAAAAAGCCAACGTAATATTGTTTTCTCAGCTCTTTAGTAAAAATATCTGCAACGGAAAAAAGATTATTAAAAATTTAAATACCTACTTGTTATACGTTATGTCATGATATAGTTCATGCAATCCGTCTCTTTCTCTTTTACTTACGGTTACGTTCACAGTGAGAAGCTTGACACAGTATTTTGGGAAGGAATAAGGAAAACGCTGAGTCGTCTCTTTTGACTCCACCTACAAAATCGTACTTTCTTGTAACGTGGCAAAGTGTGATTGTGTAGGCTGAGCAACACGATGATAGACAGGCTTTTATATAACATAAAAAACCACGAATTTTAAGCTAATATGTTATTCAAGGTAAAGTCCTTTGTTAGCTTCGAATTTTTTTGATCGTATGAATTCCGTGCCGAGGGAATGTCTGATCTTTTGAGGCTATCCTTAACGGGGCCCTATTTTTGCATATGTATATTGAGTAAGTTGAGATCGTTTTTTCTCATAATCCAATAGGAATTGCCTGTTGTAGGGTGTTTTGGTCCGGAGCACAACTTATTGAAAGCTTCCAAAAGGTATATCATTAGATATAATTAACGATATTGCGCAAATATTTGAGGAAGTCCTCTCAGTTAAGTAAGTTTGGAAAATATCCACAAGCGAAACAACGCAATCTCTGAAAAAACCGGCAAGCTAAGGTCTTCCGTGTGCGTTCGATTTGATTGCTCATCACCTCTCAGCTTATACAAGTTCGGTTGTTATACTCAGTTTTTACGCGTCCCATTATAATCAATGTGTAGACCACTCCTCACCTGCGCCTAATCGGGTTGTCGTAAATTGTTCTGTGGGAGTCGTATTTCTTGCTTTTGCTGCACTACGTAGGCCTCTAAGCAATTGTGTCCCCTGCATTCGAGAGTAAAGTTAACTTTTTGATCAAGTATTCGAAAAAGCTGTGACTTTTTCGGCTGATTTGCCAGAACGAATACGAGATATACAAAGTTCAATAATAAATTTTTTCTTTTTTAATTGATCAGCTACTCTGGGAATACCATCGAAGGGTGCACTGGTCAAGAAGAGTTGTAGGGTATAGATTATAGAAGGGAATAGCATTTTCGTGCGTTCGGCTTGGATCGTCATCCGTTAGGAACGATGGTAAAGGTTATGGTAAAGGCGAACGAAACAAGCAGTTTGGTAATCTGTTAAGCTGCGTAAGACAACCCGAGGTCGAGTGGGTGATAACCCAGATCAGAAGCCCCAATAGTACCGTTAAGGGAGTTGATTTCAGTTCCACAGAACACTTACCTCGGGAGCTATCTGCCTATAAGTGCAACACAGCCCCTCTTCAGCCAATCCTTTGGACTATGAGGAGTATTAGGCACAGAGTGAGGACCAAAATCGTGCCCTACTGTGATGCAATACGTGGATTAAGAACAGGCTTAGTATTGTCGGCATTATAAGCGTAGTTTAAATTTTTATATTCCATCAATACGACAGCTGTCAATAGGGACGGTATGGACAGAATTGAAATGACAGGGCAGAGCCCACCTAAAATAAACTGTTGTAGAATTGACAAGACCAAACTTTCTTAATCAATCCTGGCAAAAGGAGATTTCCGCCCTTTTCTGCTACTGATCACCGTAGAATAGAGATGTGTTGGAATTTAAAATAGAAATTAATTAAAAGAATAATATCAGGGAACAGGTCACCAAGTCTTGATTATAAAGTAATGAGAAAAATATAACTAAATGTATAATAAAGAAATTTAATATCCCGTCGGGATATAAGTACACAGTGTTTGCAAAATGGTGTACAGAAATAATACTTGAGAAGCAAACACAATTGAATTATGTTTTCCGTCAAGCAAGTTTATGAAGAATTAAAGATATTATGATCATTAAGAAACGATAAAAGCTGACAAGTAAATATGATGGAAAATATTATGATAATATTGTAGGTTTGTTAACACATAAAAGGATTCCGTATGCAATAGAGGCCAATTTTACGGGAAAGGGAGTCCTAGTAGCAGAGGAACCGTCTTAGAAGAACTACATGATATGCTAGAGAGTATACCTCAGCCAAATTGGCTATTGGGTGTGATATGAAAAGTGAACGGGTCAGAACGATGTCAGATGTCAGATGTCAACTTACATTGCTTAGCGAGCAAGTTGTTAACTTTTTGGCATTCAGATGTTAAAATAAAGCAAGTTTCGGGGATGTTGTATCAAAAAAACATAACAAAATCTGCTGCTTTATCGCTATTGTTACTTGGGGTTATGGTAGAGCTTTGAACTACTACTCATAACTAATAAAGAACATGAAATATACGAAGTGTTATACGACTTTCGGTAGAGACTTTTTTTAAAAGTACAAAAAAAATGTTCTTAAGTAGATATGAAATTATCATAAAACTACTGGGACAAGTCATACGCCAAAATGTAGATCGCACCTGCATGCTTATCAGTGATGTAAATAGATCCGCAAGGATGCAAGCTGCCTTATGGTACGTGTTTAACACATAGAGTAGACTATTCTAAGTTTGCGTGTTCTTTCATTAGAAAGAGAAAGCGATTTTCCCACCCAGTATAAATTTTGCTTGTAACTCTTACATAGGATTTAAAGCAATATTTAGCTTTCTGGAAGAGAATATTTTTTAATTAATTTTTGTTTTTATACCTATGACCGAAGGATGAGGGGCGTTCACTTTCTCAAACTGTTTGAAACAACCGAAAGGATAGCTTCAGCGACCCCATACAGTATATTCTTGATTAGCATCAAATTCTGAATCGTTTTAAGCATGTCCGCCCGTGCAATGTCTGCTGTAAACATTCCGAAATTTGGAAAAAACATTGGAAATTCTTGCGCGCAGGTTGATATTGCAAATGGGGCAAATCGGTCGAAGGATACGCCTGCAGTACTATGTCAACTGCGGGCATCTCTGTTTTTCAAAAGGAATAAAAAAATTGTTTTTTTTTGTTCATTACTTTAGCAGATAAATGCACGACATTGTAATTCGATTGTAATTTCACTGCAGTACTTCAATAAAAATGCAAAAAAAATCGCCCATGTTCACTACGGTGTCATAAATTAATTTGTTTTTCAAAACTTTTATAACTCAGTAAGTAAGTAAGTAAGTAAGTAAGTAAGTAAGTAAGCTTCCATAACCCAGTCCAGTATGTAAATTCTTGGCCAGTTTCAAACAATTTCTGATTGCACCTAAGCATGTCCGTCCATTAATCCGCCCATTTGTCTGTCATCTCAGTTGCGCAGTATCTATGCTAAACATTCTCCCGTTTCCAAAAATGAAGATCACGCTTACAAACTTGCAAGAGAATTTGAAAGTGACCCAAGCTTTTCAAACAACACTGAAAATTGAAAATTGTGTTTTCTGTGGTTTTTGCTTGTCACTCATAAAGTAGAAGGAATACATACACTAAATAAATTTCCACTTTTATTGCAAAAATAGAAAAAATCAGCCGCGTCCATCTAATCTTATATATACAAGTTGAGCTCTTCTGCTCCCTTTTAGAGTCAAGGTTAATTGGTATAATACATTCGGTCACGACCGAATATAATTTTCTTATTTGTTTATTCTTATCGTAATCAAGAAAATTTTAATTTAATATTTTCCGTAATAAAATTTTTAAGTTAAAATATTTGTTTACGTTTTTCCCTGCGTTAAAATTAAGAGAATTCTCGGTTTAATTGCAAACAGCTAGGCATGCCAGCTTTGTTACACCGTTTAACACCTTCGATCGTAAAGTCATTACTTATGATTCAACACCAGTTCATACTGGTATCTCGACCTAATTAGGAATTCTCATGTATTCATGTTTTGAAGTTAACCGACTACTTAGCAAAATTTGTTTACGCAAGTAAAAATACTTGTGCTTAGTAGCTGCAAGCAAGTGAACACACATTACTACGATGGATTACGGACCACCGTTAAATATATAAATATTTATATAACGACTCTTCGAAATAGATTACATCAGTGTTTGTCCCGGGGTCAGTGTACCAAATTTCATCAAAATATCGGTCTGAAAATTGAATAAATGAAAACAAAGCACACAGACGGACTTCCGAATTGATAGATATAATAGAAATTGGAGCTTTCTCACGTCCTCCGGGCCGTTCTGCTTATCCGCACAAAGTTTGATATAAAAAACAGATAAGAGAATCATACCTAATGCTGGATTAACTTATCAAATGTTCTTAATTTACAATATGGTATGCAAATCGTTCTAAAAGTCCTCTTGTCAGATTTCTTTTACCGTTTTAATCTGACATTATTAACACAAAAATGTGGCGGACTTCAAAATTTCGGTTTAAATTACAAAAAAGTATTTTATGTTTACACTGGAACTACTCGAAGAAGCATTCGTGCGAATTCTTGGCAATATTTTCATGGAAAACAAAATATGATTGAAAGTCCGTCGCAGAGACAGACAGAGAATCGATACTACTATTCTGCTATTTATCTATCTGTCCATTTGTATTTGGGTAACATGTTGTAGCATTTCACAAAGCTTTAAAAAGTGAGCAACAAAAGCGAACGTTAACGCTCGCTTTTTAAAGCCAAATCGATAGATTGAGCTTGAAATTACAAGCGTACTGACACCGAACTTTCAATTTTTACACATCTCTCCTCAATAAGCTTCAGCTTGGAGTAGGTAGCGAACTGTGACTTCAAAACTTATTGAATTGTATAAGGGATAGGATTCAAGAGGCTCCTGATTCAACTAAGTAGAAAATGCAGGGCATCTAGGATTTGCATTGAAATTCATGTACTGTTTCTGAAACTTGTTTGTTTTTTATACATCTTCTTATTTTTTCTTTTTTTTTTTCCTTTCTTGCATTCTATTTTATCTTTACAACTATGGAAGAGAGTCATAAAAAAATCTGTAAGATTACGAAAAGAACAATTGTTTCCAGAAAGTTTTTAATTCTTTTAAAGTTTTGCTTTGTTTGTTATGTGTGTCTTCTTATGCTTCCTCTTTTTCTTCTTGTTCCTAAATTAGACACATGCTTGTTTAATACTTTTTACAGAGCTGCAGAGGTATATAGCAGCAAAAGAGAATCATTTATTAAAGTAAAATTCGTCTTTCCTCTCCTCAGTTCCGCAGTCTTAGGCAAAAATGTTAGGTTATCTAAGAAATATTAGCGCGCCAAACTTCAAATTTCAAGTACGCATTACATCCATAATTATATACATGTAGACAGTTGACACGATTTAATATCGCTTCTGTCATTAGACTCAATTTTTTGAAAACCAAGGAAAATTTTTCAAAAATTACTTCTGCAAATTTTCTGCTGGAAATCTCTTATAAAATTAATTTGGTTTCAATACAAGGATCCATTAAAATCGATTCAGATAGAATACAATCTCTTCGAAAATTCATTAACGATTTTGTATTCTTCCATATGAAAATGCATAAAGCCCAACATTACTTCACTATGAAAGTAGGCTTACAATGTAACGCCGAGAATATATCTTGAAAAAGTTTACGATTTTATGAGGAGTGGAGCTCAATGACACGATTACACATATGTATCAGAAAGGAACACTTGGTCAGTGCCAAGTGTTTGAAGCCAACTAGAAGCCAAGTAAAATATATTAACGAATGACGCTAATGGCTGCATAGTATTGTCAAGCATATAAAGAAAGCTAGCGAAGAACGGAGC
Source organism: Glossina pallidipes (assembly GCA_000688715.1). Taxonomy (NCBI): domain Eukaryota; kingdom Metazoa; phylum Arthropoda; class Insecta; order Diptera; family Glossinidae; genus Glossina; species Glossina pallidipes. The sequence continues at coordinate 1,524,208 of KK499814.1, read as the reverse complement.
AAACTTGTAAAAGAGAGTTAGGAAATTTGAAGAAATTTATTACTGGAAACTTTTGCCAACTAACCTGAATAGGACGAATTGTTTTAAAGGCAAAGGATTGGCCTTCGCGGACTAATCTGTTGCAAGCAAGATCATCAGAGCAAGCGATTAAATTCATTTGAACTGCTATTCAAATCTATTCAGATGAGTGCAGTTAAGCTGCGAAATAAACTCCAATCTCAGCTCCTTGGAGGGAAGTGGCTGAGAGCAAAAACAAAGTAATTTCTAAGTGGCAGATCCAGCCTCTTTCAATTTGCTTAACCCATTCATTCCATGCAAAAGTCATATTGTCAAAGGATTTTCCTGATTACTTAGAAGAGATTACTGAGAAGATATCTTGATGAAAAGCGTTGAACTGGGTAGATATTGGTTGGTCTTTTTGAGGTTTGCCGGAGGTTTGGAGCCCTGGTTTCGTTGGGTTGAAGGATACTCTTGTGTAAAAGACATTTATTATCGCCTAATCAATTTTTGGTACAGAAGTTTGTGCGGACACGCAGGAGGATTGCACATAGACCCAACTTTCATTGTATTGATCGATTCAAAATCATTTTCTAACTTGATCTAAGTTTGTTTATCAAGTCGCAGAATTTTGAGATGTTTTGGTGGACTAATGTGCTTCGATGGAATAATGAGTCGGTTGTTCAGCCAAACGGAAATTTTGTTGAGATGAATGTGCAATTCGTAGGAAACATTCACGGAATCACTACAATAAAATAGGATTGATCGCCGTTTCGGAAAAGCTAGAGTTGAAGAATTTAGAAAAGTCAAAGCGTAAAGAACTCGGTAAACCAGGCGATTCAATGAGATTGAAGTAGCACAAAAGCGGGTATGTTTCGCCCCACTAAGGAGAGAGGTGGCAAGCAACAACTGTTGAACAAGTCGTAATCTATAAGTTTATGAAGAATTTATGGACAATTCAGGGACAACTGAATACGAAGACGTCCCAACATCAGTAGTAAAATTTCAGTAACCTTCTGAAATATTTTGCAGTACATTCCTGAAGTTTATTGAAGTTTATTAAAAAGTTTATTTAGCACAGATAAATTTTCGATTTCCGTGTGGACCTACCTTTTGGGTTTTTTTCGCATACACACACTTATATATACATCATAATGCATATTCACTTAAAAACACAAAAAGCTAATTACTTTTGCTCTGTTATCATTTAATATTGGACGACAGTTGACCAGTATTCTTGCCCATGAAAATTACGAGAATGAAAGAGCAAGCAGTCAAACCACTGATAATTAACAGCTCTGCTATTGCTGCTGATAACAGACCGCCTAAAGTTCCTGAGGCTTTCCTGGTTTGCATTTTGAACAAAATATCGGGACATCTCGCCATTTACTTGTTCAGTAGATGCGATATTTGTGAGCCCAATGTCAAGCATTCGTATATCTTTGTTTTCTTAATATTGTTAAAATTTTATTTAATCGAAATGAAATAAGTTTCTGCAGCCCAAGTAGAAGAATGAAAGATTATTAAAATTCGTCCTGTCTCTTCTATCTGTTCTCCTCTTTTTTAAGTTATGGGGTTTTACAAAATTACGCGTAAGGTACCTTAGGGCGGGCACAGTGCAAAACGGAAGGCTTTTGCTCAATTTTTCCATCTTTCTACACAGCTTGTCGTGGGTCTTCATTACGAATTGTCTTATAAGCTTTCGAAGAAATAAATTCTCTGAAAGCCGGTTAACATACTTTCCAGGAACAGTTGGAACATAAAAATACTGACTCTTGTAGTGAATTGTTCTCTGTGCTTTAGAAGAAAGAGATTACCGTATAATATACTTTTCCATTAAGGACAGCGAAGAAAGCATAAAATTTGATTTTAATGGCACCTAGTAGTGATTAATATCCTAGACCACTTGTGGTGTAAGGGTGGGGAACATCCGCAAGGAGTTTAGATAGGCCCACCTTTGTTATACCGACCGATTTAAAACTATTTTCAAAACTATTTTCTGAATCGATATAGGTTTGCCTGTGCGTCATGTTTTCTTGCTTTTCACCTACAGACCGAAATTTTTGGAGATATTTTGATGAAATTTGATACCGTCTTATGTTTTGGCGAACACTTTTAAATGTGCTATTGATCGGGGCACTTTTTCGACTATATTTCATATATACGGCCTTATTTTGAAATGTCGATATTTGGATAACTTTAGGGTGATTTAAGGTAACCAGTCGTGGGCCTTGCCACACTATAATGTCATTTACTTCCTGCCAACTTTGTAGCATGAACACAGAATAGTACGGAGGTCATTACTAATTGCACAAAGTTGGTTTTCAAGGCAATAGCATATCCATGATTTAGATAACATACAATACACGAGCTTGTGTATGAAAGAACGACGAAATAGTAAGTTTTTAATTGTTGCGATAAATTTGTCTCTTATCTTTCGCAGCAATAGATTACCCAGAACTAAAATAAGACAAAAGAGACAAGCATCTAAGTTAATACAACCTTTTTGAGCCTTCTTTGTAATGTCATTTTAAGTTCATTGTTCATAGGTTATATCGCGAAGCAAAAGTATCTCAGCCTTAATGAATTAATGAATTCGTACATAACCTCATTGCTCTTTAAAAGAATTCAATCAACTCTAACTACCAATTTAATCCAATTAAAAGAGAGAAGACGTTTTCAACGTTTGTTGATATTTTACTCTGAAAGTCTCACAACCCCACGTATACACGTTTATGTTAAAAAATTTCATTCCCTCTTTTTTTTTTATTTTTATTTTATTTAATGTGAAAATTCCATTTCGCTTATTGTTTGTGTTTATGGTCTGCTAAGTGATTGCGTGTAATTTGTTACTTAACTTCTTGACGTGTCGCACATCTTAACGTTAACCCACATATAATCATACATCACACATGCATATAAGTGTATTAATGGACCACCCTAATACTAAGACGTGCCATTTGAGGATGATACATAAAACGTGGATGACATGCTGTCACTTACTAGACTAGTAGAAGAGAAGGTCAATGTTGTGTAATATGAACGAAATGGTGAGTGAATGAATGAATGAATGAATGAATGAATGAATGCTTGAATAAAACATATGCTTATGTCAAATATTAAATATTATTAAAAGACAAACGCAAAAGTATGAGATAACATAAACCTACATACACACGTCCATGCATGCATACGCATACACATACACATACATGCATAATGTTAACATATGCATATGCATGTCAGTAAAGTGATGTAATTTATAGCCTAAAGGCCCAATAAATAAATAAATAAATGTCTTAATTATGAATTTAAATGTTTTTATCTGCACTTTGCATAAATATCAAATCATTCGTATTGCTGTTGTCATTGCCATTGTCATTTCATTATTATTTTTATTATTTATTAATGTATTCATTGATACGAATTTGGAAACGTTACATATAAGAGGTTTCAGGATTTAGTGCCGAACAAATTTGCACAGACATGTGGTTTCCCAAACATCGTCACACAATAGCAGCAATCGAATCCCACGTCATAATTTTTCATATTCTCCTTAAGAGAAGCAGTTTTTTCCAGACAAGCGGACGCAGAGAAAATGAGAGAACCAATCTCTTTCTACTCTCAAGTTAGTTAAGTCAGGAGAGTTGATTATTGGTATTCGACATAGAAGGACTACTAAAGTTAAATATTGGGTCTATATAATAATTTTCCTACCTTGAAATTCATCATCTTATAAAATATTTTCTCTACATTCAATTCTCCCGAAATTTTGGTTGTAGGAAATTTGGACGTTGATTTTGCTATGCTATAAGACGGCGTTCCGTGTATATCAAAGTGAAAAGAGATGGATCTCACCCAGCAGAATTTAAGGCACTGCTCATTTTGCCTGAGTTAAACTGGAAAGCTACGGAAATGATTAAGTTGGCCTGGAGTGAAAATGTAGTAAGCCGTCAAACAGTTAGACAGCGGTTTGCAAGTTTTCGGTCAAAAAATTTGGTCGCACGCTCAATGGCTAATGGCTAATAAAGCCAGAAGTACCCTGGGATTTGTCAAGAGATGGTGTCGTGAGTATGAAGACCCGTACTTAACTAAAAGTTTATTCATCGTTTCGCTATAACAATTCCAGAGTACGCGTCGACAGCGTGGTCGCCAAGTTACGATTGTGACATCGATTTAATTGAGCCTGCCCAGGAACAATTTCTTAGAATTACTTTACGTGGGCAAGGATGGAGCACTGAATGCATTCTTCCTCCACATGTTAACCGCTTCCATCCCTTTCTAAGCGGAAACTTGCATTTTGTACCGCCTTTGTGATTAAATTGGTCAATAGTGTAATCTCGTCAATACGTTTGCCTGGCGAAATTAATCTTAACACCCTATAGCGTGTATCAAGTCAGTTTATATCCATTAAATTCTCGCTCGACCTATGAACTTTTTAAGCCCTTCTATGTTGCTTGTAAAAGCGCTAATGTTTAGAATCATTTATTTGCTTTTTCTGATTCGATTCGCTGAACTAAAAAGTGAATAATCCACTCACCATAATTGTAAAATTAACTTATTCCCAGATAATATATACACATTAGGTCGAGTCATAAGTAACTTCCGTTTTTTTGTTTGTGATTTTCTCTAATTTTTCCAGGTGGTTGTTAACACGTTTCTAACGTGATGGTATCCGTAAGCTCCCCGATGAATGGCAAACGATCATAGATAGCGATGATGCACAATTCGATTGCTGAGCTTTTTAACAAACATGTTTTCAATAAATTTGAATTTTGTTAACAAAAGTCGATAATTTATATATGCAGACCTAATGTAAGTTTCTGCAAACAATTGCTTTGTAAACAAATCCCCAAAGGTTTGTAAGTAAAACTAAGTGACACGAACTTCAACTCACATAGATTCGGATAAAAATGTGTAATCGCAAAGAGACATATTACGTACTAACATAAAATATATAAAGTTTTCCTGTCTCATTGCTTTCGTGTGGGTTTACCGCCAAGGGGAACTATTCTCAGCAACAGGATCTTTAACTGATTCTCATAAATGTGTGCGTAAAATTGTAAATCAGTGGATTCTATAAATTCTAACTGTTGATGGCAAGTGCGTGTCGAAGGCTTAAACATTTTTATTTTCACCAATTTGCTTATCTCCCCGTTTAAAGATGTTTTGTTCTACAAGGCGAAGGTCGTCCTAAAAAAATTATTTTAACTTGCTCGAGAGAAAATCTAAACTATTTATGTTTCCATATCGTTAGGCAGCAGTTAATTGAGAAGCCACGCCGCAGAAGCCGAATTTTTGTGGCTTATAGTGGTAGACTCAAGCTTTATCGCCAGAGGATTGGACATTAAATTATCCTATTTCGTCCGAAATCAATGGAGCATCGCCAACCCGTTTCTTCGTTTCCTCGCCATAAAGACACTTCAGCAAACACTTTATCAAAGACTTCCCCCATTCAAGACACGTTTTGATTGTTGACGTGCTGTAGCTACCGTTTTATCGATTTCAGCGCAAAGCAAGGATGCCTTTCAATAATTCTGAGGTTTTTCCGAACCGTTTACTATTGAATAATTTTTCCGATTTGATTGTAATCATGCTTCTGCAGAAGAACAAAGCTGCCATTCTTTAGTTTAAGACTGTTGCCGCTGGGAGCGCTGCGCACACCTATACCATTCAAACCGCAGTTACAAATTTATCTTTTTGGAAAAACGATAGGCATACTTCTCGCTCGTTTTCAAATTTAGACATTAAGTGGGTCACTACCGGAGAAAGGTTTATTATATTAAGAAGAGATATATTGCGACGTATATAAAATTGATTAGTAATAGATAGACTTCTGACCTTCGCTCAGAGATTTCGCCTGGTAATGATCAGAAAGCAGTGCGAAAAGAGGGGGAATAGTCACGACGTAGTGGGCGTATGCCCGCAATCAGCAAGCGCGATAACTTTACCAACTGACTACCACTAGCTACGACCACATATGGTCATCAAAACACACTAAGGTGTGGAGACTAGCTTGGCGGTCGTGACTCTTAGCCTCTCGGCTGTTAGGCTGCCGCAGATAGACATCTACCCCATTACAATACGATATCCTTTCTAATATCAATCTACATAAAAATTTTATTCAAAAAGGCAGAGAAGGCTGGAAAAATAATAAGAAGATGAGAAGACAGAGTGCGGATATATTGCATAAACCTTGACACGTTTTGACTTTGACACAAAATTCTGCTTAAATACTTCGCAGCGTAGTAACATATACTTCTTGCAACATTTATACCTTAGGAAAAGGTCTCTAACAAATGCTTTTTCACATAAAACAAAAAACTGTAAACAACCCATGCAAAGAAAACTGATGACACGGTCTCCCCAAAATGCTTGGCAATATACTTGGAAAGGAAGCGATGCGGAGGCTTTGGTCCTCTAAAATTACTGTCATAAATAAAGCAAAAGAATAATCGCATCGAAATCTCTAATGGCTGCAATTTGGAAATTCTTAAGAAAACGTATCAATTAATACATCAGTCCATCGTTCCCGGGACTCAGCAGAAACAAAAAATTAATAAATTTTCTTTTCGCAAAATTTCTTTCTATTCATTAGCATAGTTTCCTTCGGTGCACCTTTTCAGAATTAGTAAAGCCCTTCAAATTACTTTTTAGTCTTCACAATGATCTCATCATTTGATCCAAGTCTTAGCTATCAGAGAGCATCATTTCGAGATTCGCAAACAGTAGTTGCTGGCCACCAGATCTCGAAAAAACGGCAATTTGGACTATGACGTCAAATTTCGAAATGAACCCTTTGAGCTTAAGCACCTTCCAAAAACGATATGGATTTTGGTCAGGTGTCCAAGTTGAGACCTATCTGGCAGTGCCGTTAATTCTTGAATGACATTCTACGCAAACAAATCATAACTGGTTAAGAGTACATCGGTTGAAGGAGATAGCGGTTGAAGCAAGCCACATGTGCTCCTGGAAAGGCAATAATATTCAGCTGCTAGGCAATTGCACCCACCTTCTTCGTCAATTTTCATGCTGATTTCGTCTTTCTTTTCTCCTGCAATTTAAAAACATTTAAATAAATGCACCAAAATTAGCAAGAGCGTGTGCGTGTACGCCTCTAATTATTGTTTAACTAATATATGTTTTTCCCCATCTTAGCAAAATGTGTGCAAATGTAACGCAAGTAAGCTTACATTAGATGTTTCTTTAGTTTCTTTCCAAGTCATGTGTATGTCTTTTGCTTATTTGCTATGTAATGCATGTGTGTGCAGTCATCTTGTAGAAATATCTACTTTTCTTGTTCTCTTGATGTGTAAGTCCTGTAAACTTGAATAACCAAGATCTGACTTAAATTCAAATAATTGAAACAACTTCGTACACACGCGTATGACAATAAACGTTCAGAGTACAGGTTGCTATTATGTCTACAGGCGTACACATGCACACATAGACACATAACTTCACGTACAGTGGCATTCGCTTATGCAAACATGCGTCCATATATATATAATTACAATTATATTAATTGTTGTTGTTTGTGATACATTTGCGGAGTGAAAGATTAAATAAATATACACTGAAAAGAAAAGGAATGTAAAAAATTTCTGAAAATTGCTTAAAAATTTTCTTGACCCCTTGGGACTTGTCGAGAGGCAACATGGATGCCTTGTGTCCATTACAAACAGATTTCAATTCCCTAAATTGATTTTAAGAGAATGAAGTAGGAAAACAAGAGTTTTCCAAGATTGTGGCTCAAAATGCAGCGATTAGAGTAAGACTCTATCAAAAATTGATTGCAAAAACAATTACTTTATTTCGAGGTTTTTTGTTTTCTTCCACAAAATTTTTCATCTCTTTTTTCTCGCTTGCGCCCTCATCACTTATTTATTTCATTCTCGCAGAGCTTAGATGGTATTTACGCCAATAAAAGCAACACTAAAAAAAATCACAAGTTAATATTACCTCTTAATCTAGAGCAGGTGTTCTTGATAATAAAATGTGCATTATTTTCTTCTTTTTATGTATTTCTGTTGTAGAAAGCGCTAAAAAAATATTAGTATAATTTTTATACCCCTACATCACTATTGGTGTATACAATTGTGTGCACATCCACATAATATCCAAGGAGGTCCAACTCGATTTAAAACCATATTCCGAAGCGACTGAAGACTGTCGGTCTGTCTATGTACCCGACATTTATTCATGCATTTCAAGCTACAGTTCAGAAAGTCGGTTCACTGGCATATTTTGTTTCAGGAGTGAACTCTTTGTAAAATCGATTAGATTTAACTAATGGACCATGCTCCATAAAATGGTTTGCTTTGAAAAATGCATTCCCTAAAAAAAACTTGCAACTTACATTATCTTCCGACAAAAACATTGAGGAATAAATAGTAGTTTGCCTTAATAAATTGCTATGAAACATTTGGATCCGAAGGGCTGTTTTTGTGAAATCTTTCACATACGTTCGTTCCTTCGGAAAGTAATCCTGGCGTAATCTTTAATAGTTTATCATAAAACTCGTCCCATAATGGTAATTTGACATGAAAATGAAGTGTGCCGCTTTCGAACTGCATAGGCCTGTTTCTTAGATCCCTTATCATCTGAGTTTTCTCATGACAAATAAACCTTTATAAGAAAAGAAGATATTATTTTTGGTATCCTACTTTATCACGAAAGACATCAACGAATGATATCAGTCAAAATGGTGTAAGGTACGTCGAGGTCGGATTTGTCCAACTATAATGTTTGTACCTGCTTTTCATAAATTCGTTGTGCCATGCTGGGTTACCGCGCACAATTTCATGCAAATATCTTGGTCTCATTGAACAATTGCGTGTATTTGTGTTACACAAATGCAAAACATTTATTTATTTAATTTTAGATTCACTGAATCATTTGAATCTAAGACCAAGAAAGTAAGGCAAACATAACTTCTCCACAGCCAGCCTATAGCAACTTTATGTTTGCATAAATCAGACAATTTTCCCTATCAATGAACATTTCTCCAAAGAAAGTGTGTATCAAATGCTTAAGAGAAAAACAAAAGCAAAGCGTAAATATTCACCTGAATATACAAGATTTCGTTTAATGCATCCACGATCAATTGCATTCAGCTGTATGCATGCGTTCACACTTTATATCTGCTAGTATGTGTAAGAATTAATGTAAATTCTCTTCCAAATATTAGTTGCATAAGATGAGCTCTTAGTTATTTAGTTAAGAAACTAAACGAGTAAGGTAAAGCTTTTTCTCTTTTACTTTGTCCTATTTTTCATTTATACCCGCAATATTTGCACAAATTAACCTTGGATAACTTAAAGCTTTTACATTTATTATTATTGTTGTTAAAATTTAAACAGGAAAGATCTTTGTTAGTGCAATTATGCGAGAAGATTAACGTAAGCTTTTCTTGCATTTTTTAAAGCGAAGACGAAAGCTTTTTCTCTTTCTTTTTTTGAAAACAGCCAAAGGCAAAAGAGAGAAAGAGGTTTTATTTCTTGTTTTTTAGTGGCAAAAAATGCGGTTTTTATCTTTGCACAGGTAGTTCTCTGACAAATGAGAATAATGCTCTGACGACACCTGTTGTTCCTCTTGCTTCAAAAAGTCATTCTTTGCACAATTTTTTCTAATAGACATTTATTAATATTCAGATTGAGGTAATTTGAGGTAATTTGTTCTTAATGTCACTATGCAAGAATAGAAACTGACCGCGAATGGGAAAAGAAAAAATAGAAATCGTGAACTTGTTTTAGTATTTCTTAGAACAGATATACATCTATATATGTCTATATATATATAGATACAGAATAACAAGTTGTTGTAAGGATCCAAATAAATAATTTGGAACCTCTTCCTTACGTGATGCTATGAAATTGTTCATAAAACTTGTTGTGCTTGCTCTCACTGCGGATTCGTATAAGATAAAAAACATCTACTGATGGCAAAGTGATTGCAGAGACTGCATCTGCTATCTCCAAGGAAATTCTTGTTGTCCATCGAGAAGGGTTAATGTACATCTGACCTGGGAACATTAGGCTCTATGAGGCATAGCAAGAGTAGAGAAAGTGTTACATTCACTTGGCCTTCTAGCAGTTGGTGCAAAAATCGCAACATATCCATTATTGTTAAACGAATATCAAAAGCCGAAGTATCTAATGATCTTCTGATAAGAATGTATTTGTCGAATATATGCTTGAATGTAATGCAACCTCTACGGATTAATTGTAAAATTATAATTGCATAAAATTAGTTTCAATCAGACTAACCCTTTTTTCTGCTTTTCTCTAAGTGCATCCTCTAGTGCATGTTGAACATGCTTACTTAATATTTATTATTGTTGTGTTTATCGTTACATTCACTAAACATTTGGAATTGTTGCCAATCGTTGGTGTCGTGCAGACACAAAGCAGCATATTTCGATATTTTAACAAAAGGATGCGTATGCTTGTGAGAGATAATTTTCTATGCACTGATTGCCCTCTTTTAGGCCATTATTAACTATGTACTTTAATAATAACGATGTTAAAATGAAATTTTAATGAAACACAAGAAACCCTGAAAGGGAAAAGGCATTTCAAAGAGTATGTAAGCAAAGGGTTGTCTGCGATGAAGGATTCACTATTAATTATATGTATATGGAAAAAAAATCTCCCTACTTATATGCTGATAATAAAAGTTTTTCCTTTCCTAGAACAAAACGTATGCGTTAACATACCACCTGATGGCACTGCGTATTGTTATTAGATTGCCACTAAACTGAACTTGTCATGCTATGGAAGAATTCAGAAAAGCAGAGAAAACACACAAAATAACAAAGTGGACAAATTGGTCTTTTGGGTTCCTTTTTTTTTCTTTTTTGCATGCGAGAGTTTATTAGTCTGCGTTTGTGTAGCAATTGAGCGATGATGCGAACGCTCTCACGTGTCCATGCCAGACGTACGCTCATACAAACACACACACACACACACAATACACACACACACACACACACACACAGGTTCAAACACACGCGTTTGTATTGTTAAAAAAAAAAATAATAATAAAATAATAATAGTAATCTGATGAGTCTCATGTGAGAATCCTGGAAACTTTAATATGATATTAGTTAATACATTATGCACGCAACATACGCTGATTATAATAAATAGTCTTATTTTATGATATTAATTGCACCTATAACAGATTAACATGATAGATAATAAGAACGGACATACATATATGCATTAAAAACAAACAAAAACCTTAAAGTAAACTGCTTGGCCTTCTATCGTAGTTGCTTGAACATGATTTTAAGTATCTCGCGAGTATAAATGTTTTGAAACTTTTGCTTATAATACTTTTTTTTGAGATTTTGTTTACTAGTAAATCATTTACTCACAAAAAAAATAAAAGGAAAAACAAAAAAATGAAGCGATTTCCATTCTTTGCGGCTGGCACAAGCGCATTTTAATTGTCTCTCCTTATCTTTAAAAAAAACTCTAAAGAGTTTCTAAAATTTAGCGCTGAATATGAAACACATGATATTGTCATAGCGAAGAAAGAATAAAAAAAGCTTTTACAAGTTGTGCGCTTACGTCGATTTCCAGTTTCCACCTTCGAATTTCGAAAGTGAAATTCATGTTATGTGTATGTAGAGCAATTTTATACACCGCAGACACAAATAAATATATATATATATATATATATATAACATATGTATAGTGATGCACCTTGCAATTGCTTGTTAAAAAATGAAATAAGCTTCCTGCTGAGAATGCAAGAAAAAAAACAGACAAAAAAAAAACGAAAAAGAGAACGTGAGCGAAGGAGAGAAGAACTTTATTTTTACGATATTAAAATGCGTACGATTTTGATTCTCTCACTCTCTGTATTACGTTTCAACTCTCGCACAGCTTCCGTTTGTAGAAAGCGAAGAGCAAGCGAGTGATTATTTTGTTCTATAATGTGTGCGTAGGCAAACACTTTACACATATGTTCAAAAGTGAACAAACAATTGTACGAATCGTGTGTTTAAATTCCAATGGCTCTCATAACAGCCCGTACATAGCTGTTGCTCTGCAGTTTTGAGTGTAACTCTAATGAAATTGCCCATTAGTGTGATTTTAGCTCTGAATCGGTGTTGACACGAAGTTTAAGAGAATGTTCACGCATTATATTAACAAAAATGAAAATGAAATATTCTCACAGAAATGAAGCAAAAGAAATCTATGTTAAACAACAAATACAGCATTTATGCAAAAATTTAAAAAAACTACTCTACTCTACTCTACTGCATCTAACGGCTGGCTATGAATGCAGTTCTAGCTTATTTTGAAACAAAAAAAATTAGCACATTTTTCTTAATGGATATATAAAATGGAAATGTAAAGCGAAGAATCTGAAGGTTGGTTAGAAATAAACAAATACACATATGTATTTAAGTATGTAAGCGTATGTGTGTATAAAAGTGTGAGAAAATTTCTCCAAAGAAATGTCATTAAAAAAAAAAAAAATTCTCGACAACTTTAATTTCTATTCGTCTCGTCTACAAATGAAAATGAGAGAAATTTCTTATCGATTCTAAAGAAAAAAAAAAAAATAAATAAAAATAATTTTTAGAAATATAAAAAAAAAAAGAAGAAATTCAAAATGTTTAAAAATTAGAAAATATATGTATTTGAAAATTTGTTAGTGTTTCGTTTTGAAAGCGTCTTATAAACAGAGCTATTAATATCGAGTGCTAAGCGAATGTACGGGTCAACGGGTTACGGTTTTTTTTATACTGTCGTGGTCGTAGTTAGTTGATTCAAAAGCATACTATCGGGCGTCGGAATAATAAAAAGAAAAGAAAAAGAGTTTTACTCAGTATCTCAGTAAATAAACTATAATAATAATAATAATAATAATAATAATAATAATAACGGTAAAGCTTTTAGTATGTGTCGCTTAAATGTTATTCTTTAGCAGTTAATATCACAGCGCTTTGTGTCGGTGTCAATTAGCAGCAGTTGTGATAAGCTGTTCAGTTGTTGAAGGCTAAAGTCCTCGCCCAGCATTTTTTAAACGGATTACTCTTCACGACAAAAACAAAAACTATGAATTTGTACATACTCTGTGTACAAGGCGTATGGAATATGTATATATGTTTAAGGCGAGCAATTGTGTACTCTAAATAAAAACCTCTGCTAAACAAAACTTCAAGCAAAACAATTTGTTTTTCTTCTTATATGTATGTAAAACATACATATAACGTAAACACTTACGCATGGAAAAAGATGAACCGTTTTCTATGTATATAAAGGAGAAAAAAAAAACAACTGTTGGTCGACTTTTTTTAAGTGTACGCGTGAGTGAAAAAAACCTTCGTTTAAAAAAATCCTTTCGTGGCTATTAACAAAAACAAAAATTACGGACTAGCTTTTTTATGGCTTGCAGGCATTCTAATGGTCATTGGCCTGTTGAACGTTGACACAGCCTTAGGCTAAAGGAAAATAAATAAAAACCCTTTACCGTTGAAAATATTGCTTTAGCTGCCGGCAACAATTTTTCAGCTTAAATGAAATTTTTTACTTCACAAACAAACACTTTCTAAATGAACAGGCAACTATTTTTCAACTGCTTAGTCAGCAAAGAAAATGCAATAACAACAAAAACGTTAGCAATCGCAAGAACAATTGTAAATAAGAAATTTGCGTGGATTTGTCCGTCGCCTTCGTCAGTTTATAGGCTGAAATTATAATAAATAATGTTAAGCTTACAAAGAGAATTGAGACGCTCTTAGCGTTTTCCTTTTCATAACCCCTCCAAAAAGGAAAGAAAGAAAGAAAAAAAAAAAAAGAAAAACGACAACAATAGCACCACATATACAGCAAAGAAAAAGGATCCTTCTTCCTCTTTTCGCTCTTTCGTCTCATACTCCTGCCGGGCCATAACTTCTCTTAGGCTATATCAAGTCTTTTGTCTGCCCCAACTGCATCGTTACTACTTACTTCATATAAGAGCTTAATATCAAACCAGAAAGAAACAAAAAAATTAAAAAAAATAAATAAAAAAATAAGAACGGAACGGAATAATTTTTTTTTTGAATTAAAAAGAAAAGCATTGAGTTATCTCTTTAGGAATGACTGTAAATATGAAGCTGACGACAATGACTACAATGATAATAATAAAAGCTGGCCAAGTGATTGTGAAAAGTCCATTGCACTCGTTTGGCTATATTAAATGCATAAAATGTTCAGGGAACACCAGCATCAGCAGCAACAGTAGCAGCAAGAGTAACAACAACAATAATAATAATAAAAACAACGGTCTAGAACAAAGTTGTCGACATCATTGTCATCGGCTGCTGCTGCATCAGAAATATCAACATCAACTTTGGTTAAAAAAACTGCAGTTGGTCTGCTTTGGTAAGTAAGACAGCGTGAATTTTTAAACATACATACGATTGCCAGAGAGATTATGGACTTATATACAAACACACGCATATGCACATAGATATATACATACAATATATGCCGCTCTATAAAGAGCAACATTACCCGAAGCTATTTCAATTTTCACTTCTCCGCATAAAGATAATTGTTTTTTCCTTCTTTTTCCCTTTTTTTCCTTTTTTTGCTTTTTTTCGCTGTTGTTGTTGTTCTGTTATACTGGTTTGTTTATTTTTGTTGTTTTTCTTGCCGTCTGTTTGCTATACAATTATCATCACGTTTTTATTTTCATAGTTGTTGGTTTTTTCTTTTCGTCTTTTTTTTTTTTGTTTTTTGCTTTTTTCGTTTTTGCTCAGATGCAAAATATACAATACATAAAATGATATTAATGCCATAAAAAAATTATTATATATACCAGAGTGTCAGTTAACATAACATAACATATACGTAGCTATATAATATTATATAACGTTTGTCTGTTCTGATGTTTGTGCATTGGCGTTGCATTGCACTTAAATAAATGGTTTCTTTCATGCACCTGTTTCTCATGTTAAATTGTTGTTTAACTAGCCAGCAACAAAGCTTCAGTCATATCCCATATGTGGTCTATAAGGCAAACAAATAAACGCATACACAAATCTATTCCAATGATATTTCCTTTTACGTATAGCCAAACAGACAGTTATTATAAGATATTATTAGTCTATATAGAATTTTTTTTTTTTTATGCTGGTGGGAAATTCAGCTAAAATGCAAAGCAATTTGGTTAAACACTTCTACAATGTGATCACTTTGCTCTCTCTCTCTTTCTCTCTCGGTTTCTTTATTGAGCCAACTCGTTATAATCACATAAAAACTGAATATGAAATCATAAGATATTAACACTATTCTCACCAAACGTGTTTCTATGATTATTATTATTATTATTGTATAAGCTCGCTAAGCCAGACGATAGCTAACTGTGCCCGCCTTGTGGAATACGCCTTAGAATAGAATATCAACACTCTAACATATCATAGTTTCTATTAATAAATTATCATAAATGGATCATGGAAAATCACTTTTAATTAAGTCTGATATCTTTGCCGTAGTCTTCAAACCGATATTTACAGCGTACGCTTGTATATAAGTTAGTCGAGAAAAAGCGATGGTTTACCTAAAATTTTTCAAATAGTTCTGATGATTCTTGTTCCCCCATTTCAATTGGATATCCGCCATAATTCTTTTATATCCACTAGTAAGGCAGGCTTAAAGCAGGTCTATACATATATATGTATATATATATATATTTTATACGCTACACCACCTGTGGTATGGGTTATATTAAGTTTAAGAAGAAGAAGGCCTCTTATTACACCGATTGATTTGAGCTTCTCTGTCCTACTGTCCATCTGTCTGTCTGTCCATGTAAATTTGTGTTCAAGCTACAGGCCGTAAATTTTGAGACATTCAGAAATGATTTTAGCCTTTCCGTCCATCTGTCTGTCTGTCCCTCTAATTTCTGTTCATGTAAATTTGTGTTCAAGGTCACAATTTTTAAGATATTTTGATGAAATTTGATACAGTGAAGCGCGTTGACTCAAGGACGACACCTATTGAAAATATTTTGGATCTTTTGGACTTTTACGACCATTCCCCACCTAACACCCTACTTTGAAAAATTGTTATATGGAAAAAAATTGCAATTTTCAAAATTTGTCGATTCGCTCTGTAATAGTGTTTGGACCTACTGAATTGGTATGAACAGTCTGGTTCGGCTGGGGCGACCTTTGGAGCTCTCTCTCTCATCTAATCGTTCGTACGAGAACTGAATCTTTATATAGTAAAAAGGTATAATTTTTAATATTTCATGGTGGACATTAGTTCATAGAAATAATTGACATAAAAACCAACCTTACCAAAATTGGACATAGATCTATTTTCTGCATACCACGGTATACAAGTATTCCTCCAATATGCGGCCTTGTAATCTTTAATGCATTGTTATCAAAACGAATGGATAAATCTCTTGGACAAAGTAGTGTAGAGCATCTAATAGTTGGGCTTGCCCGGCTATAATGTTCTTATTGTTTTTTTTATTACGACCAATCACTCAGGCTCTCCTATATACGTAACAGAACGACCGTCAGAGAAAAAATAGCAAAGAAAAAAAGATAAGGAATGACTGTAGACCAGTGGATGATGCACCACTATTCGTAGGTGGAGCAGTATATGTATGTACCGTGCTCACATGTGTTTCGATGAAAAAAGAAAATTATTTTCTCTACGCTTTTATATCCTACAGTAATTGTTATATAAGAGCTTACTACGTTTGTGCGGATGTACAGAACACCTCGCAGGATTTTAAATAGATTCGATTTTTGTCAACCCGATCGATTCCGATTCACTTTATGATTCGACTTAAGCTTGTCTATCGGTCTGTCTGTCTTGATTTCTTGTATTCAACCAATAGGCCGCAATTTTTGAAATAATTAGAGGAAATTTTGGAGACCTGAGGATGAATGTTTTGAATAGGACCACTTCTGCGCCCACTTTCCATATAAAGACTTATTTTGTAAGGTCATTGTAAGTGAAAAAATTTAAGCAAAATTTATAAAATTTTCAAAAATATACTCAGTGTGGCCTTGTGTCTCTTAAAAGAAAAAAATTCTCACTGTGGCCCGGATAACATGTGACATCTTTATCTTTCATCAAAAAACTAAATACTCTTCTTTAGTAGGTAACTACAGCTCATCCTTGGACGGAAGACTAAAAAAACAAAAAAAAAACAAAATTTGATTTTTGGCAGATTTGTTTGTAAGAAGAGATATGTTTTGTAATCTATAATAAATTGTGGTCAAGATAAGAAGGAAAGTCTTTGAGTGCTATCTAGAAGATAAATTTTCAATGAAAGATCTATACATTTGTACTTGTGTCGCGTACAGCTCGTCGTGCCTAACGAGCGGGAGCCCTTGCAAAGTTCCTTCTTAACGCCTTAATGAGATTGGCTTGAAACTTTCTCGCAATGCTCTCGACATATACTTGGACATGAAGAAATTAAAAAAGACGGGTTAGTAACACGTACCAAATGCCAAAAAGCGTAATATTTTATTAACAGCACTCGTTGAATTATCCAATGTCTTTGCTAGGCTTATTATATATATATTTTAGCCAATTTTCAGTTGAATATCTACGACATCGTGTACGAAATACGTAAACGTGCCTTTGCAAAGAATCTTAAAAAGCCCGTACTGATGTGTGAAAATCGTCCATTAATTTTTTTTAATGTAAGTAGAGTAGACTGTGAGACTTAAACTTCCCATATATATGTGTATATATACACATGTATATATAGCTCCAAAACTCTTCTGTGACAAATACGAGATAATAAGAAAAATGCGTGCGCATTGTAAACAAATTTTAAGAAGGCAATAACGTAAGCCACTGAGGCCAATGTCATCTAAACTCTTTTAATAGCCCCGCCATCTGTCAAATGCTAAATATCACAGAAAAATTCCGTAAATTTTTGTTTATAGATATACATTTTCAAGGTTAAAAAAGCAGACGCAACCTAATAAAACGACTGGGTAATGTATTTACTGTAATCCACGAGCAGAGCTGAGTTTTCATGAATTCTCACTCCATTAGCGTAGCAGTAAATCACTGCCAGGATGCATTTTAAGAAACTTCCCTTAATATGTTGAATAGAACCAAAATATTATCTAAATGTATATATGTACCTAATAACTAAACACATACATATGCATATAAACTAAATATTCAATTATTATAAGTCTTCACTGGATCTCAGGTCCTCATCCGATATTGCTGCTGATATAACATGTATATAAAGTGAACCTTAGCAGCAATAAATTAAAGTCAGCCAATATTTACCAATTTCTGCAATGAGTTACTTGATATTTGTTTTTCTTTTGACGTTACCTCCCTACAAAAAACTCGCTTATGTCTTTCGCATGAATCTAACAACGCAAAATGACCCAATCCTTTGTTGATTATAATAAAAGTGGTTTTATTTGGACTGATTTAAAATTTAAAGACGACCGGGAAATTTTAAAATTCAGTTCTATGTATGCTACAATTACTTTGGCTGACAATCTTCGGCAATCCTTCAGTAATGTCTTGGGGTTTTGGCGTACACCTTCGCCATATATCTCTGGCAAATTTAATCTCGATGCATGTACTATTGTTTGCGAAAAGCTTTATACGTTTCCAGCGTCCTTAGCATTCAAAAACTCGACTATATCTGCAGTGAGTTATGTCGCTAATATACAAGTCATCCCACTTATGCCGAATTATATGGCTTATGCCACGAACTCGCGTAGATCTCCAAGAGCTCAGAAAAGCGTTACGTAATTAAGCGATAATTTTAGGTGGTTGTCAACACTGTAACGTCGAGACGCAATTCGCCTTTCATTTCTTATAATTTTGTGTATTCTTGCTGTAGAAATACCATAAAGTGCAGTCGATTATACAAAATTGTTACAATTCTTCGTTTATCCGCATGACTGGGGATTTGATCCTTACGCAAGCAAATGTTCCGAAAAGTTAAGGAGAAATTCGATTTACTGAACCGGGAGTAATTTACGTATAGCAAATCACTCAGTAACCAGACAGATCCATGACTTCTCAATAATAGCGACCTTTGAACGGCACGTGTCACAATTTGATTCTTATTCGCATTGATGATTACTTTTTTAATAACTATTATGAAAAGGAATTTCGTTGTGTTTATTATTCAGTAAGACATAGAAAACAAAATTCATAAGCAAAAAGTGCAAAAAGAAAAAAAAAAAAACAGTATTTAGAAGCTTTGTGTATATTTAAACTCGCCCTTACTTAAGATAAGATACTTAGGACAAAACATGAAAAAACTTATGAAAAAACCTACATTAACAAGCATTGATAAGTTAAAGAAAGAAAAGGATGCGAAAAGGTTACAAAAAATTCACATGAATAACGGGTTGAGAGTTTGTAATATAATTGCCTTTGGTAAAAATCGTAATTTCATATTTCAATTGGTCTTCTTATCAGCCTTATCGTCATCCTGGGCGTTAATGTTCATTTGCCTTTCAAATTTGCTATATTGTCCCGTGAGACGACCGTATTCCCTGGGAATATTCGAATCAAGAACAGTCTGCAGACGTTCGCTTGAACACAGAAATGCAGCGTAGGATGCGCTTCAAAGCTCAGCGCAGTCTCTGCATATCTGGTTTTCCGATTTTCTTGGCATTGGTTATACGACGTTTAGTAACATTAATCTCGGCACAGGCTAATCTATTGGATCAAAATGAGGCGACGTTAAAACAAGCACAATCTGCTTCTGCAATTATACG
>KK499814.1:1418678-1502541 GCA_000688715.1 Glossina pallidipes | reverse complement strand
TAATTGCAGAAGCAGATTGTGCTTGTTTTAACGTCGCCTCATTTTGATCCAATAGATTAGCCTGTGCCGAGATTAATGTTACTAAACGTCGTATAACCAATGCCAAGAAAATCGGAAAACCAGATATGCAGAGACTGCGCTGAGCTTTGAAGCGCATCCTACGCTGCATTTCTGTGTTCAAGCGAACGTCTGCAGACTGTTCTTGATTCGAATATTTACGCATTTCACGAATGGTTTCCAATAGAAACAAAACTAATACGACGCTAGCGAAGAAGAAGCATAGATAAGCACGTCGAGCTACCATAGCCAAAAATTTTGACTTGAAGAAACGATTCCATTTGTGTGGACTAGCCACAGGTAAAACTAGTAAGAGTACCATGCAGACTTCAGCGTACGAAAAACCGGCTATCAAAGTCAAAGCTAGATCCATTTTTACAATTGAATTGTTGCTGAAGCGTAAAGTTTTTTTTATATTTTTTTAAATTATTATTGATTTGAACTAATATTGAATGTCTCTCTTTCTTTTAAATTTCAACAAAGAATGATGATATTTCAAGCATTAGTTTGAGTGACGTAACTTTTGTAGCTTTCAAGAGAATGGAAAAATCGAAGTTTCCTATGTTGACTTAAACGTTTTGCTTTTTGATAGAATAATAAAATTTCATCTGTCAAAAGTGCGAAAACACAGTAAATATACCAGGAATTGCAGTCGAAATGTTGCTTAAGTGACGCTAGATACTCTTCCCTGCAATATTGGAAATCTGCTTTAGCTTTCAATTAAAGGTCCTGTCTTGTTTAAGGTATCGTGGGCTGCTAACTTTCCTAGATTAGGTTAGGAAGGGTACTGCCGTATATTTAAAAGCTGCACGCTTCCCGATTCAACTATCCGTGCTACGATAAAAGTACCAAGAGCGATGATCATATTGATTTTCTTTCTCTCTTTCTTCTTTTGACCTAGCGGATGTAAACCAAAATATTTGGATGGTATACCGCTTGAAGATATATATTCATTGATTTCTGGATGATTCGATTTTTAAGGGAATTAAAAAAATTAATATGAACTGTTTTTACCTTGGTTCGATTAAAGTCTTGGATCCGAGCACTTATTTGTAAAGGATTTGCAAGAATTAATATCAAGAGTATGGAGCTCTTATGTTTACTTTTATTCGATTAAAGTATTGGATCCAAGCATTGGAACACACCAACTGCATGCATAGTTATTTGCAATCGTTTTCGTTCTTTTTTTATTAAAGGACACAAGCATGAGGTTTAGATCTGTTTCCTGCTTTCTTTTTAGTAAAATAGAAACAGAAACTAATTAAATGAACATTTGTGCCGAATCATTTTTCTGCTCTGTTCATTGCCCGATTACTTATTCTAGGCGATTGTAGGTGTAGGTGTATGTAGCTTTAAAAAGTAAATGAATAAACTTGTTACTTTTAATTTACTCAGAGAAGTAAATTCCAAGACTCAAGTCTCAAAGCTCTAACATATCTAAGGCTATCGGGTTTATTGAAACATCTACCGCACTTGAGATTTGAATCCAAAGTCATTTATTTGTTAGTCGAGACTCTTTGTCTGGCCGAGTTTTAAGTTGATTTTTATTTCCTCAATAATGTGTTTATTAGTTTTTTGATTATTCCGGTTTTTTCTCTTTATTTCACTTCATTGTAACCGCAAGTAAATCTTTGTCTACAAGAAAATATTTTCATTTTTATTTATTCTTTTTTCGTTTGTGAGATAAATAAAAAAAAACTACATGAGAACCATAGAAAAAGTGGCAAAATTCTATGCAGCATCTCTATAAGGGGCAGCGTTCCTATATCGCTAATGTCGTTGCTATAGAGTAATTTATTAATGCGTAGAATAGTTGGAGGGATTGAAGCTAGTTACGTAATGGATCTCCGTCAATTAAACCGCTTCAGCTTCATATCGTATGCAAATGATGTACATACATAGATAATGGGGTTAAATTTTCTTTCTCTCTCTCTCTCTCTCTCTAACTACCACCGCCATGCATGCAAGTGCTGTCCAACTTTATTGACATTTCAATTAATTTTTTTAGGGTTTTCTCAATAAATGCTTTGCCAGGCAATTACTATGCATATGTTTTTGCATATGTATTTCATGAATAGTGCAGTGTAACAAAATGCTTCCATTTATATATCAATTTCAATTGTTTTAATATTTATGCATGACAACCATGCACTGCAGAAAAGTTTTCATGAGCGTAAAAAATTGTATCCTCTTTACCAAGCATCCCATGCAATATTTCATAATAAGATAATGTGAACATACAACATAACGTGCATGAGTTCAACGATACATCGTTTGCTGGTCTCAAACAATTTAAAAGAAAACCACAAAACAAATTCATTGAAATGGTGCAAGAATTCGCATCATCTATGAAACTGCGTTGAATGTAAAAGATATATATATATATATATATATATGTATAGAGAGAAAAGAAAGAGTCAGAAAATCATTACGTTAATAAGAGGTGGGAGAAAAAGCATTCATTCCTCTTCCCACCATTGTAATTAATTCTATTTCATTTCATTCTGGCCAGCAATAACAACCGCAACACATTTATGATGGAAAACCACTCAATATACTCCCAATATTAAACCGTACAACCACAATACAATTTCACGTTTATAATTGAGCAAACAAACCGATACAGAGATAATGGTGAAGCGTACATAGATAAAGGCCGTCATTGAAAAATTGCAAAAGCCGAATGAATAGAAACCTGAAAAGGTAGTAATGATCCGGCATAGATTTGATGTAAAAATATTTATTGTTGCAAGTTTTGTCGAACGGCGGCCAATCCATGCGATATGAGAGCAGGGGAAAACTAAACTTTGAAAATGATCTAAAAGAGGCTTGTAAGTAACAAACTCTTCTTCTATCTTTTTTTGCTTTCGTTTTTTTTTCTTTTTCTATAGTTAGTCGAGAGAAGATGAATTGCTAAGAAAGCCTCTAAAGCATTGTTTCCTTTGGTTATTAGATAGATTTATTGGCTGTCTATCTGTCCATTCATAACAGATAAATTATTATAACCGCACAATTGTTTTGTTTGTATATCTAGGCAATCACTTAGCTTGCAGATAGATTAGCAAACTTTTTGCAATTTTCTAAACTCATTTCAAGTTTTTCTTTTAAATCAGTTACCACATTACAAATGAAATTTCTCGAAAATTGACTTAACCTGTTTTAGGAAAGAAAAAACATTATGTAAATATTGAAAAAATATAATGTGATAAAGTGTGCTTGGCTTGGTAAAAAAGTTCGATATGTATTAAGTCGTGCAGGTGCTACTAGTAGAACCTCCTAAAGAAAAGAATCTATGTTCAATAACTAGGTTGATTAGTGGTTAATAGAAGCTTTAATAAATTAATAAAGTTAGTGTCACATCTTTAGGGTATTATTTCACATTCATCTAAAGTTTAATACCAATTTCCACGTCCACTCTTCCAAAAGTAAAATGTGTTATAAATATCAGAGTAATTCATTATTGATAGCGCACCTTACTATACATGTTGAACTACGTTTATCGAATAGATTTAAATGAAATTTTTTCTGTGTTTGCATTACGTAGTCCTGATTAAGGCGACAGAGTTCTCTCATGCGTGTCCAAGGGAAGCATTAGAAGAAGTCCATCTTTCATTTTTCTTCACTTGTATATTTCTCTGTTATGGAGACCATCAACCTGCTATTCTTATCAAGTAACTTCTTATGCTACTACGAAGTAATATTCGTTATGACCATAGTTGGGTGTATGCTGTATTAAGGATAGTGTACTGAATGATATTCCAGGGCACAAGAAAATTCCAAATGACAAGCGTGGCTTGGGCTGTGTATAGTGGAGGATAAAGCTGTGCCGCCTAACGAATAGTCAAAGAAATGTACGTTCACGAGTGTCAAGTTGTCCGACGAAAGATTGCTCCTAGTAAGCATGATGCACATCCCATCAGATTGCCGGGAGACTGCTAGCTTGCCTAACTGTCGGGTACAATTCTTCAGGGTGGATCGTGGCGGCTATGGTAGGATATCACGCAAAGATGTGTTAGATAGGTATCGGCGCTGGCAACAGTTGCAAGAGGAATGCTTCATAATCATTTATTTATTAATCTAGTACTTTAGCAGTAGAATGCCATGCCTGCCCTGCCGTTTGACCTACATATTGGAGGACGTCGGTTAACGCTGTTGTGGCATGTGTTCACATAAAACCTGAAAGAAATGTCTACATTCCTTACCTACCATCAATTCCGATTTCAAACAGCTCGTTGACCATGTAATATAAGTTATTATCTCTTTGATCCTTGAAACAGTCTGCTCAACTTTATTAAGAGTAAACTACTTGCATATTGGCGATTTTTAACACTATATTATTAATTGTGGCGCGACACCACAACGTCGATACGACTCTCATTTGCTTTTTGACATGTTTCATCAAAGATTGCAGCTGCAAAATCAACTCATGAGACGTGGAAATTAATTCTTATCAATTTTCGTATGAGATGGTCTTACTTCCTCTCTCAGCTCGTGACTTTTTCATGTGAAGGCATTATCTGTTCCGTAACAATAAGCTACCACGTTGAAGTGTATGCAAAGTTTCTTTTGTTTAAGATCAGAATAGGCCGAGTCGGACAACAACAACAATATGAATAATTATGATTGCTTCAACCAGACGGAACCATCACTGGGGAATACTACTCGTTACAACAACGGCTGCCACTAATCTGAATATTGAGAGCAATATACCAAAAGTTATGTCATCTAGAGTTTTGAGTTAGACATTATCACGGAACTATCACACTATTTCATCCGATTAATAAGAACTCAAATTGACGATCTTATGTCTGGGAAATAAGCCTTCGATTCTTGAGCAATAGTCACAAAATGACTAATTACTTACATAGTCCCGAGAGGAGAGCTGCTCCTTACTATTCTATCCGTAAGACAAGAAAAATGTCTAGCTATTGCCGAAATCCTTTGACGGTATGTTGAGTGTCCAAGATTCGCTTTAAGCTCCCTGTAACTGACATCTCTGTTCATTAATTGAACGTAAGATATGAATTTTTGATTGAAATATTTTCAATCAAAAACCAACTTTTCATTCTTTTTGTTTACATCTCAATTATTATTGCAGATTTAAACGTTTCATTTTTATTTTTTGTTTGTTTTTCTTTTTTTTTTTTGTTGTTGTTGTTGTCGTCGTTGTTGCGCTTTATTTGTGATACTTTTTTTTTTTCCTTTTTCAATTTAAACTTACGCCCCTTATTCGGTTCGCATAAACGCTTATAAACGAAATGGTCATAAAATTTGTAGTAACAGAGTTTATATAATGGAAGAGAAAAACAAAACACATAAGCATCATTTAGAACCGAGGAGATATACCTCTACCCTCGGCACATGATGTACATTTAGTATGTTGTGCAACAAAAAAACTTTCATTATCCTTTGTGTTAAGCTGCTAGGTTTTCGTTGCCTGTGCAAACTCTGTAAGGGGGAGTCGAAAAGAGGTTAAAAGGAATCCAGAATAAAGGATAACATAAATACCGTCATCTTATTTAATCAAATCGACCACGTAAACTATAAGTAGCAATAAATGTTACAAGGACATACCTCATCTCCCTCTCTCTCTCTCTCTTTCTCTCTCTCTATCTTTCTCTCTCTCCCTCTTATATATACTCAGGATAATATTTTTTTCCTGTGTTTAATTCACCTGTGTAATGCAATGTCGGTGCAATAGTTTGTAAAAAGAAAAAGTTTCAATTTGTTTATTTGCTATACGCTGGAGTGTCATCATTTAAAAGTTTATGAGTAAAATTGTTGTCCTGGCATCTGAGAGCCAGTATAAATAAAGTGTCGTAAACGAGTGAAAAAAGAACAAAAAAAATGTGTATATGCAAGTGCCTGATAAAGGTACAAACCACTAACCACTAGTCATTTTATCTGCGGTTGGAGAGCAACTTTTACCGTCACATAAAGCTAATTGACATCCACTACGCCTCAGTAACCGCATAATGCAAAGGTGTTCTTCCTTTAAGATAATAAAGTTTTCGAGATCGAGAGGTAAATATTTCAAGAGAAATGTTCGATATTAAAAGTGTAGTTAACATTAGACACTCCATCTGACTTATTTAAAAAGCCATAATAATTATGTCTTTGGCAATGTTTTGCAATGTTTAGAAAGTTGCGATATAAATTTGTGGTATTGATGTGAAAAAGTATTTTCATTTTTAAGGTCTTGTCTATTTTTAATGTGAACCGTTCAGGGTACACAAAAGTGTAATTGACAATATCGCGGATGACTATTTTTTTAAATTGTTTTTTTTTTTTTTTTTTTTTGTTGTACATGATCAGCCACATGCAAACACGAACGTGGTTAAGAAGCCGTACAGTTAGAGAGGGATGGACGCAGAGAGCTACATTTCTGTACTTTCGACTTTAACAAGTGGTAAAAGCAGGTACGGTAGGGAACCCAGGGTTAAGGAACGACGAGTCGCGATAGTGTGTCCACGACTAGTATACGCGACTGCTGAGGCAGCCGCTAGTACTCTTAATAGACTTAATTAGTGGACGAATCTTTTTTAAGTCCATACAATACTTGCCATCAGGGTGTATACCTGATGGATGGACGTGATACAGAAGAAGCACTGAACAGCACCCATTACGTCTGTCGAAAATTGTGGATAAACATTCGTCAACCATGAGCTCATAGGACGCTCAACTTGTGCGGCCGAGGTCTTCCAGGCAAAATCTTGAGGCTTTCGCCCCCACATGCAAATTACTCATTTTGCCCAAATGTAGATGTTATAAATGGCGTTGGAGTATCTTCTGCAACGCTTTATAAAGCCCACACTTTCGCAAGTTTTTCTGCCCTACGAATATCTTTTGGTATTCTCATGCCCAGAACATCAAGAGATGCCAATTCTTCTACATTGGGATAACCAAAGGGGAGAGTTCTGCACTTCCTCTATGCATTGAGAGGCAACATCGTGTTTTGTTGACATTACAGTTAACCCTACTAGCCCGAGTTCACCCGGTCAGCGTGTTCATCTCTGTGCTCTCGGATCTCTTTGTAAAAGAGAACGAATGGTACAAACTGCTTTCGCCCGCGAATAAATAAACAAAATGGCATATCATATATAGAAAGCCATTGACGAACACAAGGAAGAAAGTCTGCAAATGTCTTTACTACTCAAACTGCTTAAACTATATAAACTAATTGTTGTAAGATGTGTTTAGTTAGTTTATTTCAACCCAGCGAAGTTTGCGATTGCTGCCAAGGTAGTTGCTACTGAGGCTTAGGAATTTTTATAAGTCACACATCAGTCTATAATTTTTTAAATGAAACTTTTATTGATAAGAAATTCTCGTAATGGTAGCATCCGATCTTCAATTCAATTTTTACCTCAATTTATATAACAAAAAAAAAAAAAAAAACAGCTAATGGTTCATGAATTTTCGTGTCAGAAATTAATTTGTTGGATTAATTTATCGAAATATATGTAAAATTTTATGCTTTTGTAAGAGGCAAAGAACGGAATAGCGAAACGAAATATTTAATGCAAGTCACAACTCCACGCTCGTCAAAATTATTCCTAACCAGTGAGGTCTCAAATGTGCCAGATCAGGTTCCAAAAGCCGATTTACAAAATTACTATAATCGAAAAGGTGAAGCAGAAAATAGTTCTTAAAAACTTATTGGACTTCTCTTAAGGATTAATACCCCGCAATGCATTTCCACACTTGTAGTCTTACCGTGATTTAGATTCAATTATAGCTGAAGGGCCGGGCCATTTTCTATAGTAAGTGGTTTCAAACCAAAAGAGTCAGACAGACTTTGACCAGATTTTCGTCTGATTAGTTGCAATTACAGTACTTGCAACATCGAACCTGCGATAACGTTCGATCGAGAGATAGAAAACGCAAAGATGAAACTACCATCATAGATAGTGTATAGTATATGCTCTGCATTTATTGGGCTCTGCCTCTTTCAAAACTTCTTGCCTTGTTTTGGTTCAAGAGCACAAAAAACGATTTCAATACTCGCTGCGTGCAGAAGTCTGTGTTCAAACAGATGTAGATTAATGCCCTTAGCCCAATCCATTGATGTGGTTGCAGGTATTTATTTTCAGATGCCACAAGCAGAATAAAAAACACAATATAGTGTTCGCTTCCTTGTGGTGGTTTGCAAACTTATTAATATAATGTATACATAAAAAGTACCTACATGTTTGCTTTTTCTCGTTTGTTTTACTTCTTTACCCGCCGTAGAAGCATTTCCAACTGTATTATGAACAATTAAAAAATTTGATCTGTTGAAGTAATGTCTATGATCTCAAAGTACAGACGGACGCATGGCAATGCCTAAGAAAGAGTTCTTTAGGTGAAGTCTTAGAAAAGCATTTTGTTTTGAAGTCACGAAAGTGAAAGCACAAAACTCCCCAGATGTCTCGGGATATCTAACTTATACCATAAACTTGTGCTAATAACGATAATGTGAGAGGTTTAATGATCATTAAATCTTCTTTTTGCAAATCCTTAATAACAACATTTACTTTTCCGTTGGCTGAGCACTTTCAACATTTAATTTATTATTGCTTTTAATATGAAACAAATCAAAATGTAACATATTTGCGTTGCTAAAATTAATTAAAACGAGATATAAACTTTTTTAAAGTTCATTGATGTAAATTTTTTTCTTTTACTGTCAATTCGCTATATTTCGGCTAAAGCAGGCCTACGCACTGCACGTAAACAGCACTTGTTGTTACCATTAACAACCAACTTATCGTTGCTATAACGGGCATATAATATATACACGCACACACACACACACTAGATATTTGTGTAAATTATGTGCAAATGTAATAAAAACGTCAGAATATGTAGGAGGCCTTCGTCGAAATAAATGTAAAATCAATGAGACTTAATTATAAATTGCGAACAACATAAAAATAAAAAAAAAATAAATAAATAAAATTTAAAAAAAACGCAAAAAACCAGATTGTATAACGTAAACAGCTGCAGATAAAAAAAAAAAAAAAAAGAATAGCATGAAATAACCAGTGACGCTAGCGGCCTACACGCCCCACAAAAAATACAGCAAAAAAGAAAACTAAAGCAACTTGTTCGCTTAAGGTGGAAAAGATACGATACCAGCTCCCAGTAGAAGGAACAGTTTAAGTAGGATGTTTTTCAGTTTAAAGTACAAACTAACCGTTTGTAACAATCGACTAAATACAAATACTTGACTATGTCCATACAAGGTATGAACTAAATTCTGCTTAGTTTTTGTTCTTTTTTGGGTTAATGTTAACAATGAAGAGTTTATAAGAAAATTTGCTCTCTTTACTTGAATCTTAATGACTCTGTTTAGCTTACTTTGCTAAGCTTCGGAAACTGCTTTTTTCCTCTTGTAGCGAGCTTTTAATAAGCGGCACCCAATATCTTCAAGAGGTAAAGTGTTGATAATTCTGCCGCGTTAAGTCTCCACTGTCTGTCTGTGCTACTAAATGCTATTGCCTCGCATGGCTAGGTGCTTAACAGCAGCGACAGCAGCGACAGCAGCCATAGCAATGCATAGTGCATTGACAACATGATTTATGTTTTATATTTATTTACGGCAGAGATAATCATTGCAACGTTTAATTAACAAGTGTGATAAATCGCGATTATAAAACATGCACAAATATAAAAACAGAAAAGCAGAGACGAAAAATATAAAACTGAATCTGACTGAAAGAACACATGTGATTGTAATTATTTGTTTGTTTGTTGGTTCTTTGACTGGTTGGTTGGTTGGTTTCATTCATTCTCGTTGGTTTGACAGATGACAGTGACAACATTACGTATGTCACACTCACTCATTGTCTTTTCGCTATGATAGAATGACAGCAGGGACAACCAAGACCACCTCCGAATTAAAGCGCACAAATACATATAAATAATTGCGTGAGTGATGTTATACGTCGGATTGTTTTTGGTTGTACATGTACACACGCATACAACACAAACACACACATTTGCGGTTGCTAATTTATAAGTAAACCTAACGGTATAAGTTTAATATTTTATGCAGAGATTGATTAGACCTCGGTAATACAATATCGGTGCTATTTCCCCTATTATTAGTTGTTTATTAAGATTGTAATCCTTGACGGAATATATAAATGAAACAGGTTTAGAATATATTGAATTGCTCCCGGGACATATTTTTAGTTTAAGTTTATGAAAGAAGTGATGCGAATTTCTCTTATGTAAATTTCTTTTCTATATACATACATACAGATATATATATATATATATATATATATATATACACCTGTCCACATATGCTTACAAATTATTCCAAACGATTTGTTTGTGGACTATAACGATCGGAGGTTTTAATCTCTTGGTATGCGCTTTATTCTGCAAGGATCTACAAGTTCCTGTTCCTTTCCAAACACTGTTTATTTAGAAATCGTCACGTTTGCAGCATTCGCATTTCATTCCGCATTAAAGGACGAACGAATGGTAATGGATTCAGATAACTCTCTTTAATCAAAATAAAACTTCCCAGTTCATCTCGATTCATTTACAGAAAAATTGTCAATGCTACTTAGAAGGTTTTCTTGCCAAACACAACAAAAAAACGAGAAAAATGACGAAATTTGTGTACGTGGAAGACAAAGAAAAAGACGAAAAGGTGTAAGTGCTTATATAAAGCATTACTATCCCACACCCCCCCACACTGCAAACTAGCACTGGGAGATGACTGCGTACTGTTTTGAACAACTCTCGTTGTTGACGATAGAGACAAGACGGATAATCGTTTCCATTTCATTTACGTGAGGTTTTTACTACTGCCCTCGCTGCAGTCATTTCATATAAATCTAAATGAATAAAACTGAAGCAAAGAACAACGCGAAGCAAACTTACGATGTTCTTAAATTATTAAAAGAACGAAATGGCACAGACGGTGTTTCATAAAAAATGTGTTAGATATGACGAACGCATTTGTAAAGTAAGGATGCCATACACCACTTGTGTTAAAAGATGATATTAAGTTTGTGCGAGTGTATGCAACACCCAAAAGCACTTGAGATAGGCCTACCTTTCGTTGTACCCATCTATTCAAGATCGTTTATCCAATGAATGCACGCTTGTCAGTCCGCCTGTCCCTTTAATGTTGTAATGTGTTCAGCCTACGGCCCGAAAATTTTTGATATATTTTGATAAAGTTTCAGAGGGCATCACTTTTTTGAACAGTTCCCAGAAAGCGCCTTATTTTGAACAGTCGTTCTATGAATAACTGTGAGGTGGCTAAGGGTATTTAATGGTGGTCCCTGGGTCATTATAATCTTTTTACTTTTTTTTTCTCTTTTTGTGCTTCTTTTGTTGTAGTGAATTGTTTGTGTGAGTCTGCACGTATGAACTAAATAAATTATTTGATATCTTATGGTCATGGATCGATTATCATTAAAACGATATCATTACGCGATCATTGATATACGCAGCTTACGCTGTCTGAATCCGAAGCAGCACCTGTTCAATGTTTACTTAAATTTAGTTGCTATCCTTTACCTTTGCCGTGTCAAATAAATGTCCACTACTCTGGTATGCTATAATTTTCAGTGCAAACATCAAGCGTCACATAATGAGCTAAAAGATAAGCATTGTATTGAACAGATGCTTGTTGTGTATATTTTTCTGTTATGGAAATAACAAGAAGTCAGTAGCATATCACGTTTAAAGTGAGTGTAAATTTTTTCAGATTCTTATCGGGCTGCTTAATAAAAATTTTAGTGGTGTATTATAGTACGAACACTGCAGAATACTGTTAAATAACATAATTGACAGGTATTTTTATATACTTTTTATGTAAGGCAGTTTGCTTTTTATGATGACATGAACAACATGAAAGTAAGAAATAAATTGTCCGATATGTTGAACCATGCTGAAGGCTGCATATAAAAATAGTTCTCAGTTTACTACTCTATGAGATTCAATCAACTTTCCGTCATTTAAGCTTAAAATTTTCAAGCAACAACTCAAGATGTATTCTTCTCCTTAGTTGGCGAAAACTTCCTATTTCGATTACTCCATTCGCAAACACACGCAAATAAATATGTGCTCTCGACAAGCGTAAGATTCAAAGTCGCTTTAGTCAGTCATTTACAAGTGTCGGTTTTCAACTAATTTTACTTCATAAATAAGTGACTAAGATTTGCTACAAGACTTGCTATAAGACTTTTTACTCCTTGAGTGCAGATTGCTGTGTAAAAATATAGATATCAGTCATATTGCAGTTAGAACTAATAAAAGCAATTGCAGCATCGTTTCCTCATAGACATAATTTTTCCACAATAGTCCTCCAAAAATTTTTTGCTTTTTCTTTTCTTTTTTTTTTTTTAATAATATAATTGATTGCGGTACCCACATTTCTAATAGCAGCCGATCGGTTTGTCTAAAATTTAATGTTCTTCCTAAGCTGTCAAAATTACTTCCATTCAATTTAAATAACGATATGAAATTAATTTGTGAATTTACTTATTGAATGCTAATGCATTTTACGAAAAGTTGACGTAGGACTTCATTAAAAGCTAAGATAGAGACTGACAGACGGGCACACTTTTAAAAACTGTTCCTTAAGAACTTTAAATTCACACACTGTAGGGAATGGGGATGTGTGATGTTGTGAAGATTCTTTTCGCCACGAAATAAAATCGGTCAGGAACCGGCCAACACGATCGAAGAAATCGCCTACAGTGCCATTACACGACATCCCTTTCGATTTTCTAAACGAAAAAAGCTGGTTTTTGGCTCATTATTCACAAGCCACAGCAGATAAGCCTGTAAAAATTTGCACGTACATTCTATAGGCGATGCTTTAGCGCCAGTGCAAAAATGGGAGACATCCCCACCCCATCCTTCAATAGCACGTATAACAATGGTTTTTTGTCCATTACTCACAATCAACAAAAATTGGTAAAAGCTACAGCCGTGATCCAATTCACTGGTATATCAAAACGGTGTAGCCAGTGCGAAACTCGGAATCCACCTAAGCATGTCCATCGGTCCACTTGCTCATCTGTCGGCTTACTTCCCTCTATGCAATATTTGTGATAGACTTGCTTCCATTCATTAGTTGATCTTAAAAGAATGGCAAGTTTTTCAAAAGACACGCCTACAGTGCCATATGAACTGAGAAGACCTTTGCATTCCGCAATATTATAGAGTAGGGAAATTGAGTTTTATCGTTTTTCTTTTAGTCTTTTTTAAGATTTTCCTACTTGTCATATTCGAAAAGATTTCAGATTTTAAAACGCTTTCTTTTTACGTTTTTCTCGCAATATCGTTGTTATAATTTAATAATAATAAGAAAAATAATTTATATAAAAATAAGTAAGAAAATTATATTATTATTCGTCTGCGATCGAAATTGATTTTTCATACTTTAGAATATTGGGAGGGCATGGCCGATATTTTCTTTTTTTTCAAATGAAAGTGAAAATGTATGTCTCATCCTACTTCTCTTATAGGTAAAAAGTCCAGAAAGGCGCTCAGAAAGGCGAAAATTCTGAAATTTCTAACCGAATTCATAAATAGCATCAAAATTTTCATCACAATACACCTTTAATTTCTTAACAGAGGCACTGGATCCTTTCGAAACGCTCTCGCAATCTCAGTAGCCACTCAATGGCTATGTCAATGAACTTACGCTAAAGTATTTTCGCTTGGAAATGCTTTAAGATGTGCATAAACGCTAAAGATATATATTAGTGGCTTACACAAGCTGAAAATCGGCCGGAAAAACGTTAACCTGTATGTTTAACTGCCGCAATTCATCTGAGCTCTTGAAGAAAAGCCTTAGATTTCAAGTAAAAAATTTCTTTCAGTTAATGAATTTTTCTTTTTGCATATTCTAAAAGATTTAAAGCTAAGTCAACACAAAAAAATATCTTCATTTTGTAATTTACATTGGCTTTTCTCGGCAAGATTTTAATGTACAAGAAATTCGATGTTTACTAAATGACCATCGTTTTAACATATAATCGCTGCAAAATAGCTGGAACAAAATTAATTCTTCACCTTTTAGTTTATTTTAATAAAAGTTTACTTAGCAAAATTTCTTTATATAATGTATTTTGTACTTTTTGAATCATTACAATTTGCATTCTATTCGCCAAGCCCTTCTTTAATATTCATACAAAGGCAGTTATTAGGAAAAAGATAATCTTCTAGTTTGTCGCGTTCGCCATATTTAATGTAGAAAGACGATACTTAGCTTAAACTCTGCTCTCCCAACTCAGAGGTGTTCAGGAACAGATAATCTGCTACTTCGTGCGCGCCCTCCTCCTGTAAAATGTCCTATACTTAACTGACCGCATGGTATTTTGTAACCCTTTTTGCTTAATATCCGTATCAGGAATATTATTGAAAAAAAGGATAATCCGCCATTTAACTCATACACTACATGCCATGTATTGTCATCAGAACCGAAGGTGTGTAAAAAGTTTCAACATAATTTGACAAACGAAAGAGTTCGAAAGATCAATTGCAAGTTTCCACGCTTAGGCGAAACCAAACTAAGCAAGCAAGAAAATTGTACTCGGCCGTAAACGAATCTTTTATACCCACTACCGTGGTCCTAAAAAAGACTAAAAAAAAGGCAAAAGAACTAAATTTTCCTATAGCATGGTCTGGGAATGGATGATTTTTCCTAATGTCAGGATAAAAGCAGAAATTTCTTTGGTGTGTGCGGTATACTTTATGAGTAGCAACAAAAAACAATGGTGTTCACAGTTTCCTTGCGTATGGACACTATAGTCGTGTCCTTTGACAAGTTCGAATCACTTTTGCGAACGGGAATATGTTTGCCACAAATACTACTCAGTCGGGCAGACGAGAATTTGGATGCTCGGTGGGGCTTTTGAAGCTTTCCTCTGTACGTTGCAAAAGCTTTGACAGAATGAATATCTCCGTCAACCTACAGTGACGGGTATAATAAACCTTATAATAAATTCTAGTCTTAAACGCATGCTCTCCTATTTTTTTTACGAATAACGGAGTTAATAAGCATTTCTAATGCAATTTATCGATAAAACTCTTTTACTCCTTTCAATTTACGATTCGTTAATCTCTTATATGTAAGTAAATACGTATATATGTATGCATGAAGAGAAACACTTTTAAATTTTAGAAAAATATTAGAGCAGAAATGTAGAAATGTTTTTGATGTTCACATTTTATGAGCAGTCAAACATCACGTGTCCATATTTGTATTTGATATTTGTTTGAAGACAATTATACATAGAGATATGTTACTTTATTTATTTATTTATTTACTTTTTTTTTTTTCATTTTTAAAGCAATTAGCATTGGAATTGCTCTAAAATGCAAATATGCCTGCGTTCACTTCATTGAATGACATGGCAAAGATGATGGCTACTGCGCCAAGTGATATTCAGACTTCAGGCATCGAGGAAAAATGCATGCAATCATTAACGTTTCACTGTTTATACATAAATATTTGTTTGTGTGCGTATGTATGCCCTTTTGAAGTACAGCCGGTGGAGGTCATTTTATCATGACATATGCATATTACGCTCATATGCTTTCCTTCGCGCTATGTGATGTAAATTATGGATAACTGTGCATCTACTATAGATACTGTGTTCGTAGAATTTGTTAGCATGTGTTGATGCACTTAATGTCTGTCTGTCTGCGTGCCTGCTTGCCTGCCTATCTGTCACTATTGCCTTTGACTTTGCCTACAGTGCATAGATATAAAAATAGGATTTTTTTTTTTTTTTTGATCTCCTACTGTGGCATACGGCATTATAGTGCACGTAGTACAGGCATTTCATAGTTTTCTATGAATATGCAAAATTTTGAGTTTGTTAGAGGCCCTCAAAAACAGCAAAAAATAACGAACCAAAAAAATATAAATAAAAAAAGAAAAAAAAGTAGCGTTTTCTAAGTGCGATTTTTACCTAACATGCATTTCGTTTTTTTTTTATGAAAAAATCTTTTTATAAAAATAAAAAAAATAACACAAAAATCTGTTTTTGATTTTGTCATGTTGTTTTGATTCCATTTTCCTCTTCTCATCTTCATCAAATAAGAGCATCGGAGAGTATCGGAGCGCATATATATACCGCTTTTTTGATCATATTCCTGCTGTGCTTTCTTTCGCTTTACTGCTTGCATTTCTGTTGATTCGAACAATTTTTGAAACTCTACAAAATGGTCAATTTGTTCACTGGCAACCAGGAAGAAAGTTTCACTTGCCTTAACACAAGTCCTTGATATCCACGCAGCATGGTACGTTTGTACATCCACCGCACGTCTTATATCAGATTCACAATGAAAAAAAAAAGTTCCTTTGGAAAGCTTTAAAATATCCTCGCAAACGTTTGTATCTTGCTTCAAGATACTGTGTACTAGCATTTGCCAATAGTTGTGTGTGGACATTAAATGACATAGCGAATACGGACGGACAAGGCTTGGTCCACGTCGATCAAGAATGTAATTTACTTTACGAAATCTTTAATGAATGAGTTTTTTCATGATATATTCTCTGTCCAATCGTAGTACATTCTGCTGCCTCAACGACGGCCGCAAGAATGCGTAAGAGAGGGAGAAGGTTTGTTGTGTAGTATTATGCAAGCCGTTCTGGGATAGTAATTATTAAAATGAAATCTATCGCAACATGCAATCTTCTGCGTTTCCAAAGCGCAAACAAAAACCCGAAGATTAATCAATTCATGAATAAAAACAAGGAAGGACACTATAAAGGGCAACGGTTCTGTACACGACCCCACAGTTATTCAATTAAGCACTTATTAAAATAGTGGTCGAAAAAGTAGTCTGATTCGATCGAAAGTTTTCACAACAACTTAGAAGTTCGAAATTTTATTACTAAGCGAGCTCGCTTCAAATCGTTTTCAATCGCACCCGCTCTTGGTCCAAAATACGTAAGAGAGTGTACCATGTATCATCGAAATTGCTTAAAAATCGCAGCCTGTACGTTGAGTATAAGAAAACAACATTATAGTCGGGCAAGACCTACTATTATGTACCCTACGCCTTTCCCCCTAAGACAGTGATTCACTCCTTCTGTTAATAATACACCGAAAGTTACAATTATTTTCATGTGAAAGCATATTTTGCATGAAAGCCCGCATATTGGAGCAATCCCAGGATATCAAATGGCGTGATCCACATTTAGCAAACTTTCTAAAAATTTTATTATTTTTCAGTTTCCGTCATGAAGAACTGGAAATTAACCTTTGTCTCCGTATAAGGGCTTACTTTTCACGATAACTTCTATATATGTTAGGATCGGAACAATAGACTTATCTGAGCCAAGTTTCCTTCTACTAATTGTTACGTTAAATGGATCAATTTACATCATAAAATTTTAAAAAGACGGACAGACAAACGAACAAGCTTAGATTAATACAATAAAAGACGAGTCAATCACAAGTCGCTCTGGCTGCTGCATAGATCTGCGTCAACTTAATACATCCTTGTATCGCATGTAGTGTAGATTATAAAAAAAGGAGAAATTAAATTAAATTAAACAGACAGTAGAAAAAGGATTAAATTCTCAGCCGGATTAGTAAAGATTTCTTATGTACACTTCAAGATGCGGCGTTTGTCTTATATACATTCGTTCAGTTCATAATCAGAATACAAAATCTTATATAAAGCCATTCTGTTAGGTTACGGTTCCGCTCTTTAGCATTTTATTAATTTATTTAAACTTTTCATGCTTATGTCTTTAGATAATTAACTCGTTTTTATAGTAAGCAATTCAAGTTAATCGAATAGTTCCACTGTGTAAGTCATACGTCACTGGCAGGTGAACGAAATATTTAAATTTTTATGTTCTATGCTGTAACGTGTGTATTATCCTTTCACACGCTCATATTTCATTTTGAACTCTAACTTAGACATCTATTAAATATATTATAATATTTTCAGTTTCAAAGAAATTTCGAATATATAGGATCATCTTACTAGTTCCCATATAATCCATTATGTATGCTGCATGCCAAAAGACTGAATTTTCGCTGACTCAGCAAAAAATTGGTTTTATTTTCTTGTTGAGATTATTGTTAAAATATTTATTAAGAGCAACATCAACAACAAACTGCACTAACATATACAAAAGCTTTCAGCATCTGTAACAAATTACGAATTCAAAGTTGCACTCTCTTGGAATAATGGCGTAACGTGTATATTGTAAATTTATTTAATGTGCTCATAAATATTTTTGATATATAGCATCTTGGCTAAGGTACAAATTTCTTGGTTGCTGTTTCAATTCAATTTGTGAATGCAGAGAACATAATTTCTTAAATAATATATATATATATATATATACATACATATTTATATATATATATTTTTTTTTTTTGAAAAAATTTCAAAACTCGCAATTTTTATATTTTGAAAAAATACAAGTAAGAAAAGTATACTCGGCTGCAACCGAAGTTTCTACACTTAATACTTTCGGCTTAAGAAAATTTTAAGAAAATGATATTTTGATATTCTGTTAGGTGTTTGCAAAAATTTTGATCAGCGACTTAATCAGGTAAAAATGATAAAAATACTTTTGACCTTTCTCTACATAAAATAACGGTTTTCCATTAAATATTATTGGCTTGGATGGCACGCAAAGTTGTGGAAGTGAGAAAATGGATCGGTGGGGGGATCACTGCCAAACCAATGTAAGTTCTTTCGACGTGAGATTGCCATGTTGCCAAAAATATTGCAGAATGTTGTGGAAAATGGTGAAAGCTATTTTGATTAATATATTATTTTACCAATTTTCCACAATAAATGACTTTTTCATGTGAAGAAGTGATCAAAATTTTTGTAAAGACCTAATACAATACTGCGTATATGTGACCAATTCTTTCATCGTTTTACAGGTATTTTAGGGTTATCCATAGCAAAGTTTTATCGTATTATTAGTTCATGCCGTTTGAGTAAAAAATGCTAATTTCGTTGCTTTTGAGAATAAGAGTGTTTTCAATTTGTGTTGTACCGCGGCGTCCTCTTCGGCCGATCGGACCCATTTTCAGCACCAGTCCGCCTTCAAGAAGCTCCAATATTTTTCGTCAAATATGAATATGAGTTTTGCGATCAAGATAATGTTTATTATTGACGGACGGATGGACTTAGTTGAATCGATTTCGAATTTGATAGTGATCAATATATTATATATCTCCTATAGTTTTGTGAAACATCCTTCCAGATGTTGTGAACTTTTTGAAAAAATGAACGTACGCTCATCCTTAGGTGGTGGGTATAAAAAGCCAGAAATATTCGAATAAGAAACCATAAGAAATTTTTTGATTATTATCATTTATTTCTGAAAATATGAAGGGTAATGGAATTGTGCAGATTCTGTTTTGATAATATGTATATATATATATATGTCCTATATTTTGGTAATATAACAAATAAACGTGTTGTAGTTAGAATAATAAAGCCGAAAAGTCACATAATACAACTTTGCGAGACCAATAAAAGAAAAAACTTGCTTTCAACGTTATCTATTTTAATGCTATATCTCCTGTTGAATGCTTCTCTGTGTGTCTGTTATAGTATGGTTTTCCCAGATTCTCAAAATGCTCGTCTGCATCCTTAATGACACCATCATTTGGTTTTCATTTTTGTGCTTGGAGCATTCTGTTCAAATTTGCAGGCAGACAGTAGCCGCTGTAGGTCAGATTTCGCAAATACGGTGTAAGGGACAGCGATTCGAACTTCTATTTAGGCCATTTTGCTAACATTCTGGAGAGTTTGATGTTTTTCTTCTTTCATTTCGTGTGAGCCTGTTATCTAGTTGGAAACCAATTTCCTCATCCCTATACTATGTATATATATATCCAATATATATTTATATATATATATATGTGTAGATATAATTTTGCAAAATAATAATGTCTTTAGAATGTCAGCGATCACGTGCAGCTTCATTTTTCAATTGTTGAGAGTAATTTCCGTCATTCTCTTGATACGCCTGTGCGTACGTGCTCCTTCTGGAGGCCTACTGTACTCTGAAGTTAACCGTCGGCAAGTCCCGGGGAAGCTCTGTTAACATTTTATAAATCAGTATGAGTTTGAACGGTAATTTTTATAAACGTGGGGTGTATGCTCATTTTGTCACAACGTTTGCAACACCCAAAAGGAAGTATAAGATTATCCAGCTATATTTTACGAGAAAAACTACTACTTATGTGGAAAACTCGACAAAGTCAGCCATACCCACACAAAGTTACAAGTGATTAAATTTTCTTATATTCGCTTTTTTGAAGCTTTGTGCTTATCAATCATAAGGTAGACAAGACAGAATGTTTAAAATACACTCCTCGAATGAAGATATTATCTGCCTATAAATGCGTTAATTCTAAAATCAATATGGTGGATACCACGACTTGGTGGATTCATTTTTTCTTCATTTTCCAGCCATACCAGCGATATGGGTATCAAATAAAACGAGTTGGGGAATAGAATGGGACAAAGCAAGCGTGTTAATTCTAATTTGATAAAGTGGGTATGACTTAAAAGGCCTTGAACAGTAGAATGCGAAAATGCTAAGCGCCTTAATGCTTAATTAAGTATGATGTCGCGGCGAACTACATTTTCTTAAGAATACTTTTTAGTAAAGTAAAAGATGAAAGAAAAATTTTTCCCACTCAGTTTTTTATAACAATAAACAGAAGCGTGAGACGCCAAAGACTTTAATGGTGACGGGTATGCGAGATTCGGCCCCAACTGAATATAATTTTCTTACTTCACTACACCAGAACTATAGTGATTCTTTAGACATGGCATGTATACATGACCGATGTCTTAATAGTGAAATGACTAACTTAAATTGCGCCAAAACCATGCGCACAACACAATAGACATACTTTTACAAGCCACCCTCCGGAGATTAAGCGTTTTTCGTATTTCTTTTTAAATTTTCGTTCTCTTGCTAAAACATTTGACACAGCCACTAGAAAACTTCAAAGTCTCTATGAGTGATTAATATTCTTGATCAATATCAAATTCCGAATTCAACAAGGCATGTCTGTCTGCTTAATCGTCCACGTATCTGCTTGTGGTGAACCTTTCAATGATTGAAATAATGAAGACTTAAAACTTGGTAGGACATTTGCACCTAGATTAATATAGAAAATAGGCGGCAGCGGTCGAAAGATCAAACCACAGTACGTCATAAACTGCAAACAATTTCAAAGCAAGAGATTGAGATTTTTACTCATCACTTATAAACCAAAACAGATTTGACGATAAAAATATCTCAGTATATTTGATAGGGAATCCTGGAAAACCTGTGCAAAAAGAAATAAAATCGGCTACGCCCACCTATTATTAGAGAGTAGTGAAATTTCCCGTCTTTCGTCGTTGTTTATCTTTTTAAGGTTTTTTAACATAAACTTAGCGCTGGGTTCTTACGTACCCGGCGACAATCATCTCAAATTTCACTCGTTGCTTTATTTTATTCAAGCCAAGGACTTTTTACCACTTTTGACTTTTTTTCTTCCGTTTTCCCCTTTCATTCTTTAAAACTTTCAAAGTTAAAGTAAACCGGCAAATAAATGGATAGGCAAACGATCGGTTACATTCAAGACACTCAGGACATCCTGATCATTGATAATATATATCATCTGTTACGTCTCTACTTTGATTGTTGCGAATGACTGCAATGAAAAGTTAATTACATGTACAACTCAGCTGAACTTTTTCCTTTTCCTCAATTTGATTAGCTCGTCTTTTCTAAATAAATTCACAAAAGTTTACAAAGTATAATAAGTATGTATGTGTATTTATTTACTTAAGCACATGGGGGGAAACTATATCAATGTATTGCTAAGCAACGAGTAGGAATCCATTGTAATCTCAGTGACGCATACACAAACAAACGTAATTGCTTGTGTATGAATCAAATGTAGTAATACTCATGCGTAATATATTTATATATGTGTTTGTGAAGGGATAAAATTTTATCAAATCTTAAACTTTATCATATTTTTGCATATATAAGCCATTTATTTTGAAAGTGACATAAGTCTACTTATATTTAAATGTATTTTACATTTTGTTTATTGTTTATATATTTATTTCACATATATTAACAAATCAGATGAAAGGTGGAAACGAGCTTATGAATTACGCAAAAATCCTGCTAATATTATTGCGGAAAAGCGGACTTAACTCAGTTTCGTAATGAACGCTTCTTATATCTGTTCGGTTAGCTGCTTTTGAGTTTACACAGTTTGTAAATAATTCATTATTATTGATTGAATTTTTCATTGTTGTTTTTTTATTTAATTATTCCACTTAAATGTAAAATAAACTGCCTTCCACCACATGTGTTTACATATATATTGATTGATTGACTGATTGACTGATTGATTGAGCATACAATCATAATAATATTTATTAATATACTTAGTTTTTAAAATTGATACTAATGGCATCTATATAACTAATTACACAGAGACATAAGATATTCAATAACTTTTTTTACATTTAATTATGTTTTACATTAAAGTCTCTGCATCCGAGATAAGATCATGCTTTTCTTAGAGTGTGCTTTAAAACATTTTTATGTCCTTGGGGTATGTTTATCTTTTTGTAGTAGGGTAAACTTTTAGTTCATCACTCTTAAGATCAAATTTGGCGAAACAATTATGAAAAGATGTTTCAATTTAAAGAAATTTATTAAAATTTATCGAATAGTCTGGAACATTTATATATATATATATATACACACACAACACTTAATAAGGTCGTAGGATCACTCGTAGAAAAACCAAAACTTTCGATTTTATTCACCAGGAAAATTTCTTCCGTAAGTAACACATTCATTTCCACGCTTTCTTAACATTTCTATGCGTTCTTTCTTAAAGAATGATTTGTCCGAACCCGCAAAATACGCTTCAGTCTCGACGTTCATTCCCTTCAGTGGAAATATCTCCCTTTTCAAGGAGCATTTGTTTTAAATTTCACGAACAGATAATAGTCATGGGAGCTTTGTCTGCAAAATAAGGTAGACGTGGAAGTAATTCGACGAGTGATTCGTGCCATTTTGCCAGTGTTCTGATCGACGGGTGACACGAGGAAGAGACATTTCATTTTTTTATTCACTTGGTTGGCCTTTTTGCAATTTCGTCGTTACGTTATCGATTCTTTGCCTTTTTCTTGTTGCTTTCCAGTCGACTCACTGCCGATTTGACTCTGGAGTGTGGTGATGAATTCGTTGTCACATATTGGTCTAAAAAAATTCTTTCTATAGACTATAAACAGCCCTCCATATGAATCTCAACACATACTGATTTTTTGCCAACAGTGACCGCGCGTCACCCACTTCGGACATACCTTTATTATGAATAAATATTCATGCAAAATGGTGGATGGGCTATCTTCTGATATTTTTAGGGTATTAACTACCTCACGGAACTACTCCCGTCTGTCCTTCAAAACATATTCTACACTACTTTTTATGTTTTCCGAAACAAGCGCGGAATTCGGGCCACCAGAGCGTTCAGCATATCTGTGCTTGCACGGCCGCATGTCTCTATCAATTTCCCGAACGAAGCAAAGTCCAGATAACACTTCTCAAGTTATTGCTTTAGTTGAGCGATATTTTGTGTCATTTAAAACGCAACGCCTTATCAGTACCCCTCAAGCCTCCTTTACTAACTTTTATTAAGTTTGCTTCGAACGAACGTACTCTTAGCATCATCTCTAGGTTGCTTAGATTAGTAATAGAAGAGGTTGGCGGGAAAGCTTTGTCGTATTCTACTACCTGCAAGTAATTTTAATTGTCGGATCAGTGCGCAATGTGGACTCCTAGGGATATAAGAGAACTTCTTCCAATGCCCTCCAGCAGTTAATTGTTAAGTGCTGAGTGAATGACAATCATTTAAAAGCTTGGATTGGTGTGAGTTCTGTAAAGGAAGCAAAGCATCGATTGCTTGTAAAAACTTATGTGACACGTTGAGAAGTGAAGCTGTAAGCATTCAGACAATGAAATTTCGGATATCCATGGTGGGAAGTAAACCACATCTAGCTAGTTTGCATTTGCAAAGGAAATC
Source organism: Glossina pallidipes (assembly GCA_000688715.1). NCBI lineage: Eukaryota > Metazoa > Arthropoda > Insecta > Diptera > Glossinidae > Glossina > Glossina pallidipes. Next base: position 1,478,413 of record KK499814.1, on the reverse strand, counting down.
GTCAGTCCCTATTCGCCTGCCGAGGATCACATCTCACAAATCAAAGCTTTTATTTGTAATTCGACAGGACTTCACCACCTATTTAACGGTAACAAGTGCGCACCATATGAAACTATGTGAAATACTCAAATTTAATCACACAGATCCTTCTCATAATATTTTATTAATCCAAAATTATTTCATCGGTTTAGTGCAATGCCAGTATATAGATCGATCAGCTGTGAAGTGCATGCCCACAGCATTCAAATTTTTGTGTTGTTAATGGTTAGGAAACAAAAGGCAAACACAACGTGTGCCTTCCAGTCGATTTGACATACTTGTATATAAAATGTGCGATTGTCATTAGTTGTGTACGTGAGTTTATGCGTTTTGTTTATTTGTTTATCGGTTTTCAAAACATTGCTGAAATCTGTTGTTGGCTGTTTTGAAGTTATGAAAAGTGTCAGCTCTTCAAAAAATTTATTTTCAATTATTATAAATTGCAGCTGGTGGTTGTATGAATAGCGTTGATGAACATATAACGATAAGTGAACCTATACACGGAGAAGAAGAAAAAAGCAAAAAAAAAAAAGAAGTAAATAAATAAAAATGTTGAAAGAGCGCGTGTCAATAATTTATGGTATGACGACAGAAAAAACGAAACCAAAAAACAAAACCAAAAAAAAAAAAAAAGAAGGAAAGGATGCAATAGAACGTGTTCACACAGCAAGACCTAAAACATGTTAAGCTTTTACTTAATTGTTACTTGTCTGTCCTTTAGACTGACTGCATATCTCTTATGTTTTCATGTACACTTCTTAATTGGCATTAAAATATGCAAGTATATCGTCTCTCTTCTTCTTCTTCTTTTTGCTTTTTTTTGATGATGATGCTGTTCGCAGTGAGTTTTTATGTATATATGTATTTTTTTTTGTACTCTGATATTGTTATTGTATTGTCTTATGTTGTGTTATTGTTGTCATCGTAAATTGTTGCTTTAAAGAATGTACAACACAGATGGAATCTGATATATTTGTCAAGTGTTTTTTATTGTTTTATTGTTATTATGATTGTTGAGTATACAAACATATATGAAAGCCTTACTCGACCAATGCATACATTTACGGTACGGTAGTTAGTTTACGTTAAGAAACACCATTCACCCTTGACGTTGGTCATTGTACCATCATTCATTCTCTTCAATGAGGGCTACACAATAAAGCAATATAATAGCATAACAATCAGAACAACAACAAATAATTTAACAAAGGTTATGTATATACTGGGCAATAAATGTGATTGTATGTGCAGTAATTGTTTCTTGACGCATATACCATAGCAGCAATTCAGACAATAATAAATACAGAAATATTGAAGTGTGTAAGATAAATTTGTTTATGTCAAGACGATTCGTATACACCCTAATGCGGGATAGTTTATTTCCAATTCTATTGAAAATTGTCCAAAAACATTCGGTAAAGTGATGATTTCCATCTGAAAGATGCACAACGTTTGCGCATAATACTAAATAACGAAGCTGTGATAGAAGAAAAAAACAAGCAAAAAGTCTCAAGCACAAGAATGCAAAAAGAAATTCAACAAATCACGCGCTGTAATAGGTATACAAATGACTAGCGTGTCATGCCATGCTATGTCATTACCTCTATGTTATTATGTAGAGCACAACTACGATAACACAGTTGCTGAGAGGTGTCAGAGCACATGGAACAAAAGATGAAGAAATATTTATCACATATCGGTCATTAAACGCATTAAACTACCAAGAAAAATGGATGGTCGGGTCTCCAAGTCTCCAAAACGTACAGCACAACTGTCTCTTTAGCTGAGTCAAAATATTAGTAGAAAAATGAATTATGTGCCCTTAAGAAAATTTTTATTCTCTATACAAAAGGTTGGTTTGTAGGCGTGTCCTTCGATCAATTTGGATCATTTGCAATGACATCCTGCATGCGAGAACTTTCAAAGTCGCTGCCACATTGGATGTCGATAGCTTGATTTTTGCGACCAAGGGACGGACAGCCGGACGTGCTTAAATCGATTCCAAATTTGATACTGTTCAAGAATATGTGTATGAAACTTCCTTCTGCGCGTTGTAAACGTTTTGATAAAATGGACATATACTTCATCCTTCCGTGACGGGTATAAAAATGTACGTATGTACATAGAGGGTTTTTAGACATTTGATGTTTTCGGTTTTTTTTTTAATTTTTGATTTATTTTCCAGAATGTGTTCTAATACAAAAATGGCAACAAACAAAAACGAAAAAACCCCCTACACTTCTCTCCATCACTAAGATTTGAACCCGCGCACACCGAGTTGGTAGTCGTAACTCTTTTTAATGCCGCAGCCCAACGAAATACAGGAATGTGAACTTTAGTTGGTGAAGACCGAACATTACAACTACTTACTTTTCATGAGAACTCTTCCATTAGACGAAGCCCAAAACGCGAGCTGACAGGGTTCAAATTTAGTAAAGTTAACTTTCAGCTCGTAGAACTTTATATTCTTCACACATTTCCCTTATAATATACAAGAAATTGGACTCTCTGCTAAATAAAACTATATTCGAATCGGTCGAACCACTACTTTGGACAAACTTTCATCATAAAGTGCGAAAAATTGGACATTTTTGCTACATTAATGCTTGTTTTTGGCGAGAACCTTTATATGGGAGATGTTTCCAAAATTGATTGAATTCCATAAAAATTTTCAATACCCGCTTAGTTGCGACTTAGCAACGACTCTTTCAAATTAGAAGTCACTATGGGAAATGATCATCAAAACGGTGCGATCCAATTCAAGTTTTGTGCATTAAATTTCGTAAAAATAATTACTTTGAATAATCACAAGATCTACAGAACGCAACTGGCATGCGCTATATATGAATGTAATCAAAAATACGTTCATCTTTAGTAAGTAGTTGTGTTTTCTAAGTACTAATATAACAGTCATTTGAAGTCATTTGAAGGCTTTGTTCCCTCCTTCTTACGTCTATGAGCCAAGCATGATATTCATTTTGTCAAAACGTTTGCAACACCCAGAAGGAAGCTTCATAGGCCCCGGAAAGTACACATATTCTCGATCACCATCAAATTTTGAATAGATTTAAGCATGTCGGTCTCTCCGTCTGTCCAATTGTCCGAGCAAGCTTCAAAAACGCCATAAAGTATGTAAATTCTTAGCCAATCTCAAATTCGAAATGCACCTAAGCGTGTCCGTTTGTCTATCTGCTTAACTGTGCAATATAGGGTAGACATTTTCCGGTTAGCGAAAATGAAGATATCACCTACAAATTTAGAAAAGAATTTAGAAGTGACCTAAACTTTTCAAAGGATATGACACCAAGGCTAACATTCGTATGCGACACGAACATTCATTTTGTAAACAGAAAGAATCATCCGTGCCCACTCGATTATTATATAAAACGAAAATGTAGTTCCTTTATTTTTTTATCGGTTTTAGGATAACAGTGATGGGTGTAAAAGAATCGACCATCACTGAATATAATTTTCTTTCTTGTTCTGATCTGTTTGAATCTTGTTGCCAATCTCTAATGGTAATTTAAAAACTATTTTCCCTTACTAATGTACTACGCAGGCCCTTCAATTAGCACCTCCTTAGAACGTAATAACTTCAATATAAAATTAATAAGAAGGCGTATTTAGAATTGACATTGACTTTATTGATGTGCAAATTTGTGTTTTATATATCTTCCAAACAATGTTCAAACATCGCTTCTCTGGACTCAGTATTTCTAATAAATAGTAGTAGGACGACTTGCAAGATTCATTAGGTATCGTCACGAAGATATGACTTGAGTATGAACAAGGCGCTATGAACATGGATCACACTTCATTCCTATGCTATATATATATATCGCTTCAAATTATCGGTTTCTCTCGCTATATATTCTTTGTCGATAAGAACTTCTATTTGTTTCTTAATCATAACAGGCGACGGCGAGAACCGTGACTTCAATTGAGCAATTAACTCGGATATGAGAAGATTATGATCCATGCTTCTTCTCGTCTTCATTATGCGAACAATAGCGGCTTCAATTTCGTATTTGCGTTGCAAATCTAAATTGTCGTTTATTTTCTTACGTTCCGATTGTGAATTTTCTTTGGCGACCGCAGTTTGAATTTTAATTCTGTAGTATTTAGAAATAAATTCATCATTTACGAAGAACTTGTCGGTAGCTGCTATATCTTTATGATTTGTTTTCGATTTGCGCACAAGTATACGTTGAGATAATTTCCCCATTGAAAGTGATTGCAAAGCTGCGTGTAATTCACTTTCCGGTAAATCAGTCTTTTTCTGAATTTCCTCGCAACTCATTACCTTACAATCATTGAATAACATCAATATGCACATCTGGTACGTGGACGTAACAAGCATATACCTGCGTTTGGTTTTGAGTACCGCTGCACTTTCATACCGGTGACTTTCTACTTCGGGCCCATAAAATTCCGCACTTATAAATGCTGAGCCCATTTGCGGTTGCAAGGTCAACTTCCGTCGCGCACGTGTCTTCAGGAAGAAGTTCCTAAAAATCTCAAAAGCTTTCCATGGTTCAGGTGCTATGTTGCAATTGATTCTTGAGGTCGTTGTTGTGGGCCAAAATCCACTAGTAAGTACATCTACTTTTAAGTCCACATCGCCGAGTGATATGCTGTCTTTACTTACATAACTACTAAATTCCGCATTGATGCTCGTAGACAAAGAAAGGTCTTTAAGCATACGTTGAAAATGTCTAGTGAACTCATGACCACACGCAATAGTCAATTTAGAAATCATAATTCTTTCGAAATCTTCGCAATCTGATTTTCTGAGTAATAAACGTATGCTCAAGTGTCTCCTGTAATGAGCTTCGAACACGTCTCTCTCCTTTAGAAGCAAAAATAGATCTATTGTTTTGTCGAAAACTGTTGCAATCTCTTCCTCTTCCATCTCCTTGCCGCCTTTTTTCATTTTATCGTCAATAAAGAGCGATAAATGTTCTGGGGACTTGGCATTTAAATGCATAATATACTCGAGATCCGATAATAAGGCTTTCTTAATAGTCTTGTTACGTTTGAACGAATATTTAAGCAATGCATCCATTTCATCCTTAAGGTTGATTAAATTTTGAACAAGCGTTATGGCATTCATTTTACCATCTGCCACTTCCCCGACTAACGATCGACCATGTGCACGGAAATATGAAGATATCGTATCTATTGTAACCTTAATACCTTCTGGCTTAAGACGTGAAAATAATTTGTGCATGCAGGCAAGATCTTTAGTCATTTTATTCTTTATCATATCACCGACAGTACATTTTTCCAGTGTCACAATAGCATGCAAGTGCTTCTTAAGCAGTTCATCTTCTACGATATTAACAATGCTTTTCTCAGTGGATTTGTGGAAACAAAAAGAAGCCCGACAAGATTCTTCCTGAATACGAGAAGCAGTTGTTTTGATATAATTATTAACATTGTTTTCAGCCAATAATTTTTGAGATTCCAATGTGTAGAACAAAGTCGATTGGTCTAAAAACTGCTGTTCAAAGACATCTTTATACACTGAAACCGAACTGACACTTAAAGTCATCAGCATTTGGCAGGCATCCTTAAGAGCCGCACGATCGACAACTTTCCCATCGCGTTCATCTTTAATTAGATTTAATAAAATATCACTTAGACTTTTTTGTATCTCGGAGTAACGAATAATTTTATCTCCGAACGCAATTAAGCCCAAATTGTAGACACTCTCATAGCCTTTGTTCCTCGCGATAAAAACACGATCCATATAGGCGAAAACGGCACATATCAATTTCAATGCTGTCTGATAATCAAGCCAAACGTGGCTCAGTTTTGACAGAAGATTATTTTGCAAACTCTTCAAAACGTCTTTACGAACATTCTCTTCCAAGTGCTCTTCAATCGTTGCACGTAAATCATTGTACAAGCGTTCACTACCTTGCTTGTACACCATGAGGAATGCATAGCGATAAATTTCTTCGAAGCTAAGATCAGAAGTATTTTTAATTTGGATTTGACGGACGGCATCTTTCAAACGTGCGCACATTAACTCCACACTATCCTCATCTTTGATAATCTTTTGATAAGCCGCACCACTACTTTCCATGGCTGCAGATGACAATGATTCCCCTATTATTCAGAGCTTTATACGTTAAAGGAAAAGAGGGGAAACAATTTGCGTTATTTAAGCAATACTTTAAAGTTAATAAAATTATTATAAACCAATTATTTGATAGCAGAACTTACACGTGAAGGGAACGTAACTGGTTCGTCTGCTCAAAGCAACTAACGAAGTTTAACAAGAGTTAAACGGATATTTTTAATAGCAAAAGGCAGAAATGCCTGTTGATGTAATAAAATATAGTAAAATTGTTTCCGTAACTTGATAGAAATTATTTGGAATTTTGAAATTATCTCAAAAGATTCTGGTAAATTACGTCGCTTACTTTTGAGGCATTTCCCCGTAAATTTGTTCATGTCCACAAGCATTATATAAAAACACCAGGTTTAAGCATTAATTACAGGTAAAAATACGTAATGGCTCGTGCTTCAAATCTCAAACGCGTAGAGTTTTCAATGCAGAAGAGCATATGCTCTAATATGATGAAATATAGAAACAATAAATAAATAAAAACATTATAGTCGGGCAAGGCCGTCAGTTAAATACTCTACACTATAACACCCATTTTTGTATGAAATTACTATTATGGGTCAATTTTCATCACCACATATTGAAACTTTGACTTTCTTCTCTACAAAAGATCAATTTTAGTGAAAATCCTTATTAGAGTAAGGCCCAAAAATAGGCTGAGATGGTCCAAATTTGGTATAGTTAATTTTTTTATGTTAAATAACTATTATGACATCATTTCCATCATGAGGCATTGAAAATTATACCTTTTCGTCGGGTTCAAAAATTGCCCCAGCCAATCCAAAGTTTTCATACCTGTTGAGTATGCCGAAATACTACTACTAAGAGATTTTTGCCGAGAAATTTTTTTCCACACAACGACTTCTCAGAAAATCGCGGGTGTGCGGAGTGAACCGGTCCGAATGATTATCGAATCGAATACGTACCTGATGTTGACCGTAAACTGGCCCCAGTTTAAGCGGTTATATGAGCAAGTTTACAGTTGTGGTCAGAAAAAGGAGAATAGATAATAGTAGTGGTAAGAGTGTACTAACTTTATACATCCAGAGCATTTTGAAGTAGACCCAACTTTTTTATATCAATCGATCGAAAACCATTTCTGTCAAAAATTCCTCATTATTTTAGTTTCATGTCCTTTAAACTTTTGATTCTAGTCCGCAAAGTGCTATAGGGTATCCAACAATCACCCTTGATCGTTTATAACATAATATCTTTGTATAAAAATTTCAAAATACCAAAATTAATATTTTTTTTCTTCTAAAGTTGTATGTGTCATGGAAGCACTTATATACAATAGGGCTTCATTAGTATCGTCATTAGTCTTCTTCCATTTCAGACATAAAATACTAAATAATGAACTTTGATTTTATAAAGGCTTCCATTTCGTGAATTTTCCTTATGTGGGTTGGCGTCCAAGCAAGCGTCCAACCCACAAAGTCCAAATTTAATAAAATAATGATTTTTATATCAAGTTAGTATTTTAAACCACTTTTTGGTATAAAATGTTGAAAGCCGACCCTTTTTGTCATATGAAGGCTAATTGTTAGAAGGAACGGCTGTATGGGTGGTAGTTTAAAAATTGGATCATGTAGAATAAAAGGTTTAGATTTATTTTACAAGTTAAACTATGTCTCTCTGCCTATGTTTGTCGGGAAACATTAAAAATTGGGTTTTCTTTGACATAAAGACTTTCCGCGAAGGGGGCGTTACGTGGGGAAGGGTCGTAAAAATATTCCGGTCATATGTTTTCAGAATAGCGTTAGACTTTGAGCGAAAATACGGCAGTATATCAAATTTCGTTAAAATTTCTCAAAAAATCCTACCTATAGATTGACTGTAAAAATATGCGGCGGACACTTGGCGAACAGACAAACTTGAATTGAGAAATTTTGAATATTTTACATCTTCTTTTTCACATATGAACCAAGCGTTATACAGAGAATAGTCGCAAGAACGATACGAGTCAATCCATTTTTAATAGATTTTGCCTTCGACCCGTAGCGCAGTTTGTACGTCAAATGTTGTGTATATGTTGCAACCCGTAGATTAAACACAACATGGATAGACAGCAGACAGTTAGGTAAGCTTAGGTCGACTTAGAAAATGATTTTGAATTAATGGGCATAATAACAGTGACCGTCCGCTGCTACATATAACACATCCGGATGAAGCTAAAGTGCCCATATCCATAAGTTACAGTGTAGCGAATATATACGCATGTGTACCTTGATCATCAATGTTTAAAACTACAGCATATGTCTCTTTCTGTTCTATCGGAACGTTCAACATTTGCTCAAACTAACTCAGCACTTAATTCGTTATTTATTTTAAAGTCAAACTACAATTTTTTTTATAATTTCAATTAAATCGTTTTCTTGAAAGAGTGGAATTCGCATTTAATACGTGAGCGCTTTTGCATTAACCTAGATAAAGGAGCTAACAAAGTCTATAACAAATTCGAGTCGAACTTTTACATCAGCTCGTTGGTTTTACGTAGTTCTACGGTTTCTTTAAACTCTCATGTATTTAACGAATAAAGAATCTTTTTTTTTCTCGGAATTTCAAAGATCAAATAATTTAGTTGTACTACATTTGTGCACAATATGCGTATGTATTATCTGTATATATAAATAAATTGGTGTTTATCTACTTTTTTTTTCCTATTTTCTTGATTTTTCGAAAAGTTTTTGTTCTGCAGAAATAACATAGCACGACAAGAAAATTAATTAAATTACAACAATACATAAACAAATAAAGAAGAAGAAGAAAGAAAAAAAAAAAGAACGCACACAACCATGCTTAGTATCTGCTGCAAGTAAACGCTTAAAGCAGAGCTAAGCGCTTAATCATTGCACGTAGACGATGAAAATCCAAATATATGTACGTATGTAAGTAAATAGTTTGAGATTAATACGTGATTATTATACGAATCACATAGATTTGCAATATATTTTGGATTGTAAATTAACATTTTAACGAACTAATCCAAAAGACAAAGTACGAATTATACTAAAACCAAGCTAAGCCTCGCGCACATATAGAGATGATTGGTGGTATGGCGTAGTGATTCCAAATGAAATGAGATTAAAGGAAGTCTGAGAAATGAGTTTATAGAAGGAAAAAAACAAAAACCCATATAATCACATTGTAAGTGACAACAAAAAGTTATTGACGTTATCAAGCGTACAAGAAGAGAATACAAAACGTTTATAATGTTAGGATCCGCTAATGGAGGTCAATTGAATGCACACATTACTGTAAGCAGTCGCCGACCATTCGCAATGAAGTCTGGCAAGTTTTATTTTACTATTTATACGTGCGACATCACCTGCTTGTCACGGGACATGATTACTAAAAGAGGGAAAGAACCGGTTGCCTTAAAATCCATTTATGCTAATGTTTTGTCTTTCACTTAATATAAAATTTAATTTGTCAAGTCACAAGCCATGATCACCTGTCTATACGATGAGCTTTTGATAGATTTATATATTTAAAATTATTGCCTAACTAATATATTTAAGAGTTTACAACAAGTTTCTTTGACATTTAATGAGGAAAGTGAAGAATATGTGTTCCTTGTAAATTTTTGTTGCATTTTCAATTAAGAAATGTACACACTTTCAGTTAAAGAGCAAAGGTTGTCAGTTGGATTGAAGAAAACGGGATTTGCAGCTGCTTTTCTCCAAATAGAAACCGAGAACAGCCAATTACGTTAGTAGTGTGAGGATTCCCTCATTTTGGCCCATATATTCTCTGTTCGGGTAGAGGTGCTGTAATTAAGTTACAATAAGCGGCGGTAGGTGGTAGTAAGATAGGATTAAGCAGACAGTGATTAACGGCGGGATTGGGACATCTCAACTTGAAATAATGCTATCACATCCAAAGGAGCGACCTCTAGACTTGAGGTCAGATTCTTCTTTTTTAGACTTCCGTTTGCGATTTCTTTTTCCGTCCGCGGGCACAGCGCGTGTATGGACGTGTGTGGCATAGTAGCTAAGCTATTTTCTGAGTTCATTCTTTTAAATTTCATGTATAATCTCCGGGAAACTAAGTTGTAAGTACGACCTTTCGCAAATCTGTATTATAAAATAAAAATTGCTTTTCTAAAACCTCTTCAGTTGATCTAAATTACTCTTGTAAAACCTCGTGAGATAATTCGAATTCCCATCAGCGGAAATAGTTAAAACTAATATATTACGAAACAGGAGGGCTTCGTTCTTTCTAATTTTGATGAACTAAGGGGGACAATTACTTTTTGAAAACCACCCCAAGGAGGGGCCCTCCGTAAGACGATGTGTGTGTTCTATATAATTGGTTAAATTGTTTCTGCAATTATAAATTATCATGCGACAGGATACCGGATGCGACGAACTTATCCATGGCCAATGATAACTTCCCCACTCAAATGACTTTAGTTTAGAATTTCCGCCCTTGCTCTAACGTCTATTTTTCAAATTTGTTAAGGTAGGTTGGCTTACAAAAAAACTTGTTTCGTTTGTAATTGTAACCTTGGGACTATTTCAAGTATTGAAAGTACAAGTTAGTTCGGTCTCTTTTCTAAGAGAGAGCATAACTAGCATGTACAAGAAGCCTGTATTTGTACAGTTATTTGAAGGTACCATCTTTAAGTTATACGTAATTTTACAAATCACACTACAGGGTACACAAGACGGCTCCCTGAAACTGTAAATGGGTGCAGTTCCATGCTAAAAAGACGCAATTTGCATCATCGATTGAATAGGCACCCGTTAAGCTGTTGACCCTCCCAATCCCTTGTTTTTTGCCTACTTTTTTCTGACCGTTCCCTATGCTCGCATCCAGAGGACATATCCTAAGCGATTGCGTAATTTAAAACGAAAGAAAACAAAAAGATGAGCATTAGCATGCGTCTTCCGAAAATTTTATCACATCATGACAAAGTTAAGTTCCAAATTTTCCTAAATTTTAAATTCCACAATTTTAAAATCCTAAATTTTAAAATATATATAACTATTTCTCAATCGTGGAAGAAGTTGCGCACAAATAATAAAATACTTTAACATTTCTTTTGATTTAACAATTGTACATTACGCCTATATAAACTTAAGGCACAGTACAGTATAGTACTACTTGAAAAGACCTATTTGCCATATAGAGTAGCCTCTTAGGAACCTTACCACTCGGTCGTAGGTCTGGTGAGTGCTCAATCGAAAAAGGTTAACACTTACCGATTGCGAATATATTTGCTTTTCTTTTCCTCACTTCCTTCTGGCTTTCACCAGACATCTAGCGAGTGAGTGCATTGCATTGGGAAAAAAAGCTATAGGTATATAAAAAAGTTGGCCTATAGATTAGCTTCATCGAAGAAATCGCTTATTAATTCGCTAAGAACTTGACAATAAGTTTCGCCGGAAGAGAGATAGACATTCGCGATAAGTTCATAATTAAAAAACTTTAGTAGCTTGAACTTTTTGCAGGGAAAACGCATCGAGCTTATAATATTTATCTCTCTCTCTCTCTCTCCCTCTCTCTCTCTATTAAGGCTTTTACTATCTTTTTTCTTGAATATAACAAGCGAAATACTCAAATCAGCATATTATGTCTCTGCTTCTTCTACTGGAATATATCCATGGCAAGAGCTCAAAATAAATGAAAGATTGAATATACAAAATATAAAATGAAATTTGATATATAAGTAAATACCAATAAAATAAACAAACAATACATTAAAACTTTTGGAAAAACATATTTAATATTCTAGATTTTATCTGTGCTTCGGACCCGATCATTTTAATTGAAGTAAGAACCAGAAGATTTTTATTATAGCATAACGTGTTTGTTAATTGATTATTTTATTTTTCATAGAAAAATTAGGAAAGTCATCAATAACAATGAAATCCTTTTATAATTGTTTTTTTTTTTTTTTTTTTTGATCTCAACGAGAGTATTCAGCCTTCTAGATTTCGTACATTGAGAGAGAGAGAGATTATTTTTTCTTTTCTTTGCATATTTTTATGCTTGGAAATAATAAAAAATGTTAACATATTCGAAGGCTTACAGCAATTATAAATTTATTGCATATATAACTAAAATACATAAAAAGCGTAATAGCAAGGCGTACACGACTTAAATGGACATAGAGATAGTGACCAAATTTTTGAAGAAACTCTATGAACACTTGTAGTTAGAATCAATTTGCATTGAACAGAAACTTATACCCCCTTGAAGTGAAGATATGAAGTACTACTAATTGACATTTAATTTCGTTAATTAGGCAATTGAAGTTAATTTACATGGAATAAGTACTTATCCTAATTAGAACTTGGTTCTACCTGATACCATTTGTAATATAGACCGCATTATTTTGTATAAACGTATGCAACACCCAGTAGAACTTGAGACCGATCTATTCAGGACCACTTTCTGAGTCGATCTAAGCTTGTCTTTCTGTCCTTCTGATGGCTGTCCCTGTATTTTTGTGTTTAACCTGCAGGTCACCATAGCCGAGATATTTTGGTGAAATTTTACCCACTGATATGTTTTGGCCAAGAGACGAACGCCACTGAAAAAGGTTTGGATTGGACCATTTTTTCGAAAAGTTTTCAAAATTTCCAGACAAAAAACGCTGGGTAATAGTATTTCGACATTCTTAGTCGACCGTTCGAATGCGCCAATTTTTTGAAGCCCCTCCCATATAACCGTTTCTACGAAAACAGAACGTTTATATAATAAAAAGGCTTCGTTTTTAATATCCCTCGATGAAAGCCCATTCATAATAATAATTTGACATGAAAGCAAAGCTTGCCGCATTTGGACTACGTAGGTTTTTTTTTACGGATCCCATCCCGCATAAGAGTTCTAATAAAAAATTGGCCTCTGCGTGACAGAAACATCAGACTTTCTATAATGCATCGTCATCAAGGATTGTCGTGAAATATTAAACCCTTATATGCGTAAAAATCGTGCTTGTAGTATTTTATGAATAAACTTGGTCCATACCGGAAATGTAGCATAGAAAATAACGATAGTGAATTAGGATCACACAAGTGTCTATAAATTAGATGCCACCAAATATAAGCCCTCAAATGAGAAGCATGTCCTTATATGGCGACGAAGTCTAGTTTGTAGTTTCTTATGAGGGGTGAGCAATTAGAAAATAATTATAATTAATTAATAATTTGCTGAATTGGCAGCGTGTTAGTTGACGTTTTCAACATCCTTCCAGATGACGTGCAATTTTTAGAGATTTATCGCCAAAATTAATGAATGATTGTCTTAAGCAAATTGGTATAGGGTATGTAATGCTCGATTTTGACCGCTTGTAGTGTTTTTACTTGTTTTCTTGTCGTATTTTTATTTCTTCTTTAACTTTACTTCGGTGATGCTTTGGAAAAAACTTAACATTTTTTTTTTTTTTTGCATTTTTAACAACATGATGCAGTTGAAAATAAGAGGGCCGTTGAAATGTTTGAACTTCATATAGATCCCGTATCAGAAGAGAGAACCTTCCACAAGAGGTTTTACATGAAAGCCGTACCTTGAAATTGTTCATTTCAATTATTAAGTTCTTTTTGGATCGAAAAGTACTATGTACACATCTCTCGAGAGCAAGGAAGTGCAACATCCAACATTTCTCCTCTGTAGTGACCGTAGCATTTTTTCTTTTTTCGCATTTACATAAGGGTAGCAGAGAATGTCTTTACTTTTAAGTTTGTTTAATTAAAAAATTATTTTATTTTCCCTCCTTGTGTCATAGTGAAAAATTATTGAGACAAGAGTCTAAGTGATTCACTGCGTTGCACCTGTCTTTCTAGTTCGAAGATGAAACCACACAAATAAGGGTAGCCAAACGTTGAGACAACGTGCAACCGTAGAATCATTATCACAATTATTACGGTTATTATTAGTTTTTACTTTGGCTCGCTCGCCCCGACAAGGTGCAAGCATAAGTTTAGTTTAGCTCTTCACTTAATATATATATGTAATATTTTATAAACACTGAAAACAGCTACCAATAGTGAGTGGAGCGGTTGTAAATGATAAACTTTTTCTGACCTAACTTATTAAATATTTATTGAGTAAAGGTATGGAAACCGCGAGGTAGAAGGGAAGGGAAAGGAAAGAAGCGAAAGAAACCCCTACATAAATAAATTGCACTGTTGCATTATTTGGTAATTCGAGAAGGAAAAGTACAACAATAATAACAATAATAACAATAAAAACAACAACGAATAAGAAGTGTGTGAATTTTCCCGTTTTGTTGCTCTTGTTTTCCGTTTTCCTTCTTTCTTAGAAAATAGTATGCGTTTGTTATGTAGTATGGTTATGTCTGGCTTACGTGTCGCGGCACGCTTCAGTAATTTCAGTTAAAATCCCAAGAGAACCCTTTTCATTTCATTTCCTTTCATTTTATACGCATTACATATATATAACTATATGCATTGTGTTTATTTTATAGCCTTTGTTGTTGTTACTGCGATATATGCAGAAGAGTCATTGCTTTAATTTTCAATGCTTGACTGAAACTGTTTTCATCGTCTTTTTTTTTGTTTTTTTTTGTTTTTTGTTTTCTTATCCCTCGTACTTGGCTTGTTCTTGTTGTTTTGTTTCTTTCTTCATGAATTTTCTGTGATTTTGATGAATTGTAATCAGTTTTTAATTGTTTTGCGTGTAAACAACCGCAAAACGAAAACAAACCACAGCAAAAGTAAATAAGAATTGATAAACAATTTGATTTCTGTACGGGCATTTATTTAACTATAGAATTGTCCCTATATAGCATTAAGCTTCTTTGTCGACCAATAGCTATTAGCACTCCGCCACGCACTCTCTTGAGTAATTTAAACTTGTACACTATATATACAAAGTTTTATGTGCTTGTCTGCCTGCCTGCCTGACTGCCTGCATGCAAACATGTTCTCAAGCTACACTCATTTATCGCATAAAAGTGTGGTTGCTTAGGCGAACTTTAAGATTCATGTGGGAGTTTTTCACTTGTTTTTCTTTTCATTTAATGCAATTGATTAGCATTTGTACAACCTGCCATAAATTGCGAAGAGTTGCTTGCTAGCTGCTTGAATGAGATGTGATGTGAAGGCTTATAAGCACATGTATACTTTAACATGCACGTACATGTATGTGCAATAAAAGTATGTGATGTGAAAGAATAGGGGTGCAGGTCATTGGGATAAACCAACGATTAGTAACGTAGTTCGTCTTGACCACAAACGTACGAGTGAAGAGCAAACAGATTGAACGAAAGAAGTAACATAAAATATGTGCAGCTGTTGAGCGAAATAATATTTTATTATCTTTGTTCTAAACTTGACTTTAAATAATGGGAGAATTTAGTTCACTAGAAAAACAGCAAATAATGTTAGGATCTAGCGAGCAGCTGTAACTAGATTGCGGTAAAATTTGTTCTTTTCTTCTTCTGTCTTTCATTTTCATAAAGATGTTGGGGGGAAATTTCAACTTGTACGCAAAGTTACTTGACTCAATATACGTCGTAGTGACAAAAGCTCTTTAAAATTAATGCAATGAAGACGCGGTTGTTATTGAATTCATTATGAATATGTGCTCGAATCGATAATCAACTTATTAACGAACCTATTCATCTAAGTCGTGAAAAAGTATTCCTCTTGTTTATAGGGCTTATAAATCTGTCTCCATTTAAAGTAGTTCCTACGATTTGCTAACGGGTTTGGAGTTTATTTTTTATCTTTAAACTGCTTAAACAGAAAAACTAAAAAGAAGGAAGGAGAGACGGACGCTGTTAATATTAATTTTTTGATAAAGTTGGGAACACCTGCAATCACTAACAAGAGACACTGTCATTTCTTGTATTGCTGATCAAGACCATCATGTCATAAGCAACACGCTAGACAAACTAGATTACAAAGCATAGCTTTTTTCCGGCACGACAATTAAATCTCTATAACACGGAAAACTATCTTTCAACAATGATACAAAAATATAGAATTCCATTGTGCGTCTCTGCTCATTTTAAATCCATCATTTAAAAAAGTGTTCCTTTACGGCCCTTGAGAAGCGAACATTCGATGCTGGCAGGCAACTCTATAGTTTTTTGCCGCAAAAAATTTACTGAGTGAATGAATTTCCGAAGAACAATGTCTTTTTTTTTTGGGCTGAAATAGGTTAGTCTCTTTGTCTTTTTATGGAGACAGATTGATACTTGTAGCTCTACCTTCACTGTAGAAACGTAGGTTACTTCAAGGTACGTGCTTCTGAGTTTTTATTCCCTAATCTTTGCTTAGACGTATAAAGGTTCATTTCCCATTTTTCATTTAAAAACATTATAAGAGAATGGACTCACATTTTTTAAGTGTAACATTGATTTTAACAGTTCGTTATTATGTACGGACGTTAGTCCAATGTAGCTGTACTTCATATATAAATAAGTAAATAAATACCAACACAAATAGCATAGCATTTTATAGCTTTCGTCGTATTAAAGTACTTTCTAATAATTTTTTATCGGAAATGTTGCTAACGAAATTTTTCATCTGGTAAGGTACAGTGGTTCAAACTGAACATACGCTATTCTAAGAAATTCAGTTAGTCGAAGGGCTAAAAGTCGACCATAAAGGTAACATAACTTAAATGCATGCAATATGCGTCGTTGAATAGATACAGAATCGAGAAAGACGACAACTTGCATCGTAAAGTCATTTATGACTCACTGAATTTCTGCGTACACAAAACTATCCTCCTCAGTTATGATTATTATCAACTTCTTCTAAGAATAAAGTCTAGCACTGGCATCGAAGGCTATCAGCTTTATTGAAAATTCTACTTTAGTCAAAGCAAGCGTATGAAGCAAGCATCTTTCGAAAGGATTTATATTTTGGGGAAAAGTTGACTGCTTAATGCGCAGCTTACATCAGCAGTTTCGTTCGCTTAGCGGCGTTTACCTTGCCGGCCGGCTGTATTTGAAACAACTTCGTCGGTGTGTGTTTCATTGCATTTTATAAAGTTTGTTTTAATGCGACTTTTAGTTGAATTTGAAGTTAGCTGGCTGTGTCACCTTCTTACCCCGATAATCCTTCAAAAAGATAGTTAGGTGTTCGCCGGCATATCATAAACTTCTTTATGCTCTTACCTCTTGAAAAGAAAATATTTTGATTGCAGATTTTTGTTTGCTCATACGGACAACTGTTGTTGTTGTTGAATATCGTTGATGAAATCGCTCTAAAGTAAATTCAGTTGAAGAGCAAATTCAAATACTTTTCAATATATTTAAAGGCAAATTCCATTACAATCAATCTGAAAATTTGCTTTAACAACAATGAAGCACAAACTTAGTTTATATCGTAACTAACTTCTTCGAAGAAGAAGAAAAGTTACTTCGTTCACATTTTTCGTTCTACTTTGTTTTTGTTCTCATCAATTCTTCAAGACTTACATATTTATTTAATTTTTGCAAATTTTCATAAGCCCTCCAGGTGTTTTCTTAAAAAGATAATCTGAAAATGTTTACTTAGTGTTTAAGTAAAAATCTCTCAAGATTTCGGTACAAAATACTTTAAAAACTATTTATTGATAAAACAATTAAAATATCCCTTAATACCAATTAACCCCCCCTCACCCTATTTTTCATTCTATGAGTCAAAATAGATTTCTCTTGGGTTTGTTTATATTTACAAAATACTCTCTTGGAAGAGAAAAAAAAAAATTTTAATTTTTTTTTTCCATAGTTTATAACGCAGCATGTGATGTTTCTTGTTATCGCTCGGTGTTGGTCCATACGGAAGAGTATAACGAGATATTTATGGATATACACGTAAATCTATTCAAAAACGACGACAGCAACAACAGCTTCATGTTCAACTTTAAACTAAACAGAAATAAAAAAAAAATACTAGCATTTTTTTCTGCTTTTTTTTGTTTTGTTTTGTTTTTTTTTTTAGCTTCTATATTTAATTTCAATGTGTTTTTTCCAGTTCATATGTGAAAAAGTCAAACACCCGCATTGCCAAAAGAAAACAAAAAAAAAAAAAAACAAATCTATGAGCTTGACTTTGGGGACTTTTTAATTTTGGACTGAGTTTACAAAAAAAAAAAAAAAAAAAAAAAAAAAGACAAAAACGAAACAACAACAAACAAAATTGCTCCTGCACTAAAAGAGCGGTACACGAAATATATACCATTGCAGAGGGTTAAACAAAAAGCAAAAGCAATAAATTAAGTGTTTTTCTTTCAAGTTCGGGAGGGCAAAACAGAACAACACCATTCCCGCAACGCAATACATATATGGAATAGTTAAAGCTGGAAAATATAGTAAATTAAACATTCCTTCAGTACAATAATAGCCGTCATGGTACCTAATACCTATATGTAGCACATTGATTGTGTTCTGTTCTGTTTACTACATGAGAAGGCACGCGTGGTAGGTTCCTTAAAGTACATATGTTGTTGATATTAACTGCTGTTGTTGTAAATATTGAGGTTATAGAATCTTAGAAAAGGCAGAGACAACTTGACAAGTGTGCATCCTAAAACATCAAGTACAAGCACAAATCACGCCCTGCAAATGATATACACATTTAGAATAATATAATAATTAAAATATATTTCTTAACGATGACAGGTCAACTCTTACCTAAGGTGGAAAGGGTTTTCATATCGATAATGTTTTGGGAATTTTTTCGAGCATGAGCTTTGAATATTTCAACGGCCCTTTTCGATCCTGGATACCGTTCTCTTCAGACGTAGTTCCTTCTTTGTAAAAATAGCAAAGAATAGTTAATCGCTAAATCAAAACTATATCCTGACCTATAGAGTAATCTCAAAGTTGGTTTCTTGTAATGTTCTGTGGTCGCTTGGGCTCTTTTGGTAAAGTATAAAACGGAATTAGTTATCCTTTTTGTGATTTCTTTAGAGATGTCCTGCGTCGAAATGCCTGCTAACCAGGTTCGTTTGTTCTACGACCATTTAAGGCCAGTCGGGTCAGCTGCTTCGTAAAGCTTCGAGTGCGCAAATACGTTTTATAAAGTTTGCTTTAAGATGCAATGTCCCACTGCTGCCTTACCCTACGCAATTTGTGGTACAAGAGCATACTAAATTTCTCCGGATGTATGCAACGCACAGAATAACTCGAGATAAACACACTTTTTATTATACCTAACGAATTAGGATGGCTTTCTGTCCGTGTGTCAGGCTTATATGCTTATATTCAACCTATAGGTCGCAATTTTAAAGACATTTTGATGAAATTTTGTGCACCAACCTGTTCTTGTTCAAGGACGTCCGCTATCGAAAACGATTCGGATAGGACTACTTTTTCGACCACTTCTCATGTACAGACTTATTTTGAAAAGTCGTTATATCAATAACAGCATTCAATGACGTAGTGTAATAGTAGGCAGTTGCCCACTATTTGGTTGTTTTTTGTTTTATCTAAAAGGCATAAATCCTATACTTGCCACGTGCACATTGTAAACAGTTTTTAAAATACTATGACATATTTCTTCTCCCATACTGCGGTCCAAAAAACTTTTTAAAAACTAAACCTTTGTGTATCGACAGTCTGGCAATACTTAAAAATATATGAGTCGTTCAATATGACGGAAGACTGTTCCGTTTTATAACTTTGTGCACGGCATAGTTGTTGTTGCTAGCCTCATAATAGCCATTGGCCGGCTTTTTTTTTAAACGTATTTTCTGTTTTGTCTGTGGCTTGATTACCAGTTTATCAGAGCAATCTTCTTTATAATTTTCACTAAACACTTTTCATATTTAATCATTAAATGCATATTATTGCCAATTGTCTACATTTCAGTTCTACTTAATTTCAGGCAAAACCTTAGGTAGTGCTTTTCCGAACGCAAGTTGATAGCCATAGACAATAAATTATATATAACATGGGGCTTATGTTACATCATTTCTTCACACTTGAATGTGGTGGGTGATAAAGCACAGTGTGTTACTTAGCATGATATTTTCCATTTTCGAGTTTACTATAAATGACTGATTTATCTAATTGAGAAGTCATTACTTCTCATCTGTTGTCATGTAAATTCTCAGTCCTCGATGCTGCATTTGAAAATTTTATTGGATATATGTTAGATTTCTGGGAAATATTGCATGTGTGCTAATATCAACATTAAACGTTTATGATATAAGTTTTAATAAGCAGAGTTTTTTGGTGTCTTTGCCTTTTAGCTTATTCTGCTTTATATTTGAAGATGTCTAGCCGGATACGAGATAAAGATATGGGTAATCTGAACGAAATGGACTACTACCTAGACGTACAAGATCTAATAAAATAATTTGAGGACAATAATTATGATGATGAAGAACGAGACAAAGGGGATCCTCCTTTAACTATATTTGGTGTTGCTGGTTGAGCCAAGCCAACTAGGGTTCTTATATAGAAAAAAGCGCAATATGGAATACAGTGAAGAACGCATAGGAAATACAGATCTTCTTCCTCGATTTCTGAAATCCCATTCCAATCTATTTCTGAATTTATAAGTGAGGATGTACTCGCTGTCATCGTCGAATTTTCCTACCAATCTTCACAAATAATATGAAATTCCTATAGCAATAAGTAATACATGACCATGCGTCTAGGTTTACAATAATTTTTGTAATCTACTCATATTGTTGCCAAAAGTCTACATACAACTTTTTTCGAAATACATACTCAGTGTTATTACTTAGGTTTTTCAAATTATTTTTTACATAACCTATGGCTACGTTCTTATAAGAAACAATTTTTTCAAATTCAAACGAAAAAACGTGCATTTAAACTTTAAATTGTTTTTTTAAAGGAACCAAACTAAAGAAGGAATATCAGGTAGATAACCTTTTAGTGAAAAAAAAAATGTTTTTGGTGAATATGTGATATAGTATTGTCTGCGGCCCCAGCCCTAATATTCTCCTTCGTTTTTGTAACAAACTATCTATCGTTAATATGCATTAAGGAATTATCACTATTTTTGTTGTTGTTAATGTTTTATGTTTTTGGCTTCTGTTTGTTTTTGCACAAAAAATTTATTTGTACCAAATTTTGTTTTGTTTTGCGTGATAAGGTTGAAAGAGGCGGATACTGCATTGTTCCTGTCTTTTTTTGTAACAATTTAAAAATTGTTTTTGTTATAAATTATAGACAAACATAGGTGTGGAATTGTTTCAGTTCAAATGAAAAATCTCTGCTCAAGTAATCATAAATTTTCTAGCACTCTTTAACATTTTTGTTTCTGAAACGAAAACATATTTTTTTAAAGCTTCACAACGAAGACCAGAACACTTACGATGTTTTCGTTTAAACACAAGCTTTATTTTATAAATAAGAACTAAAAAAATTATATTCGCTAGAACGGAAGCTTTTGTTGTGCTTCTTCTTAAACCACTCTACAAATTAAATGACAAGTGTTTGTGCAGTGTCGGCCGAGAAAAGCGTTTGAACTAAACTACGATTTTCTAGAATAGTTGTGTTACACTTGTTCATGTCTTCGTGCGTACTTAAAATGTAATTTTTCTAATCTAATTCCTTATCGCATGAAAGATGTAATCTTTCGAAAAGAAATCGTGTTCTAATCTTCAGCTCTATCTATAACGGGTTTGCAAAATTATGGGATCGAAGAGAACGATTTATTGCACAGTTTACTAATTCGGTAACTGTTAGTGAAACTTAGTTCCATGAACCAAGGCTGAGGCTCGAAATTCAGCTTCAAAATATCGGCCTCGCCGCTGACGCAAGCCGAGCATCCCAAAATAGTAATCCAGTATATTACGGTTACTACGTATGGTCTGCAATAATGATGAGGTCGCGCATAGTACAGCACGTTTAAGTGCTATGCCTGTATACTTTGACTAATACAATTCTTTATGCGGGGTGGCCCTTATGCGGTTGGGAGATCAAAACGTGAACTGACGTTGCCAAAACTTAACAAAATATTAGTTTTCTACTCCAAGTTCTTACTATTTTTTAACTTCTTGTAGCACAGATCTTTAAATATTAGACCGGTTTTCCATATTAAAGATTCCACTTCGTAGCAATAGTTACAGTTGGCCCATCCGATGCAAATTTTTACCATATATTTAATATACCGTAGTACGATTACTTCAAGGTTTATGTCGGGAACTTTAGAAAATGCAAACTCTTTCTTTCCATATAAAAACTTTCTCACAATAAGGACTTATATAAAGATTGATCGTACAATCGTGCTCTGATACAATGCATTTTGAAGAGAATATGTCCTTGCAACAAAACATGCCAGCCTACCAAATTTCATGAATGCGACTTAAAGATTGCGATCTGTAGATTAAATACAACGATACATGGAAGAACATTCGAGGGTTTGACGGACAGTTAAGCTTAAATCGATTCAAAAATGATTTCGAAATGATTCTGAATCGATCGGCCTAATGAAAGTTATGTCTATCTTAGGTCCTTCTGAATGTTGCGCACGTACCGACGCTTGCTACAAGTGCTGTGGGGTTTTTTTTGTTTATAGAAAAAGTTCAAAAGACACATTTGCATTTGCCTTATAAGATCCCTTTCGAACAGAGCTCACATATTCTTGGCAGTTCCAAAAAAAAAAAAAAAAAAATACACTCTTTATCTCAGCGATCCTGCCAGGAGTCGAACCTGGAATCTTCTGATCCGTAGTCAGACGCGTTATCCATTGCGCCACAGGACCGTACGCAACACGACTGTATTAATCGGCATAAAAACGAATAAGTACTTTTTGCACGCACAAGATAGCAGTGTGCCAGACTCGATGAACTAGTAGCCTGATCTTTTTAATGTCTTTTTTGTTTCTTGATTTTTTTTTTGTACTTATTTGTATTTTTAGATCAATTTGAAAATTTTAAAAATTTCTCTACATTTTTTTCTTATCGAAACTATGGCCAGATCAATTACTGATGTATGTCAACTAGGAACTTATGCCAAGTTTCGCTTCCTTATTTCAATTTGGGTGACGATATACATTCACCAGACGAAAATGAACAGCTAGGCGGCCAAATTGACTATCGCTTATCAGAAATACATGTATTTTCTAGAATCAGTGATTATCATTTGCGCGTGCTGAGAGCGAAAAGACAAATTTAGTTTACTCGTATGCTTCGGATATTGTAGGAAAATCGACCTTTATATCCTAGGTGCCAAGACCTTTCCTACACCCAAAATCAAAGTTTCAGTATACACATATTCTTGAGGAGGATCAACTTTGGAATTTAGGCTTGTAAGCTTTTCGGTCCGATGTCTGTATAGTGTTTGTGGGAAAACATTGTCGTGCTTGTATCGACTAAGATAACTTTGGGTTATTCCATAGTACTTTACGGAGACCAGAGACTATCAAAATGTCGATTTTTGGATTCTTCATTTTCTTTTAGGGTAAAGATAAGGAGCAAAGAAAATTCGGCCATAACAAAATATATTTTTCTTATTTCTTCTTTTTGCCGCTGCCTCATTTCTTTCACAGACTACAACTTTCTTCAAAATAGACTTGTGAGAATGAGGTGGGAATACATGCGCCCAGTCTTAATGCTTCACTTCAATGTTTGCCATAGGTTGGAATTAGATTTCTGCATTTGCAATTAGAATGCCTCGTCTCTTTTGATGGCAGATAACAATGTGTTTGCAGACTATGCAAACTATGCGGAAACTTGAAAATGATGACTACAAAAGAAAGATGCTTTACTCTCATGTGACAAAAAGTTGCAATGCGTGTTCGACGTTCATCTGAAAATTTTGTTCAGACTATGCTTACTTTGCGCTCTTCACTAACGGTCCATTTCAGAAATTGTTACTTGTCGAATTGATTAGAGAAATTTGTGCCCTTCAAAGAAGGTTTGTAAGACCGTACGCCCTCTCTCACCTTAATTATGTTATTGATGTTATGAATTTGCAATGACTAAACTTTTTTTTAAATTTTTTTTCTTTTTAAGCAAAACTAACTGACTTAAATGCTTGAGCGCTTGAAAGGTGTACTTCTAGTTCGTTGTGTGTATGATTTTTCACTGTAGTTACATACAGATAACTACTTAAAAGTATATACATGAATGAACATATTTATATAACAAAGAAGAGATATTAACAATTTCTTTATGTATGTTACGTATGTATGCATATGAGTGCACTTAAAAGAATAAGAATTTTTGAAATTCGTATGCATATATCCTGTAGAGACGGAAGTGTTGGAAATTTTTTCTGGGATTTTAACCAACCATTTCAAAGTACTACGGAATTTCCATAAAATATTTTTTGTGAATATTTATTTCTTTGATATCAAAAATATCTCCGCAATGCTTAACAATCGAAAATAATTTCAATTCTCTGTCTCTTCGCTTTGACATCTTATTTGAAAGCAATCATAACGATTTCATGTGCAGACAATATCGTATAAATAAAATATTAAACATATGTATATATATATATATATATATATATATATATATATATGCGATTATTGATATGTACAGCATTAGCTATCTATACGCTCTACGGCGTGAAGGTGTACGTTTATTAAGCGTGAAATTTGTGAAACCTGCTACATCAGCATTTTAGAATATTTTATATTATCTTCTCTTTTAGCTATCGCTGCTATTTTTCAAACACATTTTTTTTCAATAACAGCATTATGCTTATTATTTTTACTCGAAATGTGTGTGCTTCTGCACAGACATAAGAATTGACATACACCCGCACACCCACCTGCACAAACACCACGTTACTGGCCTTTACCACAGAAAGCAATACTTTATAATCATAATCATCGTCGTCATCAGCATTGCCATCATCGCCTCCGCCTGGCCAAAATAATGTTGAGTTGTTGAGTGTGGTTTCTATGCGATAATGGCAAGAAGTAAAAGTTTACAAAGTCATATACGTATATCCATACAATTGAGTAAAAAACCGTTATAAGTTTTCTGTGAAGGAAAAAATTTTCCATTTGACTTAAAGAGCGCAGCTGTGAAGAAGCTTTTCAAATATAAATCTGAGATATACGTAGACGAAGAAAGAATAAAAGTTAAAGCCATACCAAGTATTCAAATTTAAATTCTTCTTGAACAAAGACAAACTGATATTTACGTCACTTCTATTCATGTAATTCCAAGACGCTGCTAGAAATGACATTTGATATCTGAAGATTACTTTTGACCTTCCGTGAAAGCATCAACAATTAAATTGAACTGCCAAAATTAGCTTAGCCCGGCAGTCATGCCAAGTTAGTAACAAAGCTGTCAACGTCAAGCTTTCTTTCATCCTTTTTCAGGCAAAACCAAGTTAAAATCTTATGGACGAGCAAGGCCAATGATTAAATATCTTAGAACACTTCGTTTAATATGGTTCTCCATCCACATCGTCATTACAAAATATCAAATGTATTATATAAAACCTTATTTTTCATTAGCGTGAAACATGAGAAGACGAGCACAGTGTGAACTTGATACAATAGTTGCATAGGCCAACTCCATCCAAAGATTCCAGACACATTCGTTTGGTAAATCGAAGTACTATTGTCCCCGAATCTTTTCAAAAATTTTTCATATAATGGCTTTTTCAGAATAGAAGTTTACTCGAGAATCGGCCGTCAAAGTGGTGCAGTTTTAAAAATGTGTCTCTGGAACCAAAACATGTTTGAGTTTCAAGATTCAACAAAATATCTCAAAAATTACGATCTGTCGTTTGAGCACAGGATAACAAAGGATATGGTATATGGACTACTTCAAAGTGACTGACAGACAGATGCGGTCAATTGGGTTGAGAAGATGATGCTCAATCAATTTGTAAAAAAAAATGGGGTCCATTTCAAGTTGTTCTGGGTTTTGCATACACTCTGATAAACATACTATACCCTGCAACACAAATAGTGTAGGGTATGGAAATTCTTGCTGCTTCAAAAGTATATTGGCTTCGAATAAATGCATAACAAAGTACGTCAGAACTTATAGTGGGATTTTGGAAAATTTTCTGCCTGTTTGGTAATAATCAGATTTTGATTTCTGTCTATGCAGGTCAACATCAAAATTTTTTAGATAGACCAGGAATCTCATTATGTAGAACCCTCATTATGTCTGTTTTGTCAAAAGCTTCTTTTTAGAGAACCTAATTTATATCTAAGCGAAGGCTGTTCGCCATAGGATCAGTGCGAACACAATTTTGGCTTAGAGAAAGCAAAAGATTTTCTTTTCAGCTAAAGTAATTTAAACCGTCTTTTATAAATCGTGTACATTCAAAAGGTACTTAATGCTTAGTGAGTTTAATCTTTTCACGAAAGCTTCACATTGTTACGAAAATGTTTGCTTAAGTAAATGGACATAGAAACTGTCTAATTTAATCGAAAAGAGAATTTCCTTAGGAAAGTAACGCGATCGAATAATAGTTTTCGATGCTGTTTGCGTCAAATCAAATCATGGGAGAGATTAATGCTAGCGAAGAGTTAGTCAAAGTGGAAAGTAATTAAATTAGGAAATGTTACTATTATTATTAATCAAAGCTATTCGCTTTATTCAGAACTTTACCGCATTGGAGATTTGAGCCCACGAGTTATTTATTTAGCTGAGTAAGTCATTTTGTTATTCATATCCTATTACTTTGTTAATAATTTCGGAATTTTAATAATGTGAATTTCGGAATTTTAGTAATGTTAAAAACCCATATTTCTTTATTGTGGCTGTATTGAGGCATAGAGCAAGTTAGATTTGGACAGGTCGACTTGTCAGTCTCGCACCCATACGATATCTCCCTGCTTTCTTTTCTCTTTCTCTAGGGGATAAAGAAGTAAACAATAGGAAAATATTATATCATGCTCTTTGTTTAGAGTGGAACGTTTATCAAGAGAGGAAGAAGAATTCAGATAGAAGTCACAGATATGTAATATCATATTTGTACTTAGGTGGCATACTAAGCCAAGATAGAATAATACGAATAAATAAAACTCACCCCGATTTTTATATCTTTATCCAAATCAACACTAGGTTTATTTTTTGGTTTTAATTAGAAATAATTGCGAAGATTATTTAGGAACTATTTTATTAAGAATAATAAAATATTATTGTGTCTTCTATCTCTTTCTCTGTACAAATTATCTAAGGCAGAAGAGGCAGAAGTTCCAAGTGGGTTTAACCCTATCCGTTTGTCATTAAAACTTCTGAAAATGGAAATATTTCAATATACTTAGATATAAAACTAGATGTAAATTTTCTTCGCTATATCGAGTTAAACACTTTGAACAACTAAAAACACTATAAAGGGCTATGGCCCAGCATTAAATATTCGACATAGCCATAAAGTTATTGATATAAAAGCTTTATAAGCCTTATTAAAATAAGGGAAGTCATCAAAAAAGTCGTCCGATCTGAAGCATTTTCTAAAGCACCCTGACCAAACAGATCGGTTTACCAAATTTCATCGAAATATATCAAAAATTACGGACCGAAGGTTGAACACAACAAAACAAGACGGCCAGAGGCACAGGCAAATTTAATGCGATTCAGAAAGCGAGTTTGACTCGCTCAGTGTTGTCAAAGGTGGGTGGGTATACGTCAATTCCTTGTGGGTCTTGCTTACAGTCACACAAACTTAACCACTAGTTTAAAAGGGCAAAAAAAGTAGAAACTTTTAAGTAATGTTATCAATAATTGGAAACCCGCATCATAAGTCCTTCCCCCATATCTCAAGCATAATTTCTTAGTGACTTTAATGGCAGACATATAAACTTGATTATAATTGGCTTTCAAATCACATATGATAATAAAAAAAGAAATGGACATTTTTTATCCCCACTGTACTTATCGACTTTTCTACTATAAATTCGAACTAATATTTATGAAAATTATCAATATGTTAACTTTTATGGAAGGCACAAAGAAAAAAAGAAAAATATCTAAAAGTTACTGCCACTCTTCTCTAAGAATATATGCTTTCAGGAGTCCTAGAGTTCAGAGTGCTTACATTTATCATTCGGGGAATTTTCTCTTTTCTCTTTTCCCTTATTTGGCTGCTAGGGAAAAAACGAACGAATTAATTTTTATGTTAAATGTAGTTTTATTCCCCTTGAAAATGTTTCTCATAACGTTTTTCATCATAACGACATAATAGCAAGGAGGCAGAAGAAGTTCTCGACAACAATATTTCAAGTACTGCTTCAAATAATGATAAAATCGAAAGGAAAAAACCTTTTTTTATTTTTTTTTATTTTTAATAATATTTTCTCTTAAAATATTTGGTCGCACTTGCAATGCAAGATTGATTGAAGTTGTGTATACAATTATTTGCGCCGTTTATGTAATTCTTCATTATCGTTACCATTCTTGTTATTCACGTTCGTTAACAACTTTATGAAGACCTCAGGCTTAAGAATTGCTTCTCTTTTTTTTTCATGAGTTTTTTACTGAATATAAAATTTTACATTTTATTGGATTTTATGATGGGAAAAAAGACCGCAGTATGACGCTGTGTAATGTCCTGAATTGTATTGAACGCATTTCACTTGATACAAGTAGTAAAACTATTTGAGTGGACATTTCGAGAAAAAGTTGAAATACGTGTCCAATCGAGTACGAAAAGAAGTATTTAACGCACTTGTGCACAAAAAGAAATTTCATATATTAAATTTTTTAAAAAAAAGCTGCAATAAATAGGAAAAATCATATATGCTTGCGACCGATCTTTTAATACTGGTACCAAGCCCATATTCAAAAGATTGTAAAATATTTCCTCAGACGTGAGCCCATTTTAGTTGGGCAAACTTTTCTATCTCTTCGCTGCGGGAAGTAACAGTTTTTGCAACTTTATTTGGAGTTCTACGTGGACCTCGCTTTTTCGAAGTTAACTTGCGAAAATCCACTAAGAAGTTCTCTATATCAAAAGGGAAAAGATTTGTTCACATATTGTCCTAGTACATGTAGGTTAATATGTTCAAGGCAGGGTTGCCAAAGTGCCCTAATGCATTTAAATTAAAAGATTCAACTTTCGCTTTATTTAATTCTCTGCTTGTTACGTGTAAATGGGAAAAAGCGGTACTATCCGAGCAGTAGGAAATATGGTTCACATAAGTCTATTTTTTAGACCCTAACATATATAGAGATTATTATGAGAGTCAAGTGCATATACGGGAAGTAAGTCTATTGTATAGTTTCTTTATAACGAAAAGAAAAAAATTATAAAATTTTTAGAAAATAAATTAAATTTGAATCACGCCACGTGATGTTTTGGGAATCCTCCAATATGCGGGCTTTTGCACAGAAATAATGTGTAGCTTTTGCTATATTATTGACTAAACAAGTGAACTACTTGTGAGAATGATTCTTTTTAATTTAGGGAGAAGTTCCTATCAAGATGATCATGCTGGGGCAGCTTCACCGACCAGGCGTCCTTACATTCGTTGATAATACTCCGTCTCTAAGTGAAAATCTCAATAATTTCTTTTTATTGCAATTAAGTTTTCGTTCATTCTCTATCTTACGTCACTATCTCATCTATATAGCAATTTTGTAAAGTAAATTCGAGTAAATGAATAATAACCTAGCGGCTAAGATTATGCACAAGCGATCTATCGCCCGTGGTCAACGGACGAAGCGGACTACCCTCAAACGAAATATCTCGAAATCAGCACAGACTTTATTTTACTTTCACGTCTTATCTCGACGGCGGTTCAATCAACAAGAAGGAAGCCGGAAGTCATCTTCTTCTTGTCTGTGCTTTCGTTCGAACACGAATTGGCGTTTCTAATGGGTTAGTTGATCACATTCGTAGTATGTCAACTAAGTTATTTCGTAAGTGATTTTCCCGTTCCATTTCGTTCATACTTATTACAGCATCCCTATAATACTCACAGAAGTAAAATATACTTATCGTACTTTAAATACATAAGAATAACTTATAAATACGTCTAGGACAAGCTGCACGATTTTGCTCCTTACAAACTGTATTAGGGGAAATAGTGTAGGGTAACTGAAGATCGACTTTTCCCGACTATAAGGTTCGTATTTTTTATTTTTGGTTTATTTCCTGGGAATATAAAGGAGATTAAAAAAGTACAAACAATATTTTCATTTGTTGTTCCAGGAAGAGAAAATGTTTTTAGTAATAACAATAAGGTTTTTTTTCCTATAAAGTATTTTTCCACATTGGACGTTACAAGCGAATCTGTTTAAGTCAGACTTTTTGCATTGTATTGCAACTACATTTCAAAACTATGTTTACCTTTGCAAATATTCTATTTTCAAAAATTTTCAATATATTCGTACTTTATCTCTACAGAGCAGAGTTAATTAACTCTGAGTTTACGTAAATGAACAACTTTTGCTAAGGAAATATAAAATATGTGCGAACGGATGCAATATTCAGAGGGAACTTAAATTTCATTCGACTTAAACATGTCTGCTCATGTAGGCGTCTGTCTCACCTATGTCCTTAGTCTGCCCATTTGCATTTGTGTTCAATTCACGGACGATAATTTTCAAATTATTTTCATTTTTTTTGGCCTAAGCTGCCACAAAAGCGAAAATTAATTGGATCTTCCATATAGAATCTTATCTTCGCAAAAAACGTAAAAAAAGAAATAGTACCCTGGCATACTATGAATGTGAATGTCCTTGCAAAATATAAGCCAATATATAGTAAGAATATCTAACTTTTGGCATTTTATAATGAAAATTTCTCAAAGACGATAAGTTGACATCTAAAATTACCTGAATTAAAACCTACCACAGCTTGAACTATATAGGACTACTTCTCTCCCTTTCTCTGTGCATTCAAAAAGTTCATAGGATGGCATGTACATGCCGCCATTATTGTAACTGTCATTCCTATGATCGATATGATCATGACATTTTGACACATGCATTCCTCAACAGTCATGTTACGCTTGCGTATCATCCTTCGAACTTATTGAGTGTACTAATGGAATGTGGACTGAATGTGACTTTCGATATTTTATTACCAAGATAGGTAAAGTGGCCCAACACCAGTTTTGTAGGATGGCCTTGTTGTACTGAGAAGTCCTGATTTGTTAATTTTATTATTATCTCACGATCATTTCACAAATCTAGCATAAGACCAAAGCAAAACCAGAAAAAGCCAATACTCGTAATGCCTATAATTTTATGCATTATTTGTTGACTTGTTCATTAAGAGGTTCAATTCAAAATTCATTCACTTTTAATTTTCAACAAGCAATTTCTCATCATTACCACAGTGAGTGCTTTTATTAAAGTAATCCCCATCCAACCTTTTATCCCATTCGTCAATGATTTCTGCAATGCTGCCATTTTCGAGTCTATTAGCTTTAAGTACACATTTCAAAGGAACATATTGGCTGAGTGTATGGAAAACATTGTGAAAAAATATCTAAATCAAACCTGTTAGGAATGAAGAAAATGTTATGTTATATACCTTTAATTATCCGCTTCACGGACTCTATCTTGCTGTTTAAGGGGCATCATTGGTTTGCCAATTTTGTAAATAGTGTCAAATATTTTAGGTATATTTACGATATGGTTACCTTTAATATGCAACAGTACTGCTTCATGATTGTATGTAATCCATTTCTTCAAAAACCTTGGGAGTCATTTAGAGAACTTTCGGTAAAATTAGTGCCTGAAAATCATTGATCATTACCAAACCATTAATAACAGCATAATCTTCATCCAATGTTATAATGACCCGTAAAACGTAATTGCCAGCCATTCCTGGACCTCTATATATCAACAATATACGAGGACCATTCTTATATAGAGTAATAGGTAGGTAATAAAATGAACTGGAAGGAAAAGCTTTCAAAGCTTAGTGCTTTACTTGGTTATCCTTTCCTAATCACGTTTTCTTTTAG
The DNA here is from genome assembly GCA_000688715.1 of Glossina pallidipes. Lineage (NCBI taxonomy): Eukaryota > Metazoa > Arthropoda > Insecta > Diptera > Glossinidae > Glossina > Glossina pallidipes. The sequence continues at coordinate 1,446,448 of KK499814.1, read as the reverse complement.
GCTTCTCCAGGCTATGTATTTGCATTCTCAGAAGAAAGCAATTAAAAATTAATTGTAGGCATTAGCACATAAGTGCGGTTGTTCTTCGATCCGTGTTCGTAAAGCGTTAAAGGCGTGCACACGGGATGGGCGTTCATTCAATTCTTCGTTCGCTTTTCTTTGCAAATCCTCGTTCAATAAATTTGTAACGTGCTTAGCACAAAAGATATATGAGAACCGATGTGGAATGCTCTTAATTAAAAATGCGCTTACGAAATTAAAGTTTAATTTATGTGACAAGGTCTTACGCCTATGGCTTTTCCTCCTACTAAATTTTGTCTGCAGCTTTTAGTATTAAAAGAAACACATTCTTCTTGCCTCAAAGCAAGAAACACCCAATTTTGAAACTTTATCGAGTCATTGACGTAATCGTACGGTAATACTAATGATTCTATGCATTCGCTTTCTAGCTTTAATACAAATAATATTTAATGTTTATATGTTAATTTAAGAAACAATGTTTTAGCTGCGGTTTTATGTATGTTTTTATACCTTCTAATAAGCAACCAGTTTATATGGTAGATAAGCTCGAATGATTGGCTCCCCAAAAATCACCCGTATATAAAACTTCATAGCAAAACTTAAAAACAATGGTCGCCCATACGTTTTATGCGATTTGTACAATCTTGACGAAAGTTATCTGCGATTAAATTCATATTTGAAGAATTTAGTTTGCATAGTAGATAAATAAATCCAATATATTTTGTAGATGAAGTAGTTATTATCGCAAGCGCACCACGTAAGGCATGATCTAGATCCCCTTCATCACTTTTCTTTCATAAAGTTACGTTTAATGTTTGAAATACGAGAAGTCTTTTGCCAGCCGATTAACTAAGTAACTCTGCCGATCTCTTTAGCGGTATACCCGTGTACTCGTCACACACAGACTAGGTATAATATCAAATTAGGTTGTAATGAAACGACTTGACATGAAATTACAATAAAATACGTTATTATGACACATACATATATAATAATAAATAATGATAAAATCTCATGAGAAAATCCGTCAAGGACGAATGGACTGATCATGGCGTGTACATTCGTGACATACAGTTAACTGCTTAGAAAGCAAAAAGCTCCAAACAAGATTCTTGATTAATTTAAAATCAATAAAATGTTAAGTGTAATGCAGGGTGAGATTAGATTTTTAATAAAAATTCATTCAACATTGTAAACAAACCTGTCCGCCATTCTCTTGTTAATGCTAATACTTAAAAAGCGTGTATCGTAGAGTGGGTGATAATTTACACAAATAACGATTCTTTTCATTAATTTCTTTGCAACAATGTTCAATGTTTTATACCTATACTGCCGAAAGAAAGAAAAACGTTATTTTCGTTTTGTCAAACCGCTTGATACACCCATAATGGATCTTCAAACAATACCAATTTATTATATTCTGATTGAAAATTCGGAAAATAAGGAACACGTATAATATATTCGCCTGCGTAACTATGGTTTTTCTTCAAGCCTACCCACCACTTGTGGTACGAGGATATATTAAGTTTACTCGAATGAATGCAACACTCAGAACGACTTGAGACAGACCCAACTTTTATTTTTTTAGATCCTGAATCATTTTCCGAATCGATTTGGGTTTGTCTGTCCTTCTGTCCGTCTTGTTATGTTGTGTTCAACCTACAGCCCACATTTTGCGATATACTTTGATAAAATTTCCTGCACTGACGTAAAAGATTAAGGCTCTGAACATGTGCTTTCAACTCATTTTTAATGTGTCAGAAAATTGCAGCTGCGCCAAAAAAAGCCGATAAGATGCTTCATATTTTTATTTCAAAAGAAACTCAAAAAAAAAAAACACAAAAATTAAAAAATGACTTTCAATACTTGAGTGGCCTTTGGTTCTCTGAATATGGAATACAGTTGGCTTTTTGGCCCTTCTCAATGTACACATCAGATATCCCATCCATTGTGCCTTCTATAAAACTATACGTTTCCGTATTGTTCGAAGCGTGCGAGTAAACTAAATTTGTCCTTTCTTTCATAGGACGCACAAAATAGCATCATTGATCCTACCAAATACACGTACTCCCGATAAGTGATAACCAATTTAGTTGTTTACCTGTTAATTTTCGTCTACCGAATGTACACGATCGTAGTTTGCACACAGAAGTCCTTGGTCTACCTCCAGCTACGATAAACAAAAAACTGTGGTAGAACTCTATACCAAATATTGAGCTAAGTTTTTACAAAAGCCATTTAGAAATCGGTCCATCAGTTTACCGAACCTGATACGCTGTCTTATATTTGTGCAAATTACATCTTTTCGTATTTATGTGGGTTCAAGTACACACAAGTCTGGCGGGGGGCCAGAAAATTCTTCGACTTCTCCCAGAATCGCTTACGTGTGGCTGTCGCCGTTTTTTTTTCTTTCCTTTCGCTCTGATGCGTTTCTTTCGAAAAAATACGAAGAATACAATAAAGATTATGTAACATGGCTTGAACGACAAGCGCAAGTACATAGAGATGTTCTCAGTTTCATTTCTCCTGCAGGCGTCTACTTTCACCGATTTGATGCTGATCAAGAATATTTATACTTTATGGGCCTCCGAAGCAAACATTATGATAAAATGAATATATTAACATCCGTCGGCGATTGATATAAAAAGATTTTTTTTAAGTTGGGGCAGGGTGTTTTTCCTTTTAATGTAAAGGAAATAGAAAATATATTTTATTCAAAAAAAAAAAAAGGAGATATTTTATATTAAGCATCGCATTCACAGCGTGCTACACATTTTCCCCACCTTTCCAATAGAACCTGATTTCCATGCGGAGAGAACCCTTGACTTTGAGAGGCAGTCAACAAGAAACAGAACTCTTGAAATAGATTTTAATCATCACAGCGATTATGTTAATCTTCATTGCAATGATATGACCGGGTACCGCCCAGCGCCGTCTTGCTGGAAAATCAACTTATAGTGCTTTTTTGCTTACTGTATTCAGTTTTTTTTTTAACGATTGTTGCCTTCATATCATTTTTCATTGGGACTATCACACTCCGGTAGTCTCGTTAGGTATAAGTAACTTATAACAGACTGCATTCTCTTAAACGAGACTGCAAACAATATTTGGCTTCTTTGGTGTTATTAAGAGTCCATTAAAGCAAAAAATTGCCGGCCCGTTGTTAATTATAAGTGAATTTATTTAAATTTTATATTTAATCTCATCACCAATGGAGGGCACAATAAGACAGGTTGAGTTACTTTCTGAAGAAAATTTGGAATTCGAAGTCGGTATCGTTATATCATTGGGACGCAAACAATGCTACATGTATTTTATTCTTTATGATAAGCAAAAATTTGATTTAATTTGTGGGGTTTTATTGCGAGCATTTCAGAAATCTATTATTCTCGTCTTTTATGAAAGTAAAACATCATAAGCGTTGAAATGCAAACAATTTATCGAATAAATACATTGAATGCAATAACATTTATTATATTATTAAGCGATAATATTTAACTGTGATTATTATTATATTTTAAATATTGCAGTATTTTATTTTATTTTTGGTGTTAAACTGATGTTATTAAAAAAAACTAAATCAATTATTAAAACATATTTTAATTCGGATATAAATTGTACAGATTTTTAATGGCAAAATAATTGCGATTATTTTGTCGGCCATTAGTTTCTGCTGCGGCTATCGTTGCAGCAACAGTTAAATTATGCGCTACTAACATTCAGCAAAATAATTAAACCTGATTAGAGAGGAAAGAAAATACGAAATTTCGCTGGCATGCATTATGGAAATCTAAAATGCAGGCCGGAAAAACTGTAGCAAACAAGAAAACTGCGAAAGAACATGTTTTTGCTTTCACATGACAATGAGGTAATTGAGACACTTATTATAATTCAATTTGTACAGAGATTGTTTCAACATTGCAAGCGCATAGAGGCATTTTTTAAATTTTTCTTATTAAATTAAACCAAATTCTAATTTTTGCAACAACAAACCCGCCCGTCGCACAGATTAATTTAAACATGCTTCATTAGGATGGCTGCGGTCTTGCCATATATAAATATTTTCCAAAAATAATTTTTACTCCAGTACCTAAAGATATAGAACTGCAGAGACTACTCGCTTCGAAGTAAATCTGAATAACACGACGAAAGTAGCAGTACTTCGAATTTCCGTTTATGCAATTTTGCATGAACGGAGCGAGTAGGTAAGTGCCGCGACCAACAAGTCAGTATTCGCGTGTTATAACCTCTAGATCTAGGGCTAGATTTTACTTTGGAAGGACAGACGCCTAGATATATACTAAGCGGAAATATAAATACTTCATACTACCTTTTGGAAGTTGAAAACATTTTGTCAAAATGAATCTGGCGTGATAAACACACTTCACTATGCGTTTTTTCTTTTTCTTATGCGGGATGGAACCTATAATATAGGACCCTGTAGTCAAAATAAGCTATAGATAAGTTTTTTGCTACTATGGACCAATTTTCATTATGAAATACTAGGAATTAAAACGTTTTGCAATATGAAGGCTTAGCTTGCTTCAGATCCGATTATGTAAGGGTTAATAAAATTCAGCCATCGCAGCCAAAAATTTTCACCTTCAAAATTTACAAATTTCTCCTTACAACTATTTTATCAAAACAAGACATTAGGGAGTAGTCGCAAAATTGGTCCAATAGAAGCCATTTTCAATAGATTTTGTCCTCAAGCCAAAAGGCACGTCATGGTATCAAATATAGTTGAAAAAAACTCAGAAGTCGCGGCCTTTGACCTAAACACTAATATACATGGACAGAGCAACACAATGGCTTAGATACAGAAAATGATTCTGAATCGATCGGTATTACAAGCCGTAAGCCTTTCTCGATGTTACATGCATTCGTACAAACTTAATATACTCTGTACAACAATTGCTGTATGGTATAAAAATACGCACACAGCAATTCCATCTCTCCTGGTGCTCTCTCAAGTGTTTCAAAAGATGAAAAATATTTATAAACTCAAAATGTTGCGTTGATTTAAAATATCTGATAAGCCCTGTAGTAATTATTTTTTTCTTTGTGTTTCGACTGCTACAACCGAAATGACAAATCTAACATGTCACCAGTCTTTGTTGACTATAATTATGCAAAATCTGTTCTTGGACGAGAACAATAATAGCAAGTATAGAATTATTTCTGAAGACAAAAAGCTATAACATAAAATAATCGAAGGACTTCTTCTTTATGCTTTATGCCTGTGTTCTTTAATATGTTGTTCGCCTACCATCACCCGCTTTTTGTTTCATTTGGCTGTCACTGTGCATAGTTACACAGGAGGTGTTGCCTTCCATTTGAACTAAGGTTATGCTTAAGCTTTGTTTGCTTTGCTTGCTTATTTCATAAATATATACATATTAACTACATATATATATATATATATATATATATATATATACAAAACGTACTTTCCCCCTGCGGGTTTAGGTAAAGGCTAAATAATGTCCTGCACATATTATATATATATATATATATATTATATATATAACTATGTGTGTATATGTATATAGAGAAGAGAAGAGAGACATAACGTAGAAAGACAGAACACATCTAAAAACTGTTTGTGATCTGTTTGCTTTTCATTAAAAACGTTTACTTTATTTTATTTTTTTTTTTTTTTTACGCAGAAACTAAACAAAAAGCTTTTTCAACATTATTTCTCTGGTTAGTTGTTATATATATTTTTCTTTCGCAGTTATATGGTTGGTTGGTAAGTTCGTTCGTTGGTACGTTTTTCATTATAACTTTGGTTTCTATGGTCTATATGATTTAGCGTGTCACGGTTGTATATGTGCTTATGCGCGTACGTAAACATACATACATACATACAAAACGGGGTCATCATACTGATGACCGCTTTTTTGTTTTATGCCGAATAAAAGAGGTCGTCCAGTTCTCCCATGTGGTAATGTGACCAGACACATGAAATTAAAAATGTCAAAAAAAAAAAAAACTAAAACTGCGAAATAGTTTTTTCCATTCATATAAAAATATGTTTGTTTTTATTTTCAAGCAAATTGAACTTAATCGTTGGTCGTATTCAGTTTTGCAATTCTTATGAAACCTTCAGGAAAAACACGGGTTATTTGCACATAGCACTTTAGGTGTTTTAATCACATATGTCCAGGAGTGTTGTGATAACAACTGGAATCTGATGTGGAAAAACATTCTACTGACACTTTCCAATTAAATGGAAAATTTCATTCCCTTTAAGAGACGGAGAGCTTTCGTTTCCATCAACAGCATGACGAACGGAGCCACGTCGAACGTCAACTTACTCGATTCTCGATTCAGAATCTTATGCCAATGAAACATACTTTTTCTCTGTCGTTTCTTTCTCCTCCTGCACCTAGGGATTTCCTAGGAAAAAGAACAAGATTGAAAAGAGCAATAAAATGCATTGGCTTCTGTGCTACAACAAATTTTGCAGGTGAAAACTTAATTTATTTTTTATTTTTAAATTTACAAAGTGTCGATTTAACGGGCTGCCGGATAACTTTGGTCATATGCTCTGGCCATGTGCTGATCTGATGAGATTTCAACTTGCGAGCATTGAATTGTTAGTACCGATTCTCTACCCACTCAGCTACTCGTGCGGAGTTCATTTCTATTTTATTCAATCTCCTTTAGGAACCCATAGCTATCCAAAAATTCCTTACATTAGAGATCTACTTTGCATTTCCTTCTGCCTTTAAATTCGCTTCAAGCTTCTATCTTTTGCATAACAATGATGGGTATTTGTGATTTCGACTTTACTCACACATATAAATCCTTTACTTTTATTCAGCTCTCCTAGTAAATCACACGAAATGAAAAACAGTATTGTGTGCATTTTAATGGATTAGTTTCCTAAGATATTAATCGCTTTTTTTTTTTTTTTTTTAAACAATTGATTTAATAAAATGAAATGAGTATGAAAATGGGAAAATATTTTTCGCAAAATATTTTTCAATAAAGGCAAGGGGGAGAAAAAGTCAACTCGTAATTCTCTGCTTATGCTTTCCATTGTCACTCAATCTTCAGGTCATTTAATCTTTTATGAATATATAAACAATTCTCCATAAACGTTTTTCCTTCTTCCTTCCATTTTAATTTCTTATCAAATTCTATGCAGTCAACAAATTTATTAATACTGAGGATGTCACAGAGAAAACTTGGCGGAAACAAAACACATATAACATAAATTACTTATACGCGTTTAAAGAGAATCGTGAACAAGTTTCACCATTGGATCGCGATTTTTATACAGATAAATTTCATTATTAGTGCAAAGTAGTACACTACACACACTCTCACGCGAGATACTGCGAAGTAAAGTTTTAATAAAATCTCTTTGATCTGCTTTATGTCTGCTTTGCAATTTTCTAACTATTTTATTATATGCATTTCTTTCCCTTTTGATGGATTTTATTAAATGAAGAGGAAATATATTTAATAAACAACTAAGTTGCCCTATAGTAGGGCAAGGTTGAGCTTTGAATACTCTATAGCACTACGTCTAATGCGATTGTTCATGCATTTTCCTCAGGCATGCTTATCATAAAAGCCCTCGTATTGGAGGATGCTCAGAGCGTAAATGGACATGGTCCTATTTTAGAAAGACCTAATTTACTGAGGTTCTTTCGGCAGAAAAATTTACATATAGGCCATACAGAGGTTGCTTTTCTTGTGTAGGCGAGTCCAGACCTATGTGATCTAAATTTTAATTTTAACCCAAATTTTTGTTGTAGGGCAATTTTAATGGTTAAATATTAGAAAGTACAACTCTTTGGCATATAAGGGCTTATATCTCACAGGAACCGTCTTCTACGATAGAGTTAATGTCTCTGTCAAATTACTGTTAAGGACCAATCCTCACATATATCGAAAGTAGGAGCTTCTTATCATTTTCCATATGATCAAAATTTTTCGTCGCAGTTTAGCCTATTAACCAATTTTTGTCGAGAAATCGTCTAAATTGCAAAATTTTTTTCATATAAAGCTTTACATCGGGATTGGTTGGCAATGTGATGTAGTCGAATCTGTTTTCAATAGAGTGTCCTTTTGGGATCAAAAATGTGCGGCCTTCTGGTTAAACAGGAGAATATATACACACATATCGCAATGACAGACGGACAGAATAGATTATTTAATATAATATGAGTCTCTCTTAAGCCATTCAGGGTGTTACTTACACATGTACAAACTTAATATACCCTGTGCCGCAAGTAGTATTAGGTATACATATGTACACATATTTTTAAAAGACACGACTGTATTTGTATTTAAAAAAGAAATTGATTTAAGTAACTTTCGAAGTAAACGTCGCTTGATAGTGTATGCAAGCAAAACAATATATTTATTATGCACAGATATGAATACCAAAAATCAATGTAAAAATCCATTGAAATGTTTCAATGGCCTCCTTACGTAAGTTGACTTAAACGATATCATTGAGTCAATGACTTGCATTATTTAAATGTGATTTGTAATGCATTTCTTTTTCATTCTTTCATTTTAACTGATTATGAGCTTTAACGTTTTCATTGCTTCAATTCAAACAATGTGCATAAAAAAGTTGACAAATGCATATTAGTCAACATATCGCAAGAATTAATCACATAAAAATCTCATAGGGAAAAAATAACGATGTTTGAAAGAAGTGCTGCCACGAATTGCTCGCTATATATTTATATATATATTTTTCCCCGAATTAACTTATATATAAAATATATTCCCTTTTCTCGAATCGTATTCTAAAACTACCGAAATGTTATTACGACTGGATTTTTTTTTAGTTTGTTCGAGAACAACGACCACTCCTTAATCAGAAAAATTGGGTTATTGTGAATGGGTATATGTTCAGGCAAGATAAATATCTAAAGATTGATGGGATGGATGGCTCCAAATCTAATGGGACATTAATAAGGTTTGGCGAACGTAAACAAAACGCTAAGTGAAATCAAAGTTTGCTCTACCAAAAGCCTAATAAAACTTAAACTGTAATCAGAACATGTAAGCGAGGGTCCAAGGATAAATTCTTGCTAATGATCAATAATAATTACCCTTGCGAAAGCGTCACCTTCACCTAAATAGTCTTGTTGTGCCGTCGCTTGTACAGATGTCCAGAAACTATTGTCTCCGTCTGCGGACGACCCTTTACTTTGCCTGTTAAAACAAGAAAAAGCAAGTGGAAACGGAAAATGCGAAGACCTTCCCGCAAGGCGTACAAAGTAAATTTGTCTATTCATTTTCATAAGGCGTGTAACCACAGCCGATTACTGATGAATACGATACAATATTTATTCACTATCTCTTCTACCCTAACCTTGAATACAATGGGGGCTCAAAATAGGCGGGAAACTTTGCGACCTCATTTCGCGATAAATATCGTTCATGAGTATAAATATGGATATTTATTTGGTTGTATGCGGCCATCCTTTCTAATTCATGCATCAAGTAGGTATGCTTGCATGGTTATGCATGCATCTCAGTTTGTTGATACTGACGGAATTCATTCCTAAATACTTCCTTTATGCTTGGTGGTTCCCCACGATTCCATTTTAAGCCACCTTCTTTTTATTATGTAGGTTAACGGCCGTCCAGAATATATTGGCGCCAGTGGTTGTGGGTTACGTCTAATTGCGGACGTTATTGTTCTTTTATTTGGCAAGGATCGCAGTGATTACGGTGTTCTTGAGTCGAACGTTAATTGTAGTCTTGGTCATTCTTTGCAATGGTCATCTGAGAACTCGTTATTTATGTAGTACTATGCACCATCTTCCTGTAGTCGATATTTCTGTTGAAGAGAAGAGAATAGCGATTGTTGAACAACGTAAGTGCCGAGGCATAAGTAGTGATCATCGCCTTGCTTTCGAAAATCGTGCACATCAGATGTACTGTGAAATTTCGGGGCAGAATTTATTCTATTAAGATTTATTTACCTCCACGGATTAAATCCAAACTGGCCTATTCTCTCCTATATGGTCTACAAGTTGTGTCTGGCACTATACCTTATATTTGTTCTAGGTGAAGTCGTATTACTAACACTATTGTACGCTGTGTTTGCACGAATGCATACTTTTGAACATGTAAAATTTTCCCTAGGACATAGTTTCGCGCATTTTGTTTCATGTCGTAACTTGAGACTTTTCTTTGAAAAACATGGTCTGTCGCCCCAACTTTGTTCGGAGTTTTCCTCTAGTCATTCTAGTAGAAATCTGCTGATTTATTATTCATAGACAAAAGGTGCAGTTTTTTTGGCCGATTTCTTATAGTCCCAATTACTTGATGACGGAATTACTGACCGATGTCGGAATTACTTACCACTTGGTCTTCGTATCATTGTCTAATCCCAACAACACATTTCATTTAAAACTGTTTCAATATATTTCTACTGCAATGTAGGGCACTTTAGTTGTGCTTATCTACATTCTCCTGCTTAACGGATATGTTAGACGGACATTTTGCTTTGTTGATTTTAAAAGTTGGCAGCCGTTATTTTAATGCATGCTTATAAACAAAAGAAACAATAATATATGACAAAGGCCGACTCTTAGTGTTACCATGTTGCTGTAGCTACTTCTTTAGAACGTGTTTCTCTAACTTTTCTCTAATTTTTTTTTCTTAATCTCTTTACGTGACTGAGGAGCCAATTTTTGACATATATACATATATATATATATATATATATTTTTAAAACTATATTTTGTGTATTATAGTATTTGTGTTTGTAATATATGTTTATTGGCCTGAGAGCATATATTACAGTAAATTGAAATAAAAAAAATAATCTTTGACTATTTTGACTATCACTTCTAAGTTATTAGGGGAAACATGAGATACAAAGTCCAGTTCTTATAAACATTTTTCCTCCCGTCCACAACACGCACAAATAAAGATAATTGGTTCCGCTAAAAACATGCCAGTCTGAGAAGGAGTAGTCCATTTAGCCATCTATCTGTCCATTTTCGTCTGCTGAACGTACACGATGGCACAAATTGAAATAGAAAAATTAAACTCGATTGAAGTTTCTAGATGAAACACCTCAACACTTGACTTCGGTGGACAAACAATATGGAGCAGAAATTGATTTAAGAGCTTTGTGCAAATATATTCAAAGTCCACTTAACGTGGTCCTCTTCGTCTAGCTAGTGAAGCCGGGGGCTCTACTCACACACGCTGCTTTTAGACGTGACGCCTCTGCATATAGGAGTCGGTTCGATTAAACTTTAAAATCGCTATTAATGGGGCTTTGTCTGCTGAGGACCGTTTTGTTATACCATTCATTGGCGATCTCATCCGTTTTCCAATATTTTTGCTCAAAAATTTACATTCACTCCATCTACATATGTGCAGCATATCAGATCATCAGATAATCCCCTTTATGCGTGTCTGAATCTTAGGGCACCTACTCGCTAATTTATGCTTCTTTGATTGGCACAATGTGACCTTCATGATGCAAGGAACGTGCCATCTAAACATGTAAAGAATCGTGGTCACACTGTGAATCTGTTTCAAATATATATGTACAATCAATTTACATGAACTTCTTGCTTAAGATCACATGAAAGCCTTCTAATTTCTAAATGAAGGGTCCTTCATTAAGAGTGACACTTGTTTCCTCTCCGTAAATCGATCGTAATGCCAGCTGTAGCGCCATGCCGCTGGAATCATATGTTTTGAATGTCTATAGTCTCTGTTTCTTGCCACAAAAGTTCGAATTCTATGGCTCTACAGCGGTTGCAATTGGAGGTAACTGCTCGCCTCACGTCATCTCAAAACAGATAAAGCCCAATGACGCTGCCGCGCCATAAACCTCACTATATGGTGAGTTCTTCTAAATGCAATGGCATTTGTGGATTCTTCTTACTCCAATAAGGATAACTGTGCATATAGTCGAAGCCGTCTTGAATGCATTTTTACTGAAAAAACAAAAAAGGATAAGAAATTTTTTAATTGTAATTATTACCCCAACGTTCAAGACGAAACTGCAAGTTGTACTGGATACTTTCACACCTGGAAGTACACGAGAAAATATATTTGAAAATGATAAATGCAACTTTAAAAGGGATCGCGTTTAATGGAATGCGTTCTAAAGATTGATGGAAACGGCGAAAAAAGGTAATAACAGAAACAAATAATTCTAAGCGGATCAGAAATCGTTCTATAATGATATAGTATCGTGGGGTAAATACAATTCTATAGAAAGCTTAATCGTCATCACTCGATAGAGTATTTAAGAGTCCTAAGTCTTTAGGTAAAAACAAAACTTTTATGTGTTTCTCGAAGGCTTACTTTAAAGCCTTAACAAAAAAAAAAAAAAAATTCAGATCTAAAGGCAATGAATATAAACTAAAGTGAATTATTATCTATCATTCATTTTCACAATGAACAACAAATGAATAATATTTAGAGTAAGAAAAGACTTCTCCTCCATTCTGGCCAATGGCGATGTAGTGAACAGTCGAATTGAATGAATCCTATCAATGAGAGAACAGCAAATGAAAATGCAACTAAGCTAAGCGAACTCTTAAAAATAAATGAATTGTGTTTGTAAACTCTTTACGTAACTCTTTAACCATTTAACAACTTAAGTATAAATTTTTGATATGTTGTGGTTTTTTCTTTTTTTGGTTTCTTCCAGCACTAATTGGATTGATATCAATGCATTTACCTCTTAGCTGTCACGGTCAACAGCAAAAATTTCGTGTCACCCCTCACGATTTGCAGGTGCTGGAGGGTGCTGAGGCAATGCTGCGTTGTGAAGTATCAAATTTAGCAGGAGCTGTGCAATGGACAAAAGATGGCTTTGCTTTAGGCTTTTCAGCAGTGATACCAGGATTTCCACGTTACTCAGTGTTGGGTGATCGTAAGCAAGGCGCTTACAATTTGCGCATATCAAATGCTTCTATAACCGATGATGCTGAATACCAATGTCAAGTGGGTCCGGCCCGATTAAATTCGGCAATAAGAGCAAATGCAAAATTAACGGTGATATGTAAGTGATTTAATTTTTCTTCACTGTATGTCATCCCTACTACTACTACTACATACTATATAGGTGTTCTTTTGTATGAAGAGTTAATGAGGATTTTGTAAATTTGTTACTCTACAACAACACAATTTTTCGTTACGTTTTGCTTTTAGCGGTAACATTTGGGCTTACAAAACGATGCATGATGAAATGTAATTAACGTGATGCGTGCGTCCGTATGCTTTATAATGTAAAATCACATATCAGCCCCATAATCTATTGCTTAACAAATTTTCGAACCATTAGTACAAATTCATTAATGCATTGTCTACTTTTTGCGTACTTATCGTTTGAATTGCGCAGAAAAAAAAAAGAAGGAAAAAAGGGAAAAGAAATAAAATCTCTACTTATTATGTGCTTTTGCTTATTGTCCGAAACGTACTGCATCACATTTATTGCGCACACTTTTTAATGTTCAATAGCGTAGCCATTGTTGTCTTTGAAACATTCTTCTCGTTATTTTCATCGTTTCACAATTCAAACGGTAACTGTGCTATTGAGTTGAAAATGTAATCAAATCGATTATTTGAAAAGATGGACAATTCGGTGGAAATTTGTTTTTCCTTTTTTTTTTTTTGTGTGTGCATTTTGTTGTTTGATACGTGAATTCTGATTCAATTTTTGTTAAATTAAAAACTTTCGAGGAAACGAGGAAAACAATTTAATTAAAATTGTTGGAAAAGAATTGTTTTTAACACATTATAGAATCATATCAATTTCAATTAGCAATAATAGATATCGTGGACATTAATTACATTGAGTTTTTTTTTTTTTTATTCTATTATTTTGTTTTGTGTTATTTTCCCCCACATTTGCATTTTACAATCTCTTATAAACTTATTTTAACATCTGTCCTACGCTATTGATGGTTGGCAAACTAATTTTGTCATACTGTTTGCAAGCTATATGTTCGCGCTATCAGATCTTAAAAAATTCAAATAGACTAAGGGATTCATCCAATCATAGGGATATTTAAGCAACAGCTTGCCAAATCGATTTGTTTATCTATCTGAAATTTTATATAAGCGCTTAGTTTTTACTCCAAGGAAGTCTTTTCATCTTTGAGGGCTAGCACTCTTAAACCCTATCCAGCTAAGAGAAAGTTAGTGATGTCTTTCTCCTGCTTAGATATTGTAGACAAAATCAACAAATAATTTGCATTTTTCAGCCAGATGAGGTCCCGCCAAAAATTTAGTGTGGGTGCCTCAAAATTCGGACCAAAACTATTTATAGTCAACCAAGCAATAATCCTACAGCCAACAACCTACACTCGAAAAGTATGTCTCTAGTTGCCGCATCTTTCAAACCAAACTTTTATTTGTATGAACGGTATCCGAGATTCGACGAAAAACAAAAGTAATGTTCTTGCTTGTTTTTATTAAAAAAGTTTTAACTGTTTTCACTCAGAATGTATACCTACGAGTTTTCTTTTTTTTTATTATTAAAATAAATGTAAAAAGTTTAACACATAAAAGTAATAGTTTCTTCATTTCATTTTTTCTTTTTTGTTTCTTTCTTAACTGAAACAAATTTCTTTTAATTTTATTTCATTTAAAAATGCCTTCCCTTGCGCTCTTGGGTTAGATGCTAGATTCATTTGACATAATAAAAGTCGATAGGCTCTTCAGAATTGACTGATAATCAAAAAATATCTTTTGTTATATTCGCTTGAAAGGGAAAAAATTTTCAGTTTTCTTTCTTCTTTCCTTGCTCTCCCTTGCCAATCAATTTTTTCATGTTTATTGTTAAGGTGCACTTGGTCGCTCTATGTTTGTTAAGTGCGTTTTTCTTACACGTTTTAGATTTTTCATTAGTCGGAATGAAAATACATTCTATTAACAATTCCCGGCTCTTTTGTAAATATAAAAACTTAACAACAATCACGTTCCGTCACAAATCATTGCAAATATTTGCTCTACATTGCGTTTTACGCTACATTCATATATGCCATTACGGGTCTAAACTGAAATTTTTATGTTAACAATGTAACGACACAGGATAAACACAACTAACTAATATACCGCAAGCCCTCGTTGTCCTAGTAATCAGAACTACAGCGAACGGATACCATTCACACTATAACTAAGCAAAATAAAGTTTTTTCCAATACTCGGTTGATTGCAGTACATTTTTTCTTAAAAAATCGAAAAAAAAAAATTCCTAATCGAATCATTGAGCAGTGAATGATCGGGAAAAGTCAACAATTGAATTGAGGCAAACAAACCAAATTAGTCGATCGGCCGTGCAATCACTAAGCGAATAATGGATTAACGATCAGTCGAGTGCGAAAGCAGCCGATCATCAAATGGTGGAAAAGCCAACAATACAATCGTCTAGTGACCACTATTCCAGAAATCAAACCGGTACCAGTTTTGAATAGAAAAGCCGCTGATTAGGTAGCCGAGTAATTACGAGGCCTGTGCTTAAGTGGTCACTAACCCTGTAACCAGTAATTGAGTGATCGTGGGATTATTAGACGAGCGATCGAGTAGCGATCAGTCAAAACATCGTGATGTCACCAAACGAATAGTCAAGTAGCTGTTAATCGATTAACCGACTAACGACTCCAGTACTCAGGTGGTCAAGAAGCCATTAATTCAGGGGCCTAGTGGCCACTCATCAAGAGATCGTGTACTCACTAATAAAGTAGATAGGTAACCAATTGCCTCCACTCAAGTCTAACGTTAATAGTCAACATTATTAAATTTTGTTAGTAGTACAGAGTCATAAAGTAACTAGTTTTAGCTGAAAGTGCTCTAAAAAAATATTTATACTGTAAAGACTATTAAGTCTGGTCATAGCCGCATTTATTTTTTCGTCTTTCGTCCGCCTGTTTAAATCAGGATAATATCTACAAAGCCTTGTTGAAGAGAACTTTGTTTCAAAGTTTTCCTTATCACTCTTATCAAATAATGTTAAAAAATCGACAAATGAATAAAGTCAACATCATATCATGAACATACACGAAATCTTATAAACTCCAGCATGTACGTATGCAATAAGCAGTTAACTCGATGATGATAACAGTTTAATGATTTTTGCCAAATTAAAACTTTGTTGCAATTTTGCAAATATTGAAGAGATGTGAGCGATAAGATTCTTTCCAATTAAGTTTAAAAAAGTGGTTCTTTGAGAGGAGGTCGTCTATCTCAAAATGCAAATCTGTGCAATTGGTAACACACTTTTCCAATGTATTTGTCAATTTGTAATTGACGTCAGTAATAAATTATTCGTCGGAAAATAAGGAGATGCTTAACATAGTGACCAGCGCCTAATGCTAATGAGGGGATTTGCAATCTCCTGTTTGTCTGTCCAAATAATGTCACTTCTATTCGCCAACCCATGCTTGGCAAATAGTTTATATGTGGTCTTCGTGATCACAGCATTTGGGGCTTACATCGCTACCTTCTTTTTCTTTACAGGTCACCAATGATACGGGTAAATATCCACAGCCGAAGTATGAATCTACTCCTTCACATAGTCTTTTATTTTCGCAACTTTACAACTTTTTCATAAGACACTTGCACTCCATCACTTCTCCCACAGCGAAAATCTTTTTGCGCTGTATCGTCTTGTAATTGTTTGGAATGTAGATGAAGTCACAGAGCACAACCCAGTAAATAATTTGTTTCTTGATTTGCTAACTCGCAGAAGAAGAAGAAAACCCCAGACCACTTCGCTTCATTATTCGAGATAATTAAAGAAAACCAGAAAATCAATTGAAACTCGGGAAGGATCAAAATTATTTTAGACACATGGCGGACGTCGTAACATGCACAATATATGCGTCTATATCTACAACCATTGAGCGAATTTTATAAAGGTTCAAAAAAGGCACCTCTTGTTCCCAGTGAACCTTTTCTACTCAACTCAGCCTAACTCTGTTGATGATTTGCTGACTCGGAGAAGAAGAAGAAAAAGGTCGTCGGGCTATTTCTGCGGGAACGTATCGTTCGTTTCACGCTTCTAAGATTTCACGCCTTTATTTCGAAGTTAAGAATTGCGAAGAAATTTTATATATTTTTTAGCGATTTACAGACATAGTCTGAGTTAAGTCGGATGATCGTAGAGTTTTCTTGGCATATTTTTAAAATAAAATCCGTTTTTCTCGATCACATCGCCCTGTTAAGTTAACTCGAAATCACTTAAACACTTAATGGGAAGAAAGTATTCTTCAAAATTTTTGGAAAATCAATCTTTAAAAGGCATTGTGTACCATAATTGTGGAGGAAAAAGCATACATACACACATACATTTATACTCTTCTGTTAAAGATATAATTTCATAAAACCAACAATCATTCGTTAAAGAAGAATAAAAAAAAAAAAATAAAAAAAGTTCCCCCATAGTCAACATCTCATTAAAATTGTACAATCAATTCAATAGGAAGTGCATGTACAATGCTTTAATGTATATGTATCTGTGTCGTAAGTTTAAGTTAAACACACAAGTCACAAAGTAGGGCGTCATCTACTGAATAAGGAATCAAGCTGTCAATTGTCAGTTTTTGCTAACAATTGCAGTAAATCGTTGTAGTGCATATTTTGTATTGTACTACAAATGTCTTGCGTATACATGAGTATGTAGGCACATAAATATAAAAAGAAAAGGCGGAGAAAAATAGTAAACATTATAGCATTGGTCCCTACTACCATAGGAGAACAAGGAAGAAAAATATAAAAATAGGTCGCTAGGGAAAAAAATAAGAAAAAAAAAAAAATGGAGCATATAACTAATCTTTAGATGATTTTTTCTCTTTTTGGGAATGATTTAATTTTAAGAGTTTTGTTTTTCTGATCCTATTTTGTGTACTTGTTATTAACGATGTAGATCTTGTTGCCACATTGGGTCAATTGTGCACTGAAGAAAACTTGACAAGATGATGGGATATGATAGCGGAATTTGCCGCACTGTTATGTATGTAAAGTACTTAAGCTCGATTTAGATGGTTGGCAACTGGGGGCGAAGGAACAATTAAAAAGAAAAAGAAGCACATTTCCAGCTGTGGAAATATTTCAAATATTTGTGGATCCATTTTCTTACCTAATTTATGGCAAACGCTTTTAGAGAAAATTCGGTTTGGATTTTCTTTTATGATATCTACTCGGTAAGGGATAACACTTACAGATTATGCATCCACTAGGCTGCGGCCAATCTCCATCTCTTTCCCTCTTTCCGCACTTCTTTGTGACCATGACCATGTAAAGACGATATCCCCAAGACACTGGACAGATTAGAAAAAAAAAAAAAAAAATACCGAGCATTAAAGCAAAAGTGACCAAAGTTATGTTTATCATCTTACACGTGACAGCCACAGCTAAGCTTCACAACAAATATTGTCGTTAAGAGGTTAGACTTATATGTAAATTCAAACATTCCGAGATATATTTCTACAACTTTCAAAGCGAAAATCGTTAGAGAGAAAACAACGTAATCCACGTGCAGTTACTTATTCGTAGTTGAAGTTCAAAGATCAAGCTTGAAAAAGGACGAGTATTTCTCTGTGGCACTTTTTGCTGGGGTAGACAATAAAAGCACTCCCAAAGAAAAAGGGAGAATATTTTAACAGAAGACAAGCTGGCTAGGGGATAGCTTCCAATCCAATCAGAATGACACGGTCTATAATTCCAGACGTTCAAGTTGGACCGTACCCTCTTTTCCCCTCCACTGCTTTCCCCTTACAATTTCTAAGCCTTAACCGCGCGTAGTTCGATAAAGGATTAACTGCGTGAGAGTAAAATTCAGACTACTGTGAAAATTTAAAAAAGTGGTTTGCGAATACTAGTACAAGTAAGAACACCTGGAATGTTATTTGTGCGTCTCTCAGTAATTCCTTTAAGGAAGAATTGTGCTCATTTTCTTTATGTAAATGATTATTCCTGATGAATTCTATTAGGTGAGAGATGATTGCTGTTCATTGTAATTACAATTCCCTTGCCTTATACCTTGTAAAGATTAAAAATTTCACATATTGGGAAATTTTTCGGATTTATCTTTTTTACTTTGCTTGGGTCAACTCGCTCGTTTGCCCAGGTATTCAGTTTCACTTCAAAAATAAATTTTTATATATTGAAAGCCTGTCCGTCCAATTGAAATCGTCCCTTTATGATACATTTGTGCCGGACAAATAAAAAGAGAACGCAATTCATTTCCAACTGCCTAACACACAATGGTGTAGTACTTAAGTTTATTCGATTAAGTTGAAAAGTTTTGGGAAAAGTCCTGCTCTGGTGATTTCAATAGTTCACTTAAATCCTTGCTAGATCTGTATAAACCACATGATCCTCGTAATATGTACTGAAACAATCAAAAATGTCCTAACTAACTTTAGGTAGTCCGTTCGTCCCTACAGTCCAACGTCTCACTTATTCCGTTTGGTCTTTTAGTTCTAACCAACTTCCTAATCTATATGTCTCTTGGCATCTACAACTCAATCAGCTTACAATGGATCGGCATTTACGCAATACACAGCAGAACGGCTCAAAACAGGCAAGAAAAAGAAAGTGTTTTTAAAACTCTTTCGAAATCCACTGAGGTCGTCTTTGATACAAGAAAAATATCATCAATTTGCATGTATGAAGAAATAAGGAGCTAACCTAGCGGTGGCGTCAAAACGAATCTAGGATTTTGGTCCTCACAACCTTAAATACTTCAAAGATCATAAGGTGATCGAATATCGCTTTAGCTATAGAAAAAGTGATTTAAATTTCATCATTAACTCAACTGCATCTTTTGGTTAAAACTTTAAAAACTGAACGTAAGTGTGACATGAAGCAAATATATCGTTGTACTGTATTTTATGTCTGATTTATGAGAGGTGATATGACTCTTATAATTCACAGAAAGTGAGAAACTTCAATAACCAAAAGATTAGAAAAGAAACGTTAGTCTGCCCCATTTCATTACATGCTGTTAGCTCATTCTCATAAAGGGGTGCAAAGGTAGGTTTGTCAACAGATAGTTGGTGTCAGAAATCCAAGGAATTTTGTTACCCCATATCTTACGGTACGGTACGAGAGAATTCAACCCTTTTAAATTTTACTTATTCCACTTTCTACGATAAGCTAGAAAAGTTGACATTTTTCAGTTTAACCGCAACAACAATTATAACTTGAAATAGAGTACGCCGGCAGCAGTTACTTTAATGGATTAGAACAACATTACTTTAAGTTAAAGGAGTACTTTCCCACACACACTTCTTCGATTGCGTCTTAGAGTAAACTTAACCCAAAACATAAATTGCTATAATGTTTTGTTTTTCCCCAAAAATTCAGAAACCTTTATTAAGTGTGCAAACAACAACCATTTCAAACAATTTAAGAAAAATTCTGCACTTAAAACAAATGGTTATTTCAAAGTACAGACGAATAAATTTAAACTCAATTTACTTTTTTAATAAACTAAATATACTCCGTATACGTTAAAAACAATCCTTTTACGGGAGTAAATACAAACTTTACTTAAAGTCCTGTTTTGTGAATGTTTACTCTAAATGACTCGAGTCTAATTCTTCGGAATCTTTATCGTTTAAATCCTTTCTTCCTTTAGAAGAGCTCGAAAAATATAAAGAAACGTGCAAATAAAAAAAAAAAAATGTTCACTTCGCCTAAGAAAATGAAAACGATGATCCTTAATTTTATTCACGATTCGAGATCTAGGTTTAGGATAGAAAAACACGCTTGCTTGGAGATAAAATCTTTAGAAAGCATTAAGCGCTCAGTTATTCAAAGTGTTGGTGCGAAAATGCGGAACAACTGCTGAAGGTCGCTTTTTGAACGTAAGTTAAGGATCTTTTTAAGAAGGTTCCGCCTTTTATTTCAGTTACTCGGCTAAGTAGTCACAGTCACATATCATCAATTTCGAACCTATATCTGATATTTTGAAATAACAGTGTGTTCGTCTTTATTATAAGGCAATTCTTTGAATAAAATCGTATCGTATTGACATGAAATGGTTCCTGGTGACTACTTTTTCTTCCCGCGGTTAAAGAAATTTCTTGCTAGAAGGTCGTCAACGACTGTTCTCAATAACTACACGACAAGCTATAATGTATAAAGTGAAAAAGCTGAATGGCATGAAACTTCTTTTAGACAACAAAACGACAATAAAACTTAACAATCGAATCTTAATGTTCGTTTCCTTCTTTGGTTACCTTCTTTGAATACAAAAGAGATGCTGCTCGTTTCCCTTTTAAACAGATGTTATAAGAGGAAAGACGAGGAGCCGGTATACGCTTATCCCACAACGTGGAGTATAAAAGTTGTAAAGTAAACTTAAGATGGTTCCTATCGCGATATATGGGCACACGTGAGATTGCTTCTTCTAATTCCACACCCTCCGTATGATGATACCTTCCTTTCGAGACTAATGTTAAGTTGATAATGATTTTGGTCAGTGGTGAAGACTGCTCTTCCTTCTTGCATTTAAGAGGGCAGGAAGGACATAACATTCTTTTTTTAGTCTCTTGCCGATTTTATATATAAATGCAAAGAAGTTGTGATCATCAACCCACCGAAGGACTCGAGTGCACGATCCTTTTACTATTTTTAAGCGAACGTTTTGTTTCTATGCAAAAGGGATCGATTTATTTTTAAAAGAATTGGTTGCATATCGTACAGTGAAAAGCGAAAAAGTGATGAATGGTAGTGATTGCGACTTACGCAAACTGTTGGGAACCTTGCGAAGTGCAATTCTCTCTGTTGTGAAGTGAAGCAACTTGTTTCTTGGAAAATCGTCATTATGTTATATCGATGCATAACGTAAAGGGAACGAAGTTGTAGTGGCTTAGCCTATACACACCTTTCTTTCGACTACGGTGTTTTTCCTATCATAGAGCAAGGTAGCGCATTCTTTCAAAACACTTACCTTTGTTAACCCTTACTCTCAAATATTCAATATACAGGGTTCTTCAGTGCACTCAAAAAAAAGAAAAAGAAAAACGAGAATCATAATCGGAAAAGAGCAGTACAAGTGTTTGCATTGCGCTAAAAAGAAAAAAAAAGCGTAAAGAAGCAAATGACAAACTCTGTGATGACTTTTTGTGTATAGAAGAAAAAACAGGCAGTTTTTTTTTTTTTTTTGTTTTTATTATTTTCCCCTTAACCGTATTTCATTTTCTATTTCACTTTCAAGCTACGTTCATTAATTATTGAAACCTACATAGTTTCTATTTTACAATCCAACTCCTAATAAAAAAACGTTGTCGTTGCCTAACAATATTTTTAATAAAATGTCAAATGGAGAAAAACAAAACACAAAAAAAAAAAAATAAAAAATAAAGAAAATAACAAAAAAGATTCAAAAAACTGCAAGATTGAAAATATTCCCACTTAACCCAGTGAAAGTACTCCTTTCATTCGACAAAACCAAAAAGACGTCGCTGTGACAGTTTTACTGTTTGACAAATAAAAACGAAAAACGGAACGTAACTGATGTATGAGCTTTATTGCGTGACATTTCAGTGATTTAAATTCGCAATTGGGGCACGCCGAGTCATTGTTGAGTTGCTGTGATTATGTGTGTTCTCGAATGCAATAGAAGTCGGTGCGAGTTTCCAATTTGCATGTGCGGCATGCGAAAATGAAAACAACAACCCCAAGCGAACAATTCATGAAGTTAGCTGCCGCTGTCGATATTGCGTCAAAATAGAGCTCTATTGCGCTCTTTCTTCTTAGCTGGTCCCTTAGCGGGAACACAAAAGCATGTTAAACTGCAGACGCGTTAATATTTTCTCAAATGTTTGTTAAAACTTTCTTTTAAAAGTTAAATGTGCCAAAATCACTAAAGAGTAAAAGGAAAAAAGATTGACTTTTGTATGTGTCGCTGCTTGACATAATAAAATAGAGAAAATATCAAATGTTTCGACGTAGCTGCGTTGCATGGTATCGTGCGGTATGGTTGGAAAAGAGAAGCACGATCTCATACTTTAAAGGTTAATAAGCACTTGATGGCGATTGATGGTCGAAAGTATAAGAGAGCGAGAGAGAGAGAGAGAGAGGGCGGCATAATGGCCAGATTGTAAATAGAGAAAAGGAAAAATAAAAATTCTATGCTAAAAAGGGGAACGAAGAAGATTTTATATACGCAAGGATAGTAATGACAAAGACATATAAACAAGTACAGCTACCATCAGCACCAGCACCAGCACCAACATCGGCATTGGCATCGCCATCGCCGTCACGGCTGATGGTCGAGGTTAAAGGAAATTAAACTTGTAGCGGAAAAACAATAATTAAATCGATTCGTCCGTTGTCTAAGAAAGTTTTCCTAAGCCATTAATGAATACTTCCTCACTTTCTTTTATCTTCTGCGCTTCTTAACAATGCAGGGAATACAAGCTATGGAAATTGCTTTATTTTTCAATTTCTCTTAAAATCCCTATTTAATGGTTATTTTCTTAAAGAGAAATAACAAAATTTAAGCAAAAAAAAGTGTTTAGGTTAAAATGAATCCCTTTGAGTTTCATTACTAAGCTGTCCGTGTCATAAGGGTAATAGGGGGAAACTTTGTACAAACTTTATACTAAAAACTGCATTTAAGAGAATGAGAGAGAGTGGGGAGGGTTTTTGTTTTGTTTTGTTCTTTTTTTATTAATCAAGCATCAGCAGCAGGAATTGTCATTTCCCCCAGATTGAAATAACTGAAACAGAAGGCATACATATCTAGATACCATCACAAACATAACGTTAATCAGCCGTCCACAATCTACAAAGATTTTTTTTGGGTCAGCGGTCTTCATTCGTCGGTCGTTATTTACATAAACGAACGAAAAATGAACGTAAACAGAAACCGATTTCATCGAAATCAACAATTTAAAGATATAAACATTTAATGCGAAAACGTATGCATATGTTGTAGACATGCATAAGTAAGCAACGGCAAAAGCAATAACTATAAGAAAAGCCTTGAGGCGTACAAGGAGAACACAATACATGCGGAAATGATGACAACGACACAACCAACTCGCTCGCTCGCTTTTAACATTTTAACAAGTACCTGTGGGCTCGTGTTAACGTTAATCGTTATGCTCGGGCAATCATAACGCTTTCTTGAATAAAAATGAAAGAAATAAGCAAGAAAGGATACGACGACGATAAACCTTAAGCATACATGTAATAAAAGCAAATTGTATTTCGTTGCTGTTGAATTTTTGATATCGTTGCCTCGATTTCGACTGCATACCGAATTCAATATCTGTGAACATTTTTTAGCCAGAAAGAGAGATAGAGAGAAAAAGGAAAATTGTAAAACGAATTTCTTGTACAGCATACTACTTATAGTTGGCATTCAAATAAATTGAGCCTTCGGCGACGATACAACATCAACAACAACAAGCCGCTCTCTAGTAAAAGACAAGAGGCAATCAGCTGACAACATGTTGTTTTGGAAAATCACGTAAATGTTTGTTGATAACATATTTTCGAAATTAGAAAATAAATGCCATACGTAGTTAAGTAATATGTAGTTAAGCGAGATTATGTGGAACTATTTAGAGCGTTTACGGCATGATAATGCTGTGACGATTAAACACGATTACGAAATTTTTAAATTCATGAAAATTTTTCGTAAAACAAAAACATTTTCTTAACTCATTTATAACTTCACAACGTAACGCACGGGAAGGAAAGGAAAAAGAAAAAAAGAAAATAACGAGACATTTTCCTTTAACTAAGATATTATTTATTAAGAGCGACTTCGTGTCGTACAGAGGAACGCTCACGGGCCTTAAATACGTTTGCTGATGCAGTTTAAGAAAAACTATTTGTAAATCTCTTAGCCGCTATCTTGAACACGTTTCTATTAATTGTTAAAAACCATTTCGCTTGAGCGCGCTCTTCGTTCCGGGCAGCAACATGAAATACAGAATGTCATGCCTGAAAAACAAAGAGGCTGCAGTATCAATGGTGTTGTGTTCGGTTAAAAATGGTTGGAAAATTCAGGGAATATTTTATTATGCCGCTCGTCTCATGCTCAAAACATAAATGCCGTTTTGCATAACTAGCAAGAAACATGCACGTCTTTCAGTCGATTCTGTGTCTACGATTCGTTTGTTGTTTTCAATAAATTTCCATTAATTTTTGCGAAAGAGTGCAGAAGACCTCAACACATCTTTCATATTTTCTCAGTCTTCCTCGAAGGCTTTCCAAGATTTTTAATATCGGCGCTGTAAGGCAGTCTCATTATAAAAAGTGTACTTCAACTTCAAGCTTAACATGCTTTTAAGCGTAAATTCGAAATATGTCGGAAAAGTTGTCGAAAATGTTAAACAATTGCTTGTTTATTTCCTTTCCAATCAGAACTGTTTGAAAATTGTCAATTAAGTGACTGACTACGCTACCTACCAACAAACAAAGAAAGTCAACTCTATATTAAATGTGACGATTCTCATTACGTTTTAAATCTTAATCAATATCTCGGCCCAATTATCACTCGGCAAAATATTTAAATTTAATTGCTTGTTAACGAAGTTCTGCTTGACTTTCTCTTATCATGGAACAGAACTTTGGGACTTATGTATGTAGAAGTATCTTTTACGCCAACTTGTAAAGTTGAGGTTTTACCTCAGCCGTTGGTTAAACTAAAGCCACATGCTTCTTTTCATACCCTACGCCGCTTTTGGTGTATTAAGTTTGTGCTTACCTTTGTAACACTCAGAAGAACTTACCCTAACGCCACATTCTATAATTCCGATCAATTAAAAACTATTCTCTGAATCAATCTGAAATTGCCTGTCTGTCTGTGTGTCATCTGCCCATATATCCATATGTTCAACTTCCCTGTCGTAATTTTCTCGGCTTCCTGATGAAATCTGGTACATCGGCATGTTGTCCTTCCGACGTACATGTTTGATCACTCTCCATATAACATCTCATTCTGAAGGCAAAAATTCAATATCCAAAATTTCGAGAATAACACTATTTCGACATTCTGTAATATATATGAATTCAACCTTTGATGCAATCTTTCGAACTCTCTGCGAAATTATCGTGTCTGCAAAGATTGGGTCTTTATATAGTAGAATGACTTAACATTCAAAAATTCTCTTGGTGAAAATTGGTTTACAATAATAGTTTGCGGTAAAGATTAAACATACAGAATTTCGGTTACATAGGTCGATTTTTTTGGATCTCATGCCATTAAAAATCTACTGAAATACAAGCCTTTGCAGGGAAAAAATGTTTAGTTTTTAAGATTTTACGATAAGAGTGTCTTCATAATAGTAATTTGTTATGAAAATGAACTGGACAAAATTTGAACTGCAGGGATCTGTTTTTTGGGCGCCAGGCCACGTAAGGTTTCTCACGAACAGCATTCCATTTGGTAAAAAGGTTTAATTTTTAATAGTTTATTATGGAAACTGGTCCATACCAACAATGTGCGAAAAAAATTTGAACTATACAGGACTAAGTTTTAGACCACAACAAGTATAGGGGCTCTTCTGAAAAGTATGCCCTTATATGGCGACAAGGTCTAATTTGTAGCTTTTTTTATGGCAGAGACAACTCCGTCCGAGATGTAATAAATTGTTTGACAAGTAAATTAACTCTGGTAGATTGTTGCTTGAGTATCGTCCAACATAAGGGTTTTCAGAAAAAGTGCGCCTCTACATAAGAACATCATTTAGAATGAATCACCGCATTAGGCGAACTGATGTAGGATATCTAATAATCGACTTTTCCCGGCTGGAAAAGTCCCAGTTGATTTATCCTGAGCGCACAAGAGGTTAAATTGCAATTTGAACTCACTACTCTAATCTATAGTGAGGATAGGCTATCATATGAAAATTTTCGTCCATCTGCAAAATTGTGATTGTTTTTGAAATAAAATATTTATCTTTAAACCTTTAACTTGATTTATTAACTATTATGCATTATTTACTAGTTTTTATAACATAACTAGAACATGGCTTTTTTCTTTTTTATTGCACAACAAACTCACCGTCTATCACTTATATACAACTGATTATCTATGGCTCAACTAACAATATGTATAATAATGCGGGGTCACAGATGAAATTCTCAGGCTGCTTCAGTGCCGTCAACTCGTTTAGAATAACACAAATGCCGTAGGGCCAACAGATGTTATTTTTGACAACAACATTCTTGTTAAAATCAAGTTTTCAAATAATTTCTACAAATACCTTTTTTTTTTTTTAATTTATTAGGTCGTGTCATAAGTAACTTTTGTTTTTTTATCAGACATTTATTTTGCTTTCATTGAATAACAAAATTATATTCATTTATGTGATTGATTGTGAAGCACTTACATACCTATGTCACACCTTTTGCTGATTGACATGGATTTTGCTCCAATATTGTCTTTAAAATTTTGTTGTCAAAGTCGTAAGGACGTGCCGCCCTCGATTCATCTTCTAAGGTCGAATTTTACAAACCCATTCTAAACTGCCCGATAAGCTATCAGTCCTTCACGGTAGACACTGCATATTTCTTCAGCTGTCGCCTTAGGGCTATGGCGTTGTTTAAATTTCCAAGACATTATCTGACGAACAAGCAGTCTTTGACTCTTCATTACAGAGGCTAAGAAAACCAGTTGAATGTAACATGCACCACATAAAACAATTGACCTAAGACTAACTGAATCCTCATCTGTATAATGAAAACAAAAACTCGTTAAGGGTGTGAAGTTATATTTAAATATAACTAGCAAAGACACAAACCAAAATTTCTTTACA
>KK499814.1:1142457-1417178 GCA_000688715.1 Glossina pallidipes | reverse complement strand
CTTTGCTAGTTATATTTAAATATAACTTCACACCCTTAAACTCGTTTGCTTTGGTGGCTTATAATGGGTAAATACGAACAATGGATTGTACTTAGCTGCATCGGAAGTTACTCGACCTTATAAAATTGCAGCGTAAAGCAATCTTTGGTGGTTTTACGTTTTTATTCAACTTGTTTTCAGAATAAGTTCACATCACTGAATGGTGACTTTTAGCTTAATGTAAGTTTTATTTACAAGCCTAAGGATATCTACAAACAAATTGCAATGCAGGAGCTTATTTTTGAAACGCTTTAGTTCTTGTTCCGGTCTTGTCGGTTTGAATGTTGCAATTCAACTCTCTTGACTCGGGTAACTTTACCATCCGCCAATACTCTGTCTAAATACCCGTTTACAAGCAAGCTACGAATATCTAACGTCATCGCAACATTTTTGTGTTAAGCTTCTTTTTCCGCTAAATGTACTGCTAATGCATGACACAGGTAAAGCGTCATTAATGTGTGCGTGGTTTTTCCTTTCTTTTCAATTTGGCTTCGCGGAAAATTCACTAGTTTGCACGAAAACTCAAATAATCAAAAGTGGAATATTCGTAACAATGTAATCGCTCGGAGGACGTAAACGCGATGATGGTTAGTGAGAGAAACGTCGGGAGCCCAGAGAGATAGGGTGTGTCCGCAGCCTAGAAGTGCATGCTTCGTCAGTAAATCTTCAGCTTCTTCACTGACCGAACATTTACTGTAGCTTTGGCCGCACATCAATTGTAATTAAGGTATGGTCTACCGCACTGGAAATTGATTCCGGGCCGACATAAGAGTTTATGGTGCGTTAATACATTTGCTACAAGGTTTGTGTTGCTCCAGAACTTTGAAATACAAGCAATGATTGCAAGAAAGGAAAAACTAATCGAAATTTAAATCAAAGCTCTTAGCAATAGTCCGGTAGTCTGAGCGTAACCCCTAATCCTTTTTACAGTTATTTGTTGGCTATTAAATTGGAGCGTTAAGGCAAAGAGGATTTTCAGTCCCCGTTCATTCAATAAAACATTAGTTTGCTGGGTTTTGTATGTATTTTACATGAGTAAAGTAATAAACGTCACATAATGTTCATCAGTTTGCTGATTAACAAATTCATAAGCTTTGATTACCTTCACCAAACAAAGTGAAAACGACCCAGAATTTAATTCAAACCATAATCGTCGATAATAAGCTGCTCTAACCTCCAACTGCCATAAATGTAGACTTACCCACCACTAATTTTGCTACCCCCTAGTATGCAATATCACGTGATTGTGTTGTTCATTCATTCTTCTAAGCAATGCAGGCAGCATCAAAATGCATCAACAAACCAAGTGTTAGTCCGACTTCAGGTTTGAAGGTATCTTGCATAAATCAACCACCGCAACGAGAACGATTTCAAAGGCGAAAGCTTCGCTAGTCTTGCTTCGCTTGAATTTCAATTTAAGGGAAAATTGTATGATAAACAAATGTTGTTAATGTAAATTAAATAAACGAACGAACCATCAGTTAGAAACTTACAATGCACAGATTGCCAAGCATTGTTTGAAGTTTGTTTTAGCTGAGATGTTTTCTTTATTTTTTAATTTTATTATTGTTGTTATAGGTGTTGTTGTTGCATATGAGGAAATGTACTTCCTTCTAATAAAAGAAGAGTATCTCATAGAAAAATTTCAGTTTTCGAAAACACAATAAAATAAAACAATTAACAACTAACTGCCACTGTAGTAGGATTAACGGTAACGTGTGTGTACAACAGTCACTAGCGAAGGTTGAAAGGATGAGGGCGTAAAATAACATTGTCTCTGAGCAAGCGTATATAATTTACTTGACAAATAATATAAGGAAACGAAGAAGAGGAAGAGAAAAAAAACAGTGTCATAGAAATTAGAAAAGCACACCGAAGAAAAACAACAACAAAAACAACGGTAACCAACAACAACATTTTCATCAACAACAGCTTACCAACTTTAAAACAATTGCATAACAAAGATTTATACACAAATCTACGTATATGCTTGCAACGAACGCTCATGTGTTAGTATGTGTTTGTGTATATATGTATGTATGTATATAAGTGTGTGTGTGTGTTTGTGTATGGGTAGATGCGTTCGCCTGTAGCGTACAAAATTTAGAATACAACAGAATAGCGATGTGTATACCACTGCGGCCTATGAATATATGCATACATATATATGTATGTGAGTGTGTATGAATATGTTGATCACAATGGTGGTGATGTTGGTTGAATTGTATATAAAGGATTTTCCACACTCACTAGACACAAAAAGCAACAACAATATTTTTGCATTTCATATGCATGAATTTACGCATGAATCCAACAACAAGAAACAGGTTGAATGTCCTTTGGCTTTGCCGTCATCATCTGATGGCATTATAGCGACTAAAAACATGCTGAATATATGAGATATGTATATATATATATATACATTTGGGCGTGTGGGTATGTCAGTTTGTATGTGTGTTTATGGTAAACAAATATCAACACATGTGCAAACAATAATACGGTACTTTATTGCAATTCAACAGCAGCTGGCTGTAATGGTTTTTTTTTTTTATACACATTTTTTTTTTTTTTACACTTTTTTATTTCTCTGTATATGAAAGCCTTTCAAATACTTGAAATTCATTGAATGAAGTTAGAGTGAATAAATGTGTTTAGGAAAGATGCAAAAAAAAAAAAAAAAAAAACCCTAAAGAAATTAAAACCTGCCTCTGGTATTAACGTTGGTGTGTGTTATGCGCATAAGTTCGAAGACAAATACATCCAAACGAAACGAACCGAAACGTTCAAGTTAAGTACGTATGCATTATTTTAATAGTACCTCAAGAAGTTGCCACCGTGACTTACCTATCCTGCTGCTTGCCTTCAGTCTTGTTATAGTCTTTTAGCAACGAAAAAGAAACAAACAACAACAAAAACAAATCTAAAATCAAACAATCTCTCTCGCAGACGTACAAAGCAGATACAATGGTTGTAGTGCTTTAGAAAATGCATAGCATTATTCTCGTTTTTGTTGTTGTTGTTGTTGTTGTTGCAATTGTTGAAATCCTTTTGGAAATAAATTTAAAATAGAGTACGATGCACTCATATTTACCCTACGTTTGAAACAACTTGAGAACAAGTCTTTTTTTTTGCCTGAGCACAAATGTGTAATAACTTTGTCGTTCCTTTCGTAACTGTTCTAAATCATCGATTAAGATGTATATACATTTTCGAAGAGCAAGAAAAGGCCGTAGGCTTAGCGCAAATGTTTCGGTAAATGTGCTGAGGGTACTCTTAAGGGACCTTTGGAGAAGCTAAAAGTATATATATATAGTCAAAATCGTCCTCCCTTTTGACTTCGCATGCTTTCCGCTTGATCAGACTGAGTTAGAGTTAGATGGTATTTGTTAGTAGTACAGAGAGGTCGGCCTATGAGACATTATTTGTTTTTGGTTGTGATCTGGCGAGGCTGGATATGTCAACCGATTTTCCGAAAAAGGCATTCGGTTGTCCTCTTCTGCTGCGTAAAAGAGTAAATTGCGGCTGTGGCTACAATTTCATATAATTTGCCTTCCTATACAAGGAGCACCTAATGACATACTTTTACTTAAAGATTCCCTTGATTCGTGATTCGCTTACTATGCTTACTTAGTGAAAGCTAGAAGTACTATGGATAACTTGAAGAATCCATGATCTTGTTAACTATTTACGACGAATTACTTTATGGCTATCTATTGAACGATTGCATTTAATATGATTGAATTGAACTATAATTATAAATCTCTTGGAGAATGCCATGTGAGCTATAACTCTATGTCTATAAAGTCAGTTCATTTAAAATGTAGTATCAAATGCCATAAAAAATTGTCCGTAAGATCTCATCGCTTACGAAAATCTATGGTTACATAAAGTCAACATCGCTTTTCCTTCTTCATCCGTTGAAATATTCAATGTTTGCGAAAAGGAAGCCAACGGCAAACATAATATTTTATAAAGAAAGTATGTGTTCCTTATTGTTGGCCAATTCTTTTCCACAAATGCATGGCATAAATGGTTTGAATGTGTTTCTACTTCGATAGCGAAGTCATAAGATGAATGATTTCTGTCCTTTTTCAATTTTGTCAAGTGGTAATGACGTCTATGTATTTAAAGGCCTGTTTCGCAAACTACAAATACGTTCAAGTTGGATAACAGTTGGAAAAGGCATTAGATATCGATTGAAAATCCTACTGTTAATGAATTTATATTGAGGAGCTGGCAACCTTGGGTGCTAAGTAGAATGAAAACGAAATATATTTCGTTTATATAGCCAAGAACGAAGAGCTTGCATTGGACACCGCTGAGCTAACGTCAAATGATTATTTCGCTTGTCTTTGTAAAGTTGAAACTTTGAAACATTGCAGCGTTTATGTGCAACAGAAGATATTTCTGACTTTTAACCCAAGTGGTGAGTATCTACAATTCGTTCTGAAACGCATATTGTTCGGTTAATTGCTATCTTATGAATTATTATGGTTGTTGTGTTGTTGATCCACACATAAATAAGAATTAATATGACTTTAATTATGCGAGAATAATACTATATATCCACTTTCATATGGAAACTGTGCACTGTGGAGTATATAAGAGATACGAGAGTAAAACCTTAGCAGTTTATTTTGAATCTCATTAAAAGTCAATCTTTGTAATTGGTGAGGGGGCAACTTTGTGGTGTTTTTCGCAATGGATGCCTTTAGAGTCGCGTAGCTTTCGAAATACTAATCGTATTGAGCATTACTAAGGCACATTACAAAGGTAACCGACCAATGATAATTAAAATAAAACACTGTCGAATGTGGCCGAGTGTTTGCAAATGAGCAAATATCGCCAAAAATTGGTTTTTATTATAATATTAGCAGCACACAAAAGCTTTATTCCTTTCTTTACTGAAAATTTCCAAACTCTGCTTGATTAATAAATATGCGATAGAGTCGATGAAATTTTTCAAATTACTTGGTTCTTAACACTGTTGTAAGGCTACATTAACCAGAGAAATTTGCTTAGGGGTGAGGACAAAAAGAATTTCATATTAATAACAAAAATTTTATGGACTAAGTCTCCATTTGCTAATCGCTGCTGAAATAACACAAACTTGACTCGTTTTCGAAGAGATTGATTACACGGAATCAGAAGGTTACATAAGTTTGCAATAATATGCAAATATGCAGGACGGATGAAACTGCACAAGTGATGATAAAGCCTAAATAAACCTAAGATAAGGTTTCATAGTTGGTGAGTTCTAGTAGGAATAAACTGCTCGAACCTGACCGCCTGATTAATTTGAGTTTCTAGTATCACTAATTACGGAGTATTTGATGCATGTCGTCCAAAAATGATCAGTAGTACAGGCGCCACATTGCCACATAACACGTTTCTTTAATCACTCGCAAAAATTGAGAATTCCTGACTCGGAATTTTTAATGCATCGGCCGGATTTTGCATCTACGCCGACTTCCATTCGTTTCGCTCGGTAGGATTTTTTTAGAGATGTAAAACTGACGTCACACCAAGCCTATGAAAATCCATTAGCGAGTTTCCAGATAAAAGTAGGGAGTTCAGATTTCAGTGCGTTAGAGCATACGCGGTCGTAGCTGTAGCGATTACTTAATCCGGATTACTTAATCCGGCCCCCACCAGGCTGCAGCCGCTCCCCCTCCCTTTCTCTCCGCCCACTTCTTTCTGACCATCGTCTTGTTACTCATATAGAAGACATTGCCTAAATGATGGGTCACATTAAAAAAAAAAACTTTGTCCAATATTTTGCACACAGAACCTATAAGACATGGTGATGGACTACCGGGTTTAGTAGAAAAATGGTAAATTATTGACAATTACTTTAAAAAAGTACAATGTGCTCGAGTTTGAGTGCATAAACCTCGTAAAGATTTTTCTTTATCTTGTATGTTTTTTAGCTTCTAACCCAAACCAAACCAAATTTTTCTATAACTCTATAACTTCTTGTCAATTAATACTGTTATATAATCTTCGCTGGCTCCCATAAACTTGTAATAACACTTACAGGCGATGTTATATGTTTAACCTATCAAATTTTCAACTGGGCGTCTCGTCGTATTCCACTTGAGTTATGATAAATCTTAGATGCTCTTTTTAGCTGCGCATTGAGTTTTACTATGCAATGATTTAGTATGCACATCAATTGGAAAATATTTATATAACCGAAATGAGTTTTTCATATGCAGACTATACGCTTTTCGCCATTTAAAACACATAAGTCAAGGAATTTAATTTAATATAATTCGCTATTGGGAAATAATTTTGTTCTCGACAATTTATTGTCTCCTTTCAAATATTAAATCTTTATCGCGGGTCTTTAAAACGAATATTGCATACATATTGCATATATAAATATCCATATAATTTCATGACATTATTTTCATTGTTATTACTACTAGACATATGAATTTCCTTCGCAATAACTTTTCAACAAAAATATATTGATTTGAAAAGTTTTTTTTTTCTTTCAATCGAAAATTTTAAGTTTTTTTTTTTTTAACTGTCGTTTCAGCTCCGCCATCTTCGATTGAAATTCAGGGTTATAGCAACAATGCCAAAGTGGAGGTGCGGGAAAATCAAGATTTGACCCTGAAATGTATTGTAGCAAACTCAAAACCAGCCGCCCAAATAGTTTGGTTTCGCAATAATGTGGAGTACAAAATAGGTAAGTGAAAGCAGTGCAATTTTTACTCTTTCTCAACCTTAGACGATATTACTTTTTTTTGCGAATGCTTGAGGGTAGTCATAAGCGATTATTAGTCTTCCGCATTTTTCTCACACCTATGATTGGACATAGTAGAAACAGTATCCCTATCCTTGAAACTTTGCTGAATTCAAGAAGAAGTTCGTCTTGTATTAACTAACAGGATCTTATTTGAAAATATACGGTTTGGTTCTTTCAATTTCTAATAAAATTGTGAGGTAATTATTTGAGTTCCAGTTCTCTTCACAACTGCTGTTGAGAATTCAGTAGCCAATGAAGTGGAGTTTATATATATATGTATATATATGCACAGTGAAATTCTGCTGAATCCAATCAAGAACTTTCCTGCAATAACTAAAATGGTACTATCCGAATTTATGATATACATTTAGATTGGAAGTACAAATTATCTCAATCCGTTTTCAAAACATTATTTTAGTTGCTATGATCGTCTCATAATGACAGCTGACTTCTGTTACGCGTCTGTCAATTATGTTGAGTTTAAATCGCCTTAAGTTTCATGCAAAAGACTTTTGGCTTTATCTGCGCTAAATATGTCAAGTTTCATGTTAACTAAACAGTATTTGCGGTAGGTGTTAGGTTTTGCCTTTAATTGGAAATAAAGTGGAGCTGAAGTGCATCGAATGCTTGCCGAACTTTGCAGCGACTGGGTTCCACGTAATAAATCATCCAGTCAATGCTTTCGACGTTTCAGAAATGGTGAACTTAGCGTTGGAAACAAGCCCGGTTGTTCACAGCCAAAAAAGGCATTAGGGGCATTACCAGATCAAGGTCCGAGTCAAAGGCAATACGAACCTGCAGGGGCTGACTCAAGCAATTCATCAAAGCAAGCCAACTGCGTGCCTTTGAATTGAAAACGACAGACGTTGAAAGGTAGTTTTTCTCTTGCTAGCAGTCGATTCAAAGTCAAAAAAGTAAAGCTTATTTTTGCGGATTAGATCAGGTTGTGGCTAGGGATGACAAATGGATATTCTACGTCAATCCCAAGAACGCCAAGCATACTATGCTATGTCCGGTTAATCGTTGCCATTGACTTCAACATCACGCCAAAGTCGAATTTTCGTGGTTCGAAGGTCAGGCCTTAGGAGCTGCTAGAGCTTCGTTATCCCATTACGGGAAATCGGTATAGACTACAACTGATTCCCTTGAGCGGTATATTGTGAGAACAACGGCTTGAATGCGGGCATAGACATTACAAGGTTGTCCTTCTGAACTACAACGCTCTGTCTGAAGTCGCAAAAGCTCAAGCGGGATATTTTACCAAATACGCCGTATTCTCCTGCCATTGATCTTTCTGATTAGTGGTTGCTCCGATGTTGGCTCTTTTCCTGGATCGCCTTAAAGGACGAAACGTTTTTTCCAGGTGAAAATTGAAAATTGTCTGAAAGATAGAAAAACATGCTAGCCAGTGATGCAATATAATTCCGTTACTGTGTTCGTTTATTTTTTTCCAAAATTAATGCATATTTGACCACACAAACCGAACTAATTTGACATTGCGCCGGTAAATGTTTAGTTTCTTTGATTTGCGCCTTTTTTGTTGAAAATACAAAAAAATTTGAATTAAACTAACAGCGGAAATTAATATTTTCTACTCAGACATTAGACTATATGTCTTGGGGTAGCTGAGAAAATAACTAACAACCATTTTTTTGAAAATAAGAACAAAAAGTTACTGGTCTTTTTTTAAATGCATACGCTATTCTTGTAGGCGATGATTACAAATTGCGGCAGCTATCGATCTCAAATATACTACGAAAAATATTTAAAATGATAACATGAACATTTTTCATTGGGAAAAGGTCAGACCAGCCTTGTAACACATCAGCAAACAGCAAAAAACACGACTTGTCTATCATGTTGACCTTAGTTGGTGAACATAAAAGTGTTATTTTTAACATATATGAGGAGAGCACCAACCAGAGAGAGAGAGCAGACGAACAGAAGAAAAATCTAAACAAACAGAAATTCATAATAATAAAATTTCCAATGCCCTGAATAAAATCAAGTTTTGCTTCCCTTTTATGTTAAACACAATTATCTGTTTTCTTTTTTTCTTTTACTGTTGCTTTCTTTTTGTTTTCAATCAATCAATTTCTTGAATAAATACAAAATCAATTTGATTGAAATTTCTGAGTTGATATAATTTCTTAT
Source organism: Glossina pallidipes (assembly GCA_000688715.1). NCBI lineage: Eukaryota > Metazoa > Arthropoda > Insecta > Diptera > Glossinidae > Glossina > Glossina pallidipes. The sequence goes on along the minus strand of KK499814.1, from coordinate 1,408,228 downwards.
GCACTGCTTTCGTTTATTGTCGCTTCTCTTCTTGTCTCTTCTCTTTTCCCCCTTTTGTCACTTTATGACCTTTCTCTTGATAAACATAAAACCTACAGAATTTACCGACTGAAAAGGAGAAAGAAAGGAAAATTAAAAAAATAAAAAAAAAAAAAAAAAAAAAAAAAAAAAATAGAATAAAAAATCTACTTCATTTTTTCGCATGGCAAAAGTACACAGTTAAAAATCATCATCCTAATTGAAAGCTATTAAATGAAATGTTCTCAGCAAAAGTTTACCTTTATCTTTATCTGTGTATACAAACTGAGATACTCTAGCAGGAGAGTTTAATTCGTTAAATACGTAGCTGTATATGTGTTTGACAAAACCTGGAGTCATAATTCTCGTTATAAAAATTTTATTCTTCTTTTTTGCTAACCGTTTATTTTTTTGTCAGAATGTATGTACGAATGTATGTATATGTGTAGAATTTGTTCGAAAACATTTTCCTGACAAGTAAACCAACATTGTATAAGAGATAAAGGGTAGTAGTTGGTCATGGTAAAAGCAGCGTACCAACTTTATTTGTCCTGCCGCTCTATACCTTCATATACACATACAAAGTTATTGTAAATGTGTAGAGTAAAAGCATTGGTGCAAATGAAGCTGACAAAAACTATAGCTAAACATTAATTTTGTTCTTTATCTTCTCGGTGTAACGCGCACACGGTGGTTAAGAAAGAGATAGAAAGGGAGGGAAAAAGAGCGAGATAGGGAGAAAGGAGGAGGAGAACGAAATATTAAAACAATGTAGGTCTGATAATGTGCCTCATTATTAATAACCTAAATGTCTTTGAAACTTATCAGCGGAATTTCGGCAGCAACATCACCACCAGATATTTAGGGAAATTAAAAGATGAAACTGCGAAAATCAACAAAAACTAAAGCATAATAACAACAAAAGTAATTTTTCCCTTTTATCTTTTATCAAAACTTTTAAATGAATATTTTTTGTTTTTGTTTTCATATTTTGCGTCTGCAGTAAAATAATGAAAACTAGAAAACCAAGAGGAATTCAATTCAAGTAAATGAAAGTCATCGACTTAATACTCTACGCCATTACGTAAATTTATTTTACGCTCCTTTATTGCAGATTTGATAAAAATATTTATTTCTATTTACATTTTATTTTTAGCTATCAAAAGCCAGCTGAGAGTGCAATGATCTTCTCAGTCCCTTCATTTAATAGAATTCCAAAAGTTTATTCTTCTTCATCAGACGGTTGCAATCGTTTATCCATTAAGAGGAAACAACAAAATAAAAAGATTTTCGGTCGAGCAAGACGACCGCACGATACCGCACAACTATTAAACATTCTTCACTGATTTTCATCATAAAATATTAAAAATTGCGCTTTTTGGGTCTTATTGGGTATTATTTTTCATGAGACTAACGATTTGAAAAATAAACCTATATTATCCAAATTGATCCGTCTGAGTAGCCAGGCAGATAAGAACTACAACGACGATGTTCGTAGTTTGATGTTTAATGTCCGCGGATTCAAGTCTTAAGTGCTGCAGAGTTTTCTTTGGACGCAGCTATAGTGAGTGTTCAGTCGGTAAAAGCATAACAATTATCGATTGGGCACATCAATAAAGCTGCGGCCACCAACTCCCTATTCCGTTGTCTTTCCTCTCTCCTTTCTAACGGTCAACGTATTACACGAATAGGGGACATCTCCTGATTGATTGATCATATGGACAAGAAAATGCTAACTAAAGCTGAGTAGTAAATTTACTTGTCACAACACTATTTTGTGTCAAGTTTTCATCATAAGATATTAAATTGGGGCGCAATTGGTATTAGGAAGATTTCTATAGAAGCAGGTGCTATAGATGATTTTCTTACATGGAAATTTTTTAAATTAGTCCTTTACATAGAGAGAGATCATAGAGCTGTCCCTTCACTGTCAACGGATCAAAAAATATCAGCATACACATAAGAGGAGCTGTCTTAGAGACAGGCTTAAATCAGCTCAAAATAGTAGTGCCGCAACTAATAACAATCGCAAAACTTGAAAGAAAACGAGTGTAATAATGAAGGAATTGTTTTAAAAAAAATTGCATAACTGATTCGATACACATACAGATCTGTAAGCTCCTTCGCTCTATCCGTTTTTCCAACTCAAAATTCATTATAATTGCATTATAAAGAGATGAAATATAACACATAATTAATTTCCATAACTTAATATAAAAATCAATGGAATCTTTGTTCTTCATCAACTAACTTGTGGTTGTAGAACTAACATCAAAAAAAACTTCACATTGTTATTTTAAAAATTATAGCGGATTTTACTACACCTAGTAAGGGAGTGTTCTTGACAGCAAAACTTGGACATCCATTATTTCGAGCAAACATTAAAAAAAAGTAACAAAGCTTTTTGTTAATTGTGGGTTTAGTTGAAGTAAGACGATTGCGTTTACTTTTGAACTTCATCATAAGCTATGCAAAATGTTACGTCGACATTAAGGTATACCTTACTCTTATTACTATTATTAAATGGTTTTATACCTCTTGTAATACAGGGATACAGGGATACATTAAGTCTGTGCGGTTATATATAACAGCCAGAAGGACATGAAATAGATATTGTACCGATCGATGCAGGATCATATTCATAGTTAATCTAAGCTGGTTTGTTCGCCTGTATGTCCATCTGTCCGTCTTGTATTCTTACGTTTAATTAACAGCTGTTCACATATTTTGATGAAATGTAATACACCGAACCGTTTTGGCCAAAGGACGAACATTACTGAAAATAGTTCGCATCCGACCATATCTTGAACCACTTCGCATATAAGGCCTTTTAAAAAGTCGCCATATGTTTGTATAGGATATTTAGTACTAGTTCTTGCTCCCACTGTAACTTTTTTAATTGTTCAACTTAGGTTGTGTAATGATGTATTGTGCAATCAGAGATTAAACTCCAGTTGACTATGGAGAAAGAATATGATTTTTATTAAATTTTAGTTCTCTTCTCAAAGAGCTTGGTAGAGATAATCAAGAGTTATGAATTTGTGTATGATAAACATTTAAAAAACCTATGAAATGGGAGGTCCTGGACTACATCGCATATCCGAAATTGTTTATCATATCTTCAAAAATTTCTTGACAAATAGTTTTACAAATATATAGCACCTCTGTTTAAGAAAACTAAGAAAGCTATATTCCGCATTGTCCTCATCATACTAAATATCATCACACTAATACATATATATAATGGAGACGCTTTTAGCTAACTGCCTCCTATGAGCGTGCCCCTTTGGCCCATCTTCAATACCAAACTGCGTCAGGGAACTTTATATGTCTCTGTCAAATATGAAGTCGATATCTCAGCTTTCGCCACCAGCAGACAACACATCCTTACAGAAACGCTGACAGACAGTCATGGTTAGATCGTTTGATAACGATAACGAGTTTTTTGGTTTTAATTTTCTTAATTACGATTTTCTTTCTAAACGAGAACAGTTTCTTTGTTTGCTGCAGATAAAGAGGTGAACGATTAGCCCCTTAAACTTGTTTTAACCTCTTTCTCAGCTTTGATGAGATGGAAAGAAATAACTAAAACTCATCTAATGACTGTGATTAAGCCTCGATTAAAGATCTCAGTATAAAAAGATCTACCGTTTGCGGAAAGAAGTGAACAAAAAATATAGTTGAAAAATATAATTTTTGTTAAGTAATAACTTCTCAAGTTATTTGAATTGAATTATTCGCGGTATAGTGAAAACGCAACGAGAACATGTAAAATAAAGCTATTTTACCCGATATACTTTTTTTCCATGTCACTTGGTAATATTATAAATCAAGAATTCATAGAATGACGTACGGACATATGATCACTATTAACGAATTCATATTGTCTTTAGATAGCACCATTCTTCAAACGAATTCTGTTAAAATTTCGTGACATTCCGAACATTAGTTTACAAGTGAAAGGTGTTTAAGTGACGCCACATACGAAACTCAGAATTTCCGTTGTTTTGAAAAACAAAAGTCACCTCATTAACATGAATTCGTCAGTAGTGACGACGTTTACTTGTTGTCCTACGAACTGACTAAATGTTAGATGCATATATGCACATAAATAAATATTTTTACATACATATATGGAGGTTAAAATTTGTGCGTCACATACAACCTCCAAGTTTACTATGAATGTTGGAGTTCTTTCCGCTCTCACTCAGTTATTTGTCAGTTAGGGTATGTCGTAACAATCGAGCCACCTTTAATCGCTTCTTTCGCAGTAACGACGGCAACATCGTCAACATTGTCTTTCTCAAGATTTGCTTACATCGGGATACTACTAGCAATGCCATAATCGCATTGCTACTAATTCTTGTTCGCGGACATTTACTTCTTTAACCCTTGAAAACAAAAATAATTTACAAAAACTAAATTATTTTTGCTCGCTAACGACTACAACACGAAGATATAATAATTTTGTTATTCTCTTTACTATGGAATATTATCCTCAGTTGCGTGCGATTAGCTCTTGGAAGATTTTTTTTGTAAAATAAAATCTTCTCTGGAAGTTAATTAACTTTTCTACGCAATCCAAGATCTTTGTTATTGTCCTTTAGTCATAAATGTCAGTTAAGTTCTTTAGATTCATATTAACATGACGTAAAATAGATTAGACATGCATTTGTCTTATTTATCTCAGTGATTTTATGCACAAGTCACGTACCCTTACAATGTAAACCACAATCAGAAATACGAAGAATTTAGAGTAATAAAAAAAAAATGTTCTTTAAAACTTTTCTACTTTGTAAGCAGAACTCTTACTACTTTACAGTAATAGTTGTTCTTGTTTTAGTTAGTTTTAGTTAGTATGTGGTTTTGCAATTAAGTTTATTGTTTTCCAGAATATGTTTGATTTCTATATATACATTGTATGAATAATTGAAATATTCTTGGAGTTTCACCAACCAGACACTGATAGCAGCAGCCCTGCGGACGTCATCGAATAATAGCTAATACGAGAAGGTGTCTATTTAGATATTAATTAATCATTCTTCGAAAATGAAATTAATAACGAAATTCAAATTTGGAATAATTTCGAATAAAATTAACTTTTTTTTTTTCATTACATATTCTCTCTATCTCTCTCTGTCCCGCTTGTTCAATGTGAAAGTAATTCAATCAAATTAGCTTCTGACACGTTCGACATGCTTGCATGAAATTTGAAATCTCTTATTTAAGCGATTATATGATGTATCTCTCCATACGTATACTTAGTTTTCTCTTATATAAAAAATATCACTCATACGACTCGCGTTTACTATAATACACAAACTTATGGCTTTGTATGACAAGTATTCTTTTGTTATATAAAAAAATTCCGTTTTCCTTGAAACTTACTAAAGCGAGAGTTAAAAGGAAAAATTTATATGTGTGCTCATATGAGGTCGTTTGTGTGTGTGTACGTGTGTGTATGTACGTTATTTGTTATTAAGTTTACAAATTTCTTTAGAGTTTCAGATACTTTTGTGAATGTCAACCAGTCATACATACATATTAGAGTTACTTAGATGTGAAGTGAAAAATTTCTTGTACACGAAGTAGACGCCAAAGTAATTTAATATTGCGAAGAGGATGTGACTGGTGCTGTCTTGCTGGTTGATGAATTTGAAATTGAAATGTTTCGCAGTAGATGAAATTGAGCCTTTATATTAATAGCAAAAGCATTTTAACTTAATAAATGGCTTTCAGTTTGGTAACACCCTTTCTGCTGCCTGTCTAACAATTTTTACGTTCTGCACGGTTTTTAATGTTTCTGGCAAGTGTGTGAAATTGTTAAATTATTTGATTATAAAATTTATTTAGTAAAATTTAACAAAAGCTGCCATAATTTCTAATTTATGAATAAAACCGTCAGCAAAGAGCATTAAGTAGAAAATCCCTTTTTTTATTTAATATTTCACCGTACAGAAGAGAAGCGGAGTATATATATCTATGTAAAAATGATTTGCTCGCTGGCACTTTTTAGATTTTCTTTTAACAATTCACCTGAAAATCATTTAAGTTTGAAGTACTTTATGTAACACAAAGAAAAATATTTGAAAGATTTCGATATTTTCGAAACGACTTAGAAGTTTTTGGTCCATGCAATCATTGATTGTATTAAGGACACGTCTTATAGTCACTTTTAAGAGTATTGGGCTGAAAGAGGAGAGGGTCTCGCGGCCGCCACTACGAATTAAACTATTATAATGCAGTCAATGGCCAATTGGCAGTGAGAGAAAGACATATGGGCGGACGACCTGATGGAAAAGCGTTGCCCGATCGGTGAAAAATTGTATGGGCAGATGGATGTGCATGCATAGAGCGCAAACTGCAACATGCATGCTTCACTCTTTATAAGGCTGCTCGTACTTTTATAACAAACATTACCATAGGCGTCGCTTTAAAGCATCTGCACTTCCCTTAACCCAAATATTTCTTTTCTTTTGCGCTGCTCATCCTGTGTTTAGGTAGACGTTGTGTCCTTAAAATTAATAAAAATGGCAGAAACCAGTACTCCTAGTACCGCCTGAAACGAAATGTGCTCCTCTTAGCGCAAATCATTGTTTGTTTTCGTTCTATTTATCTTGTGTTTAAGTAAAGGTTGCGCCTACATTTACTTACCTTTATCTAACTCTGAAACTTTCCAAAAGACAGATTATCTTTGCGCCGGTAATTCTGTTATGGACCTTAGCTATCTAGGTAGTAAGCATGCAAAAATTCGACTCAACTGAAGTGAAAATTTTCTTCTTTTTTTTTTTTGTTTCTTTCCGCAACTTCACTGTCACTCCATCACTTGTGCCAAAAAATGAATCGTATAACCAAGTCAGTTTGTGTGTATGTATATGAAGTTTATTATTATTTCATAATTTATATATATATATATATATATATATATATGCATGAGCGGGCTTAAATATGAGTGGGGAGAAAACAGTGACTTCTACCACTACTGCCAAATATATAAATCATTTGAAATCTCTGACTTTATTTTATTTTTTTTCTTTCTCTCTTCAGATAACCGTAACGACAAAGTGGAGGAAATCACACCAAAGCGTTTTACTACCACCTCTAATCTTAAACTGAAACCAACAGCCGCTGATGATTACACGGAATATACATGCCAAGCAAAGCATAAGGCTTTGGCGCCTGACATGCCCATGCGTTCCATCGTACAACTGTCCGTTTTGTGTAAGTGAAATTTTATGACAATATAACAATTGAAATTATAAACGTAGACGTGCAAATGTACGAAAATTGTATATGTATCTGTACATGTGTTTATATACATTTTTACATGATTAGAGCATAATGAGTTCTCTAAAAAGTATGGAGCTCAGTAACATTGACAGCTTGAATTAATTGTGTTTATATAGTGTCATAACACTCATTATTTCGTAGATAGTTGTTTCGGGAAAAGCGAAGACTAAACTTCAAGTAAAATAGCCCAGGTTTGTATGGTTCCTTTGTAAAATTTGCTTGACTATAGACTTACGCTAGCACTTAAAAGAGTCATGGGAGCGTTTGTGGTGGCTTTTTGCACTAACCCTTTGAATTCTTTCGTCAAATTCTCACTTGGCTTAACCTTTTCTACTGATAGTTTTGGAAGAAGATGAAAGTCTCAAGAGCCCACGCTTAGGCCTTGATTTTAACCGAGTTCGTAGTTAAAAAGTAAAAGAATCGGTAAGAGTAGAATGGAATGAAAGGGCAAGACCAACTACATTATTTACATTATGAGATGTCACCTGCTAGCTTAAAAGAATCAAGATCGACTACATCACTTGTTACGCTTTAGATTAAATTAAGATTCCGAGCAAACACCTGCCAGCTTTAGGGAATAGAATGAAAGAGCAAGATGCACTGCGTCGCTTGCTACACTCTAGAAGATCAATTAACATTACGAGCTATCGCCTGCGAGCGTGCAAGATCATTCTCAGACCCCATCCCTCTTAGTTTATTGATTTTATTCCAATAAGCGACTTGGATGACCGGCAAGAGCAATGCATAATTTCACTTGACTTTTGATTTGCACTTATAAGCTTAACTTTTTGATAGAATGTCGGTTAGCAAGTTCTTTTGAAAATGTTGAAGGACCTTTTCTAGTTAAGATTTTTGTACAGTCGACACTTAAGGTGGAAGAGCTGGTTCGGTCGCCGTCAATAAGAGTTCTTCTCGCTCGCAAATCGTATTAAAAGCGATTGTTATTAATTTTTGCCCTTAAAATGGGGATTTTAACGACACGAGATTCCCACTACTTTTTTACAACATGTATGCAAGTCTTGTTTATTTTTACTTTTACTACATGGCTACGTATGCGTTCACATGCTGATGAGTTTTGTATTTTAATAATTTGGGATTTAGCGTTTATTAAGCAAACTCGGTGCTAGTGAGAAAATTTGCATATTTCAAATATAATAATAAATGCTTTGGCACATTATACTTTGACCAAACATTCATGTGCGAGAAGAGAGACGGAGCGAGAGGGAGAGAGAGAGAGATAGAGAGAAACGATTTCAGTCTTTTCAAGCTCTACACATGTACACATTTGCGTACATTTGTGTTAATTTAAATCGAGTTACAAAATAACACAAACCATTAAAACTAGTTTTGCATAATTTTTAGGTAAAACTGCAAAAAAAACATTAAATATGTATAACAATATTTCTACTCTCTTTCTCGCTCCCTCTTTCGTTTCTCTATCTTTGAAAAAGGAAAAATATATAATGGATTTAAAACATTTTCAACATTTAAGCTAATAACTAAGCCACAATATAATATGTTTTAAATAATTTAATTTATTACTTGGATATACTCATCATATGAAAAATATTTTTTTTTTTTTTTTTTTTAATTAAAAATTTCTTGCTTAGCAGGTTTTTAAGCATTATTTATGGGTATTTTTTTTAATAGTTTTTTTTTAAATTTCTATTTCATTATGATTTATTTGTTGGATGAAAAGCTCTCTCCCCTCGTACCACTTTCAACTCTTTCCATTTATGAAAATAATATTAATTAGAAATTTATTTGAAAAGAGCCTCCTTTCATATACATTTAGTACAACATAAATTTGCTTGAATGTATACGTGTACGCCTATAAGTGCTCGCATGTGTGCAACGTCCTGCCACTAGCCATTGAAAATCGACTGAGTGCCTTTCCAAAAGCTTATGCATGCATTTTGCATGCAAACTCTTTCGTATGGGCAAACACATGCTATATGCTTAGCTTGGCCTGTGTGCTAGGGGGATCGAATGCAAAATTGGTATAAATGCCAATCGTACACGTTTTAAAATTAATTACGCATCATTTACCAAACTATTTGAATTGTCTCCATAATAATGTTGAACAACGACATTTTAACCCAAATAATTAATACGAAATTATAAGCGAAAATCTGTGAAAATTGTACCGTCAAAATAACTAACCGTCTCCGGTAAAAACCTAACGGCTATAAATAACTTAAATACGCATTTTATTTATAACAAGTCAGAACGCTACCTTTATATACCCTACACCACTCTACCACCTTTATATAGAGATTTTTCAAAATAGGGCCTTATATGGGAAGTGGCCAAAAAGCGGTCGGATGCGAGCCGTTTTCAATAGCTATTGTCCGCGAGCACCGGTGTACCAAGTTCTATCAACATATATCTAATAAATTGCGGCCTATAAGTTGAACACAATACGGATACACGAACCGACAAGATTCCGAAAGTAATTCTGAATCGATCGATACAACGCCAAGTTCTTCCGGGTCTTGCATATACCCGCACAAACTTGACGTACCCGTGCGCCAAAAGGGATGGAGAATACAAGTCTTTGTAAAAGTGCTCGTGAGTCTGCTAAATTTCATCAAAGTGTCTCGAAAGTTTGCGGACATATGGACAGGCAAACTTTACAGATGGAATCGTTGTCCGGAGCTATATCATGTCCTGCATACGACGACATACTCTTGTATCACAAGATAAAAAAAATTGAGCCAAACAAGAAAGAGTGAAGACTTTTTTACGATTTTTGGCAAACTGAATACCGAAATAAATATATCATGACTATATTGTCGAAAGTTGCATACCAATTAAAATTATATTCTGCGAAGTCTCATAGAACGCATTTTCCAACATCATATGACTTAAGCAGCAGAAAGAGCATTTGACTGCCACACTAAAAACAGAGATCTTGACATAAAAATGCAAAACCTTTCAAAGTAATCGATAGAATTACCGGGAGACTTGCTACTCATTCGCATTTGCATTACATAAAATTGATGAGGCAAAATAAAATAATTCTTTTAATTGTCGATTCAAAGGTTATTTTCTAATTCCCGTAACAGTTTACTTAAAAGGCTTTAGCCTTTCATCGTCGCTACTCAACTAGTTTCAGAAAGCCACACCAACACTTGAAAAAGGAAATAATACGCATCGCTTTGCCCCACTGCCATTTTGTAAAAACGGCATACCGTTATTTAATGAAATCCCTAAACAGTTGTCCATTATCTTAGTCTTTTATTGTCTTTTTATTGTTTTTGTGAAATAAATTTTAAATTGCTATAAAAAGATTTAATCTCTGTTCGGTTCGTTTTATTCCCAGCGAGACTTTTTAATGTTGAATGATAAGCAATAATTGACGTAAAGATAGAATCAATTAAAAGTTCACGTTTTATTAATGCATATTAGTTTTCCATTCAACGTCGTCGGTTGGTGGTTGTCCAACTTGTCAAACCTCTAAGTGATAAAAAATGGTTTCTCTAATAATATCCCATTTACTACACTGCTGTGCAGAAAGTTTTTATTATGGTTGTAAAAAAAAAAAAGTAAAGCAAATAATTTTTGGCATAAATTTAGGGGTTTCAGCCCAATACCCTTTAGTTTTAATAATATTTTTAAAAATTTTCAAATTTTTCACTTTGTGCACTCCTGGGATAATCGAACTTTTCAAAACTTGAATGTGTTTAGGTAGCCAAACTCCTCTGTGCACATATCTATCTATACTATGAGTATTGTAAAAATTTCCACGAAAATTTGATATGGTTTTTGAATACGAATCCTCTAACGGGCTTCACTCTTAATACGTTTGATTATTATTAGGAAAAAAAAAAGACTTTAAATAATTTATGCTTTTGCGTTCTCTAATGTTTTTGAATCGTTGCATAGTTACCGGGGCACACAAGCAGATTTATATACCCTATCATGTCATTGATATTTACAAGTGAAATTTCAAATTACAGGCGTAGTCATAATTTTCGTGATATTTATTGCAAAAGCGTGGATATGCAACAAATTCAATTTGAAATGGTTGCATTGCGGCCGATTTGTGCGCTTAGGATGCATGTTACTAGTGACTAGTGAATGGTGATGGTGGCCGTGGCGACGTTGGTAGATAAATTCAATTATAATAAATTCACCGTAATAAGTGTATGCGCAGTAAACAGCGAGGTACATGCAGGTGCTCATTCATTGCTCCATTGCCCATATGTCCCACATAACATCTGCCGTCTGCAATTACATTACATTACTCTAAGCGTTTTTCGTATACGATAATAGTTTAAAATGTTTACAATTTTGTATCCATAACAAAGCCGGACAATTATGAAATTTTAACAAATTTTTAATTCACAATCATCGGAAATCCTCTAATTGTGGCCATTTTGCGGTTTCCTTCATACCATAAGAGAAAATCATCCCAACATATACGTAATAATAAGTAATGCAAGTAACGTGCATATCTACGCGTATACGTAATATATTTAATTGAAATAAAATTACAACAATAATAATGACAAACAACAAAATTTATAACAAAAGTTGAAAGACAGACAAAAACAAAACAAAAAAAAAAAAAAGAAGAAATTACTGTTTTGTTGTCCATTAAATTACTGTCATATTTATTTAACCATGGGCAAATGAGTTTGAATGTGTGCCAATGCGGTTGTAAGCGATAATAACAGTAACTATCACAACAATTTTGAAATGATATCTCGGTGACTGAATTTTAATAAATTTGCAAATTTATGCCCGAGGCGAAAGGTAACAAATAAATTCACACTAACCTGGCCAACAACTGGCCACCCACTAGCCTCCCATCTCCCATCTATCCTGCCACGTTATGAAGCCATTCAAATGTGACAACAGATGCTGGAAAAATCCCATTAGGCCTTTTGGAGACACTTTACATACATATATATATGTGTGTAGCGAGCACTTGGTTATGCATATTTGCACGCATGTGTGATTACGATGTAATGTAAATTCTGCCGGGTATTGACAAAGGTTTGACTATAACTACAATAACGACAACGTAATTATACCCTAATTGAACTTGATGTAAATAATTTTTGATTATATATATATATATATATATATATGTATCTTTTTTTTATTATATTATATTATAGTTGATGTTGTTGTTTTTTTGCAAACATTTACACTGAACATACACGATAGTAACAATCATCATACAAACATTAATTTAATAAATTAAAATGTTATCGCTCTTAATTGGTTTTTTTTCCAGATCCCCCAGGACCACCATACATACAAGGCTACACTCAGGGCGAGACATTGAGACGCGGCCAAACTGTGGAATTGATATGTAATAGCCGTGGTGGTAATCCACCTGCTCAACTAATATGGTATAAAAATGGTTCCCAGATACGTATGGCCTATCGGTAAGTTGATAACAAAAAAGGGAAACAAAAAGAAAATTATATTCGGCTGTGACCGAAACTGGTATGCCCATCACCGTTATCCTGAAAAAGACTGAAGAAAAATGGGAACAACAACATCGGTGTGACTGATTTTTTCTACTTTTGTAGAATAAATGTTAAAATTTATATCGCGTATCTGTTGCAGTTTATGCGTAATAGGGGAAAACGCGGAAAGCGAGTCGGGAGTTTTTATCGCATCCTAAGCGTATGCTTTGTCCAGTTTGGATGATTTTCAAATCCTTTGGCATATTTTCAGGCCATTTTTACGAATTGGGAGAACGTTTGCCACAAATAATATACAGTTAGGAAGATGGACAAATGGACAGAAGGACAGACTTGAATCAATTCAGAATTTGATGCTGATCAAAACTATATCTAATTTAAGGGGGTCTCTCATTCTTGCTTCAGATTGTCGCAAACGTTTTAACGAAATGATTATATCCCACACCTTTCTGTGATGGATATAAAAATAATTATAGAAATTTTATGCGATTACTTATTCATTAGTGCAATCTGAAGATTTCATTGCAATTGAAATTAAAAAATTTGCGTAAATTTTTTATTTTTGTAATAAACTTAACAATGGCTCTTAACTGACTATCGACCATTAGGCGAAATGCATTCAAACAAACAAAACTAATCTCATTCTATTAATATTAAAGAGGAGCTAACATCATCTCTACTTCTCAAAAAAGCGTAGCAATTCCAAACAGATTATTTTGTCTCTTGAGCTATTAAAGAAAAAATAAAAAGTGGAAGCTTATATAAGGTCGACAAACTTAGTTAAAAAATTCTTCATCTTTATTATAAAGAGACCAAAGTTATTTAGATCTATGTTATCAACGATTTATTTAAAGAAAAAGGCAAAGAGATTTTGCAAGAAAAGCGAATATATCGAAACACTTGCCTTTTATTAACTGAAGTGAAAAGTTTTTTTGACAATGGCTTTGACGCTTTGCTAGCAAGATCAAGGCAGCTCCTATGCCAAACATTACAAAACAATCGATACAAACGACACAACGTATTAAAGGTGCACCCGAGAGAAACTGCAATAACCGAGCGTCTAAACATTTATTACTCAATCTGTCATTTCGTGTGCAACTATTATCAAATTTAGTCGGTTTAGGTGCCTAAACTTGTTTGCATATACAAATACCTACACGGATCTGATAAAACCTACATGCGTGAGGTTGACACGGGCAGGGGGTAATTGTCATAATAACATGTTTTCGGCATGCGGCATCACAAATAAATTTGTTTTACTAATGATCTTTTCCGTTGCTTAACCTTGAAAGATAGTGTTACGTAATAGATATCTGAGTACATGGCTCTCATGAAGAGTTGATATACTACACTTCTCGTAAACAGAGATGTTAAAGCGGCTTCATACAATACGTTCCCGAGATAGTGAGTGATTCGAAATTGATCTTAATTCAATTTGGGATAGCATAGATCTCTCGTAGCAAATAAAGGATCATTTTTAATAAAACACATTGATCGACATAAATGCAATAGAATTCGTAAATACCATAGCATTTCAATTTTGAAGCCAATTGTTATTCATCTAATTTCATGTAATTTTAATATAAAAATAATAATTAGTTGAAAAATTGGCTCCAAGTCCACAATTATATCCTGACTACTCTTACGAAACATTTCTAATCAAATTTCGAGTATCGCAACTACTTTTAAAATAAATTGACTTGAATTGATTTGCACTTCACATAAATTTTCCTGTTCGTCAGTGCGTTAAAGAAAACCACACGCGCACACACACACACACACTTTTCTTTCCTTCATTAAACTGAAACATAAATCAATAACCGTATACTTCTTCTGCAAAGCGACACCACTGTCGCTCGAATGGATTATTTGTTCGTGAAGTTGTAGCATTCAAGGTGATAGCGCCTTTTCTTTATCTTTCCCCAAAAACGCACGGAGCTACTATTAAACTTTGTTTCAGTTTTAGAAAAACGTCCCCAAAAATTGATAAGAAAAACTTGTTTACAAGAAATTAGAATCCTTAATATCCGAATCTTTCACTTTCATTAACTTGCGTATTCTCTCAAAAAAGAGGGACCTACAAAGAAAAAGTCGTAATGCCTTATAATGACCTACTTTTGTGCGGTTACAGTAAGATCACTCACACAGGGAATGTAATTGAAACTTTTTATGGCTCTATCTATTGCAATTGCAATTGGCGAATAATGGGCACAAAGTGTTCGTAATTTACATTGTCCGGTAGTCCTGTCCTTTGGGCTATTTCGTCCTATTTCGCGCACAAGAGCTTCTAACATTTCTGCGAATATTTTTGGCACAGACAGCCATACAGACGAACGAAGAGGAATGGAAGAGCATAATTAGTCGAAATGAAGGTTTCATGCTTATCAGGAATGTATATACTTTATAGGATCGCTGAAGCTTCCTTCTAGATACTGAAACCGTTTTAACGGTATGAATAAGCCCCTATTCCTCGATAGCTTGTACCAAGGGCGAACTTGTTAACTTGTTGTGAGACCCCCGAATATCATAGAATCTATGGTCGCCTATGATCCGGATTTAATTGTATAACAGTTGGCGGAGGAATGGTATATGACTTGATTTCCGAACTTTTAACAAAAAATGTAAGCAAATCGGGGGTCTGCACTCAGATCTATTTCTCGCACATTAAATGTTGATCGAGAAGTTTCTCGTTTAATGTTGTAATGCACCGTGTACTTCGACATCTTCCATAGTGCCGTGTGGCTATTTTCCAGTGCCCTGACTTACAGTTGTCGGTAAAGGATCCCTTTATGGCAATGCCAAGCAAGTCAAATAAGGCGTTAAATTAACGATTTTTGTTCTTTTAATATGGAAAGTTCTTATGTATCTGACAAGCTGCATGTTTTATGACGATAGCTACAGCTTACCTTTACAGCTGCCAACGCATATCTGGTAAGGAGTTTGGATTTATTTCTGCCTTTCATGGGCTTGACACGCATTTACGTGCTGTATTTAAACTAGAAATAAATACAAGTTGATCCGTTCTATACAAGCCAGTTAAAGAAACGCTACCGCATGGCCCAGAAGATAAGACTCACCTGTTCGGATGATCCTTCTGCGATAGTCCCTACCTTATAAATAACTATATGTATGCTTCTTAGACTTATATTCGCTTTTCATACTTTAAGTCTACATTATTGCATACTGTTTCCTTCATCTTTGCTGTTTACTTTGTTGATTGATTATCTCTACTATAACGTCAGAAGTGAAAACTTAAAGTTTGCGGGCTGGTAATTCACGTCTAAAATTATTCTAAAACACTATTTATTTTGAACCTAAAACTGTTAACTTGCTGCGCTTCGATCGATGCACTTTTCTGCAATGATTTAATTCAAGTCCCTTACCTTAAGAGTGCTGTGTAATACAGCTGAACATGTGATTGTAACTAGTAATGTATAAATAAATAAATATTAATAAAATATATATTAATAGGAGACAATACACGGTCCCACATAAAGAATTCGTCAAAAAATCTGTCGAATCTTTATACAGAATTGGCATTTCTAGCCTGGCTTTACCCTGGCAAAACATATGATTTCTTTGGTTTCCAAACAAAAATAGGTAAATGAAATGTGCAAAGAAAAACTCTGCCTTTCTTAACAAAGCAAAAAGAAGAAGAAAATTCAGTAAACAAATAATTGCTTGCTATTCATATATCCTTTGCATAAAACGAGTATTTGTGTTACTGTGATATTCTATCCATCAGTTTTTTTTTTTCATGTCTTTCATAGCTTCTTCTCTTTTTTTTTTTTTGATTCCTTTTTATGCCCACCTCTGAAGGATGGGGGTATAGTTATTCTGCTTTCTTCCCTAATGTATGTAAGACCCAAAACGAAGCTTCAGAGACCCTATAAAGTATATATGTTCTTGATCGGCGGGAAATTCTGAATTGATTAAGTGGGTATGCGAGATACGGCCGCCGCTGAATAGAATTTTCTAACTTTTTGTATAATAATACATGCTCTTTGTTTGCTATTGGCATAACTGTTTCTAATTGCAAAGCAGAAACTTGGCATCATTTACTAATTCTGCATGAGTCAGAAGAGAAACTGAATCAATTCCATGTAGAATTGCAATCGTACTGTGACCACACACCACTACTGCTCAAAGATGACTGCAATCAAGAGTCGACTCTGTATTCAATTAGTTCGATTCTCTATAGCTGTGTCAATGAAGCCAAGTCATTGCTCTATGGATAAAAGCAATAAAGTCAATCGTAAACTGAAAAACTTGCCATTGTTTGTACGTTCTACGAAAATGAAATCACGTTACAAATGTTATTTCTGTATGAGTTCCGAGTTCTGTACAGAGTGCGACAGAGGCATTAACTTAACACTGTCTCGGAACATTAGTGCGTGTTATTGCAAAAGTTGCAAGTCTTCACGGCACTAATGATCTCTGCCTTTGGAAGGCCTGTTTTGTATTGAGTCTCTTAATTCATTGGAAAAGTCTTGAGCCATTCTCAGTATAGATGTGAGATGTGTATAATTTAACCTCATTTAGTTTATGTACTTGTTAGTTTATTTGTTTCTTCAAGTTTTCAAGTATTCTAACACAAAAACTCTTTGCTATTAAGTTTTTAGTAAACTAAACTTAATTAGAATTTTAGAACACATTCTTTTTTTCTTTTTCTTTTTTTTTTTTTTGGCAAACAAACTTCTCCCGTATCGTTAACATTAAGTCAATATTTGAAGATTTTTTTTTTATACTTTTTTTTTTCTCTCTCTCTCTCTCTATTCGTATATCTTTTCATGCATTTAGCACATCGGGACGTTTGTCGGAGAATATTTATACATTTACGGCAGAGGCAAGCGATAATAAAGCCCGCTTTAGGTGTGAAGCCAGTAATGTCATGTCACAGACGCCACTTATAGCCGAAGTTGAGCTCGCTGTTTTATGTAAGTTCTTCTGCTTTATTATGCATCTTTGCTTTTACGTTTTGTTAAAAGTATATGTTCCACCAAAAATAACAACTAAACTATTTAAGTGAATGAGCTACGAAAATAATAACAACAACAACAGTAATAACAAAAGCAAACAAAAATGTCTGTAAATAAATTAACAAACTTGTGATACACTTTGCACAAGTTTTTAGTGAAAAATCCTTTTGCTATTTAGTGAAATAAGGACACATATATATACATATATACTCAGCAGGAAAACTTGAACGCATCCAAAGAACTGGCCTGATAACGTCAACTTGTACATGCGAATACTGACACCCATCTCCACATAAACTCTTTGCAAACTTACAGAAAAGTGTAAAATTTGAATTCACTACAAACGACAATGTGTGTAAACTGATTATTTTCGGGAGCGAGCGAGAAGAATTTTATTATTTACGCTGAGCCTTTTCTCAAAAACAAAAAAAAAAACAAACAAAAAAGTAAATAAATCAAAAATGTTCAAGTTACTATCATGTAGCGATGGCGTAGCGTGTTATAAACAAGTATTGCATTCCAGAGCTGATGTTTATCTTTCAACCTTGTTTAGCATGTGACAAGAGATAAGTCTTATAACAGTCTTAATACACGAGAAACGAGATGCTTTTCTCTTTTTTTAACAAACATGAATGTAAAAATTTATTACACGGAAAACTTTATGATGAAAAAACGTAATGAACACTTACTTGCCTTAGATCGTAAGACGAGCATTAAAAAAAGCTCAAAGTTTCATAAATTTTGTGAAAAGTATAGAAATCAGAGCGAAACATTAATAAATGACAATGTTTTAGCATAAATCAACTCGATTATATACGATTTAGGTTTTTATTCATATACTTCATTGGATAATCATTCCCAGGACTAAGTAAAAGGGAAAGGTATCTTTGCTCTTTTTTTTGTTTTTTTCAAAATCCAACTTCATGGATTAGCGTAGCAATGGAAGAATCTGTCCAACACTTCTTTAAGATTTCCGAAACCCTTTACCCTACCCAAATAGGCGCCAGTTTTCACAATAACCTCATCACTTGATCCATCGATTTGAAATTTGAAGAAGATTGTAGGCGTTGTAGGCTACGTCTGCAGTAAGCAGTGCTTAAGACAACAAATCCATTTCCCATTCATGCAATTTTACCATTGTGCAAAACGGTGCTTACACTACTACGAGCCAACTCGGTGTGGCAAACTCCTATCTCATGAGCACATTTTTTCTACGACTTAGTGAATACACTGCGTCTTGTTTTCTTTAGACTCTTAACTTTCCCTTACAACTTTACCTTTCAATTATCGAGAATAATTTTCAGGATTTTCTTTGACGTTTTTCGCAATATTCAGCATCTTCTTCAATCACATTGATGGTCTTGTTGTTTTCGACAGCAATAAATTTCCATGACAGTTTTCAAACCAATGTTGACTTTGAAACATCGTTTCTTTTTTTTTTTTATTTTCCTATTAGTTTGAAAACAACAAAAGTAAAGTCACTAAATCTACAGAGTCATCAAATAAGCACTTGTTTTTTAATATGTAATAAAAACTAAACGGTAAAAGATATCAACATGAATTTATTTTTATTTTAGATATGGGTTCATGCCATTTATGTTTAAAAGTGATTTCATGTAAATGAAATCCGCCCCTGAATGTCTCCCCCACCTTTGCCACCGTTCCACACAAATTTGCTTTTATTGTATCAATTACATGAGTAATTTTGGTGAATAAGATCGGTGAGAGTTCGCAATTTATAAGCCAATGCTTACTCCATTCGGAAGGATATGAAAAGTCATATAGGCATCTTTGGAACAAAGCCATATGCACTCCACGTCGAATTCCTCTAATTTCTGTCACAAAGAAATGCTTATCATGGTTCGGCAGCGACTCCATACCCATCTTCGTGTTCAGAAATGTTATTTTCAGCCCACAAACGACGTGCAAATGTTATTTTTTGCACGCCCTCTACGAACATCCAATGTGTTGTTTTATAATTTACGAAGTCATTTAACCGAAACCGAGCTTTATGCTGCATGCACGAAAGGTAAGCGTGAGTTCATTGCTTCTACAATTTCTTTTTTGATAATTTCTGCATGCTGTACACGTAATGCGAGGGATCTCGCAATCAATCAAAGATGTTTACCTTACTTTCGAAACTAACAAATGTATGACCCTATACCAATTAATATCAAACATAGACTTTCCCATTTTCTTCTAATGTCACAGGTAGGCCACGGCATTAAAGTTATTACAAAATGTTTCCTATATAATTCTGCTATGCACAATGTTTTTCACTTTATCCACAACGTTCGTCTCAGAGATCATGTATTCTCTTATGTCCGAACTTTCTTAAGATTCTCTTTTGAAGATTAACTTGAAGTCGGACTTCTCATTTATTCTGGCCCTAGGCAATTTCTATTGGGGAACCAACAGGTATTCCCGAAATTGTCATTCCCTTCTTTAGCAACTTCAGCCGTTGAATAACCATTCCTTGTACTGCGCGCTTGTTGTTAGAAGAATCTCCCACCACATTTCAGAACCTTTAGCAATTGTTTATCTCTTTGAGTAAAGATGAATTACTTTGATATAATACATGTTTATATAAGTAGATGTATATGTACAAGTAACGATTGATCTCTCCCCTCTTATTTACAATTGGCTTTCTGCAAACACTGTAACACTCCTATGAGTTTAATTATTTTGGATTGCAGTTGTAATAGTGAAAATACTCGATTTTTGTAAAATATTTAAACTATGTAACTATTTGCAGATTTGGCTTTTAATGTTTAATATAACAAATTTAAATTGAGAACTGAAATTGAAAGCTACAGTAGCTCGTAAACGAGTGCATGGTCGATGTCGATGACATGAAATTCTGACAGGTATGGTTTTAAAGCAGCACTTTCCAAAAAGCAACTTGGCGTTAGATAGAATGATGTCTATGTGTCAGTCCCGAGAATTATTTATCAATCTGTGAGTAAAACGTAACAGATACTCGCATGTATTCTAATCATTTTTCCACTTGGAAAAGGCATTTATTGAGAAAATTTGGTACAATATATGTTAACCAAAATATTTCCCGTCATATTCTACAAATTCTTCGTCTCCTTCTGGCAACATGACGATACCGAGTCCAAAGGATAATATTGATTTGGCATCGATCCATTGTCGCACTTTTCCATCATTTGAAAACTACTTGCCGGCCAAGCCACGCTGCATCGATCTGAACAAATGGCAATCCGAAGCCGATATGTTTTGTGAGCATGCTGGGTGCGGGAGACTTTCGCATTCGCGCTGCACCAGTGTATCCTTGATACCTTTTGCAACGTGCGGCCGAGTGTTATCATGCAAAATAAGATGACTATCGTTCAATTTCTTCAATTGACGTCGATGAACTTCTGCAGTTTTGCATTCGGTTTTAGCAGCTCGTAATACACTACGCCTTGCCGTTCCCACCATATGCAAAGCTCTGTGTGGCAATGAATATTCCGCTTTGGCGGCAGTGTTGATTGCTTTCCTGGACTAGCCCAGAACTTAGGATTGTTGTGGTAGATCCACCTTTCACCGCCAATCACAATACGCCAAAGAAAACTTCCTTTTTCCCTCTAACAAGCAATGAACAATTTTGAGCGTTCCATGATTAACGCCTCTATACACTGAATAATGCAATCATACTAAATGGCAAACTGTTATTTTATGTAGAGAAAGGCTAAAATCATCGAATTTAATTGTGTATAACTGTTTATACATGTTTTCTTCATCCCTTGTACTTCTGCGTCGTAATGCATTTATAGAAATACTCTCGTAGAATGTCTGAGCCAAATCCAAGACCAACTCAAGCGATTTAAGTGAAAAAATTTATTGTGGCCGCGAGAGAACTGCAAGTGTTTCATCTAAAATCCTCGAATTTATTATATCGAAATCTTGCGTATGTGAAGAAAATCATTTGTAGATTCGGATCTAGAATTTCTGTTTATTTTTCTCAGAGCTCGTAAGTTCTTTTGAACTTTAATAATACAAAAACGTAAAATAATTTTAAACAACAACTCAGTCAAAAACCTAATAAGAGAACTGCTGGTGATGCAACGTTTACATTTTTGTCCAATACTCTCTGATTCATTCCAGAAAGCAACAGTAATCAAGTTGTTTGCAAAAAGGAAATCTTCATAAGTTTTATACTTTGTGTTTACAAAAACACACAAAAAAAAAAAAAGAAAATGCATAGCAAAGCAAATTTCCTGATTTTCTGCATGCTTCATATACCAAGTGAGTCTCCCTTCTAAATAAATGTTAAAAAATTTGTTTTAATATTTGTGCAGAAATTTCTTCAAAATCCTCCTCCTTTGCAAAAAATTTGCTTTCGTATGTGTTTTTGTGTAATAATTTACACAACTTATATCGAAAATATATTAAGTTTATCAAGTTGATGGTAACTTTTAGTAAAATACTTTTGCGTAATGCTACGGAGTTTAATTATGAGGAACAAGTTGTTGCTCCAACGGAGCTAAGTTGCAAAAAAAGATAACCAAGGACCTTGCGAATGATAACACTTGTCCTGGGGTATGCAACTAATCCAAATATTCACAGGGTTCCGGTTATAGCAGACGAATGTCACTGAAGCTCTATGCCCTCGCAGCCTTCTCGCTCGCTCTTCTGCGTTAACAGAGAGACAAGCTCGTTCAGCTGGCTTATTATTATTGCCTCAAGTAAGTTGGTCACCAGTGGGCGCAAGATTTTTATAATTTTTGTAAGTTCTAGAAATGGTTAAAGAAATGGTTATTGTTGGAAAAAGAAAAACAAAGAAAATGCTTCAAGAAAGTCAGTAATGGAAATGGAAAAGAGAGAATAAAAATCTGTTATCTACTGAAGTCTTTAAATTTTAAATTTATGAACTAAAAATTCATCTTTATACTTCTACTGATCGGTCTCTTTAAAAAATAGGATACAATAGAAAATAGAATACTGATTAAAGATGATTTAGATCAGCAACTTCACTAATGATATATACGGACTGCACAGAACTAAAGGAATTTCCTTATCGCAAGCCAAGTTAACGTTATCAACATAGATGTTCATAGGACTTGCGTCTTACTATTCTATAAGATGTTGAATTAACAAACACCGATAATTACTTTTCTGTTACTATGGTGTGTCCATAAATGTAAATCAACTGCTCATACATAGATTGCAGCTGAATATCGAATATCGAATAAATATTATGTGTAATGCTGAAACCGTAACCACTCACCTCATAACGCTAGCCGTGAAGTGAATATAAATGTTCAGCCTTTATGGGAAATATATTCTTTCCCACCCAGCTTTTCCAACGATCGCGTTAAAAGTTTCCAGATAGTTATCATAGAAGAGGTCACCTCAAGCCTTAAACGATTCTGTATTCCATTATTCGTAACTATTTTACCATCTGACCTTCTTTCCAAGATACAGTAGGACTCTCTATAATCTGCAAAATGAAATATAAAACACAACCTTAGTCTCCAGTAATATATAGGAAACTAATATTCCAGAAACAACCCAGCTTCTACAGTTGATACCCAGTTTTCATAGCCTTATCTTCCAGCTGAATATATGGTACAAACTTAAACGTATCATGATTTCAAAATCCTCCAATCATTCGTAGGTATTATGGATATCACTAATTGCCAGAGAATTCCTAGATCTCTGACCTTCTCGATGATTTCGAGGCTTTAAAGAGCAATAAAAGGATGGACTTCCTTAACCACACGGGCTTCTAATCGATGTGATGAGGAATGTCATGACATATATACGAACTTTGGCTCTTCTTAGGTGAATGTTCGAAATTCGTTTCAACAGTCAATTTTCGCACTTGAGTTTTTTCTCTTCTACACAGAATTTGTGAGGAGAAAATATTAGAAAAATATATGAAAATATATGAAGACCATTACATACATAACACCATGTACATAAATAAATTGCTGTATATTTACACACATACATAATATTTCGATTTATTAAAAAAAAAAAAAAAAAGAAATGAAGAAGAAGAAGAAGAAGAAAAATATGAGAAGAAAAAAAACACGCTTCCTAATAATACGGTACTGCTGAGTATGCTGATGTGTACAATAACAAAATGGAAAAGTTTGCCAACTCTTAACACTTCGTTAAGAAAATTTTCATTTGTAATATTTTTATGAGTATGCGTGTAAATATGAATACAGAAGTACGTAGATTTACATGTACGTATTTTGTATGGTTTTTGCACAAGTTCAAGGATTGGTGTTTACTTATTTTGCGGTGTTTGTGTGTCTGCCTGAGTTGAGATTATTTTCGTTTTTTCTTTTTTTCTCCTCATTCCCATTCATAACTTAAAAGTGTGCATAAGGGAAGCTGTTGTTACTTGTTGCCAAAAAAAAAGTAAAAAAAAAAACAGAAAACTTATTATAAAAGCAACAACAAATATGTACTTTTTTTGTTTACATATTTTATGATGGTGTTTACTCATGATGAAACTGAAAATAGATTTGTTGGCTTGATAATTGCAACAGCATACTCACGCAATTACATAGCATAGCATAACATTGAAAAGGGAAAATAAAATTTAAAAAAGAAGAAATAAAAAAATAAGGCCTGTTCGCTTGTATATGTTTGTGAAATTTCTTCTTTTTTTTTTTTTAATAAATTCGTAAAGTTTTTAGAAACATTTTCTCTTCTAATAATTCAAAAGATGAGAATTTGCTTTGAACATTAACATTTTCAAGCATGGAAAAGGAAAAAAATGTGATTTGCACCCGTAGGGTAAAAATTATTTATCCATTTATGGTCTGCTGCTGTCTGTTCGTTATTTTTTTTTTTTTTTTCTTTATGCTTTCAACACATGTTTCTAGCTGTACTTGTTGTATGTACGCGTATTTGAAAAGTGGCAACATGTGCTCTGCCACACAGCAGTAACATCAATAAATGATTTGTTGACTATACATACATACATATATACATACATACATATTTTATTTTATCATCAACATTTCTATTTTTTTCTCGTTGTATATACATTTACGATGTTTGCATCAACATTATCAGATCTTTCAATATTAGCGCCCGAGAACGTCGTTATGCTGTTAGAGTGTGTTTCTCTGCACACACTTATATTTGTTTATGATACATTGAAGAGTTATTAACAACAACGTTATAGTATAAAATTACTTATGAGTGATAGAAATTTTATACATAAAAAAAATGTTTCTTCGAAAGCTATGTACAAGCGACATAACGAATGAGTAAAAGTGTTGAACTGCAACTCTGGCAACTTTCGTTTAATAATCGACGGCTTTCTTTTTTACTCGTCACAGCGCATTTACGATTGTTGATTTGCTGAATAGACGAAGAAAAAGAAGAGGAAGAGTTTCTTTATGTATGACACCCCAGAATTTTGTGTTGCGTACATTTACTAGGATGCGTCTTTTCATTAAATCCCTTTGCTAGAAATCGTGTAATTTGCGAGTGTATAAGCACGTCCCCGAGACTGCTGGTAGTAAAATTATACTTGGAATGAAATACGTAAGAAAGGATACTGATTTTTTCACTTGTTTTTGGATTTCGTTATGAAAATAAAAGCTTAGCAATCAAAAACTTAAGGGAAGAATGTTAACAATGTTTGCTGAGTACAACAGCCAGATAGCTAACAGGTCTTGGATGGATTTTACAATGCAAGGATACACGTCGTCATGACGAGAAATCGACCAATATACACGCTCCTGTTATGGTAAAAGCCTATATTAAGGTTGTGGGTATATATGCAATACCTAGAAAGACTTAAGCTAGACCTTGTCCGTTCGTCTGTCTGTCTTTTTTCCTATGTTCAACCTATAGGTCGTAGTTTTTGAAATGTTTTGAACTAAAGATGAACACTGCTGGAAATGGTTCCATCCGTACCACTCTTTCGACCGCTTTCTTCATAACACCTTAGTTTGAGAAGGCATTTAATGAACAACTCTAGATTAGTGTAGGCTGTTTAATGGTCTTTTTGCTTGTTTTCCTTAATAGTCTTCTGAATTTTGTTACTCGATATTGATGCCAATCCCTGATAATTTTTTTGTACATTATATTTAGCTTGTTCTCAAAAATGTATGCTGCCGTTGACGTTAATAATTCGTCCTTCGAATTAATACAGAGAAATTGCACCTGAGCCTTACCCAAAACTCAGAAGCACTTCAGCGGGATAAGTAATTCTGTGCTGAACACTCCGAAAATAGGACTTTAGCATAGACAAGTCACAATATATGACAGCATCTAATACGGCGTAATACTACAAAGTGTGTATGGCACGCGCCATCAGCTGACACGGGAGAAGCTTATCTCGATCATGACTAGTTTGGAAAAGCTGAGTTAACGAAGCCACTTATGGCAATACGTCGTAGATATGTAAATTTAAGGACTTATCCCGTCAAAGGCTTGTGCGCTTCTAACATGTCGCTTAATTTTCTAATCGCGTAAGAAAAAAACCTGGATGGAGTAATTGAAAGGCATGTTTTAGACTTGAACCGACATTCTCCATATTATCATATGAAATAATAAGCGTTCCATAAATACAAACATGTCAGCGGAAATCAAAATTTCCACCGTATCTTAAACTTAAAGAAAAACACTCGAGTTTAGATTTCCGAACCAAATGGTAGCTTTCCTTCCCCACAGCCACATTCTTGTTTAGTGAAACTTTTCTATGCTACTCTTTAACTTGCCAAACGCGTATGGCTACCTTGTTAATATGTTATTCATAGAGAAGATTAAGTGTAAGCCAAGCTTCCGAAAGGAGTCGACGAATAAGATCACATCCATTGTTGCGTATGTGTTATCATATCTGCATTTAGGACAAATTAAAATCACTCATTAACGGTACATTGACAAAAATATTTGCTTTATATGACCCATTCTTCCATAATTAAAAAATTCTTCCATCATTTCGAACCTTAAGAATGCCTTGATTACAACGAATCCTATTCTACATCCAATGTGCTAAACTTTCATTAAAACACTCTCAACTCTTAAGCCACACTTTAATTTCTTCAGATGTTAAATCTCCTTATGCTTTCAAATTCTTGCAAAACTACTTACGTAATTAAGAAAAGCGTTTAATGTATAAGAGGCTTAAAGGCCTTGCGGTTACGGCCTCGCATTTTAATTAGCTTATCATTTTAATTGCAAGTTAATTATTAAAATGAATTAATAAATAAATAAGTGAAACTTATATTACATAAGTAAAAATTCATAACGTTTTTCCTTTACAGTTGCTCCAACTCATGTAACCATTTCCGGGCCCACTCAAGCTCGCGTCGGAGATGTGGTGCCACTCACTTGTTCTACGGCACCATCTAATCCGCCAGCAGAAATCAAATGGATGGTTGGCGGTCGACAAATACGCAATGCAACCTCTCGTACCAGTGTTAGTCCTGAAGGTGAATATATATGCAGAGCTTAAATCAATAATTTTCTAGTTAATATTTTTCAATGTTTAATCCCTTCTTTTCTCTATAATTTACGGTTTATTTCATATTTATACAGGTGGCTGGATAACGATATCAAATATAACGGCTGTCATTGAGCCAAATAAACGTTCCTTGGTTGTTATATGCCACGGTCTTAATATGCAATTAACCGAAAACGTAGTTTCCACCTATACCGTAAACGTTCTATGTAAGTAAATATTATTTTAAAAAAAAGGAAAAAAAAAATTTAAGTTTTTAGTATGTGTTTCTAAAATGAAATATATTTGCTTCCGCTCTATTAAATCTCTACTTATGCGCCATGCGTTAATATAAAGAGATTTTAATAAATTCATCATAACCACTTTATTGCATGCATGCGCATAATTAATTTCTAATCCTGATATTATCCTTTATAAAGTGTATGTGTATGCGTGTACGCTTTAATACTTTAAATCGTATTTACAATTAGACACATAAATCTCTCTTGATTGGAGAGAAATACACAAACACAAACACACACACACACACGCACTTACAGTGTTAAGTAAATGGTTGGAACAAGGGAGGCCGGGTGTTGTCAGTACAACTAAGCAGAAATGGACCGAACAAACACAACAACCCACATCATTTTTCTCTTTTCTCTTTTTTTTTGCCAACTCTTTGGCAAATAAATGATTTTATCCTGTCTGCAGGCAGCAGTTCGTTGATAATTGTTTTTAATATTTTTTGTTGTTTTCCATTTTCTTTTTTTTTTTTTATTGTTATCTTCATTGCTGTTACTGCCGATAATACATTTGTTGATTTAATTGCAATGACATTATGTGTTCGCACTCTTCTGTAGTGTAACCGTGTTGTCGTTTTTGTTTTTTTTTTCAACTGTGCATTTTTCTCTGTTGACGATAGTAAAGCACATTGCTGCAGCAGCACTCTTGTGATCTGCTTTTTAATTCTTTACATCAAACTCATTATCTCACTATTCCCAAGCCACTTATTTTTCTTCCTTTTTTTTTTGCTCTTTTTATCACTTATTCAATCGCTTATTTTCTGCTGTTAAGATACAAATCGCAGTAAAATATGTACGAATGTGCATATGTTAGTAAAACGTTATCTGTTTAACAGATTCAATGTTGATTAGGCGGAAAATTGTTGCCGTTTCATAAGCACCCGCTGTAATACTTGACAATGTTTTCAAAGAGGCCTGCGTTAACGTAAACAAGCATAAGAACAACGTTTCAGTTTTAGAAAAAAAAAAGGAAAAAAAGAAAAAAAACGAGGTCGTGCTCTTTCAGCGCTGTTTATGAAATATTTCCCTTTATTGCATTAAACAATCATCATATTGAACTGTACTCCATTCCATGTCAGCGTGCACGAGAAAATTAATAAAGACTTTTATATAATAACACAATGGCAAATTAACACAGCGGGATAGTGGAAAACCTTAACACAGTGGATACAATCAAACAGTAAACACAACAAGAAACAACAACATCAGCAACAAATGCTAACAGTATTGATAACGACGCTGTGACGTTTTAGAGTTCCCCTTCATTTTGTGACATAATTGCCTTCCGCTTGTCTCTAATTGGTAGTTATTTATAGCAATAAGTATGTAAATCAATTGTATTCTCATACACATTGTGCATTACAAAGAGCTTTGACTTTGAAGAGTACCGTTCTTATAAAAAAAAAAAAAAACATATTGCGCATAATACAAAAAAGCAAAAACGTTAATTAGTCCCAAACGTTTTGAATAAGGTGAAGCATAAATCGTGTAATGAGAAGGAATATAAGGAATTCATATTACCTTAAAGCCAGACAGACCAATATTCTAACATTTAACTTAAAGTTATTGACTTTAAATGAAAAATCTTTAAAATACTTTCTTGAAATTCAAATCAGAAAGTGAACAGATCTAGATTTCAAATAGCGCGTTATCGTATACGTTAATGTTTGACGATCAAGCACATGAACCTATGATACCTCAGGATAGACTTATCTTTCTGACTAGCGCCTTACATTACCTTCAGATACATGAGCTGGCAGGCTCCATCAATCAATGTGGCGATATGGAATATGCGAAGATCCACTTCGATCATCCGATTTTTGCGTTCTAGTTTATTGGTTACTTCATCTCCTCATGCAGTACAAATCAATTTAAATACATTGTTTACCTAATAATTCTGCAGATATGCCTTAGTTACTACCGATGGCTACTTCTTTCGTTGAAAAGTCAAAAGAAATGCATTTTTTTAAAACAAATTTTTGTGTTAATACTTACACATATTCAGGAGTTGGCTACTGTCCTCATCCACCTACATCTTTCTCCAAAGATTCTGCAGATACAGCCTAGTTGTTCTCGGCGAAAGGTTTTTGCATCGAGAAGTCGAAGGGTGTAAAAGGTGTGAAGATTTAAAAAAAAAAAATAGCTTTCTTTTCTCAACATCCACACTACTAGGACGTCACATAAATTACTGTCGCTATTTTCCCGCATTATGACCCTGGGAAGTAGTAATTGGCATGATATAAGTTGGTCGGTGCCGATATTTCCTCGAAGAAAAGGCAGCCAGTAGGTACGCCTAAAATACAATTGAAGGCTCTGTACAAAAAATTGTAGCATCATGCGGGCAAGCTGCGTTCCAACATCTGCCAAATGCCTTGATACGGCCGTCTTTATTACACCTTCCCACAAGCATTAAATATTTAAAATTTTAAGTAGGTTCCAGGTCCATCCAGTTGTAGTTATATACTGTTCTGGTTCTGAAAATTCAGAAGTATTAAGGCTAAATGAAAAATGTTGTGTGAACTACAAGAGAACAAAAATTCCGGATAAAGAGACATCCGATTACTTTACTATGATTTATTAACAATAAAAAATAAAGTTTTCTTATCTTGATCAACAGAAAAAGAAGCAGTAAAAAAATGTTTGTGTGGGTCGCATTAACTCGTAGAATGACTGTCCTTTGTTAGCTGGCGCATTGCCGAAATTCTCTATCCACCGGTTGTTCGTAGGTTCAAATTTCAATGCAAAGCAAAACGGTCCTTGATCATCCTTGATATAGTGAGTGCTCAGCGGGCAGAGGCATCGCTCAAGCGGCAAAGGCATACCGCTAACCGATTGGGCGTCTCCCACTACGCCGCGGAGGCTCCCTATCTCTTTGTCTATTGAATGATTGATTTAAACAAAAAAAGTTTGGGTCGTCTCTCCTAACCTACTAAATAACAAACACTACAGGTGTAGAGATGAGTTCTACAACAACAGCACTATACGATTTGAAATGAAAAATACAGAACGATTCTGTATATATAAAAGAAGTATTTAATTACGTTTTGGCCATGTGCAAATTTAAATAAACTTTACTTTTGTAAAAATCATATTCAAATCATTTTGGGTGTATTGTATGTTGTGTATTTATGACTTGCTCATAGCAAGAAAAGTTATCAATCATATTAATCTTGAATCAATTTTCTTTTGTCAAATTGTAATTGATTTTTCCTGTTGTTCTGTTTTAAAGTTTGCTATAATAAAAACTTTAAATTATATCATGTTATGCGCTCAGGCATGGGACAAATGTTTTTGGTATTTATTTGTCTCAGAAACATTGTGGGGTGTGACCCAGACAATAAAATATAAGTCCATCATTATTTAAGGTTGAAAGATTGAGGGAGTACAGTTGCAATTCTTGGAGCCTGCAACTAAAAAGTGTGTTAGCCATTCAGGAACGAAGGGACTTAACCTCTAGAGGTATTCCGAAAAGAAATGACGAAGCTTGAAAAAGGGATATGGGAAAACTAATGCCACAATTATCTTGCTCAGGCAAGTTTCCTATTCCACCTCTACAATGTAAAATGCCTAATAATGCCTAGATTGCGCGAAAATCACAAGTCAAAATGTCGCACTGCTTAAACAACCGTTCGGCATGCATATGAATGAATGTTGCAGCCATTCGCCTGTAAGTTTACTTCACTCGCAAACACATTAACCGAAATAGGAGTGAGTTTCGCAAAAGAGCACCTCTCGGTACAACCTAGGACATGAAAAATTTGGAATTTAGATGCGGTTCATGGTTCTAATGAAGCTTAAGCTTCTGCGATACGAAATGATGATGCGAAAAACTAAACTCGCATAAATTTGAATATCAAGCAGAAATATCATCCTGCGGAGAGATTCAAGTCTTCGTTACAACTTAATTAGATTCCTTGCTTTAGCCAAATCCAGTGCTCAAGCAGAACTTATTTTGCCATACGCTCTTTCATTAACAGCGAAAATCCTTGATTCACAAAAATAAACCTCTAAACCTTGCAAGGTACTATAAATAAGTCCTCGAAACAATCAAAGCACTTTCTGTTACTTTATTTATTTGATTATTTTAGAATTTATGGCAGAGATTGTCAATGAAATTGTATTTGTAACCGCCTATAGAAATTTAGTCCATGCATACAGTATAAACATATCTGTCAATTTATTCTCGTTTAAGAGCAGGCCTGATTGCTGTGCATGATTTTTATTGTTTTATTGCCGCCCCAGGAACACCAAACGTGATAAAATTCAACGCTAGCTAACTAAAATGCAATAAAAGTTTTTAAATGAATGCAAATTAAATGAAATTTTCTGAAATAGAAATTTCCATAATATTTCAACGATTTTATAGTAATTGAATCGTTTTCAAGTTTAGGTTTTGAATTTTTTTTTTTTTTTCTAAATACAAAAAAGTTTAATCGTCATGGCTGGCTGCAAAAAAAAAAACATTTTTTTCTTTCGTTATTATTATATAAAATTAAACAAAAAAAAAAGCAACTCTAAAATGTCTGCAAAGTTTTAAGTTAAAAAGAACAAAAAGAAAAAAAAAACTTTTTCAAAAAAGGGTACCAAAGCAGATGCAACCATTTTGAAGAGTCAAATAAACTTCCCATAACCTCATATCTGAAGATTTCCTTATGCCTAATTTAAGTGCAAAAGCAAAGGTATAAGGAATTTGTCATGTCCTTCTTCGTGTCTTGTGAAATTCAGTCACGATCTTTTAAAGGCGCGATTAAGCCTTTAAAACGTTCTCTGGAACGTCGAGCTTAAAATTGTAATGAATACTTTTCGTCCTCAAGTTTCAATATAAAGCATGTTGTTCAATAGAGTCGTTCATCAATCGTACGAGTTAACTTATCAGACAATAGCCCTCTGCTTGGATGCACAGGAGCTTAATGTACGTACTTCATTCCATAGTGTTCAGAGCCACAGTGGTAGTGATTGTTACACATCAGCTAAAGTGTTAGGCCGGAAATAAGTTTGTTTAAATCTATTCCGCAAAACGAATGACTTTCTAATCTAGTGGGCATGTGAACTCTCTGCAACCACTTTGCTAAAACGTAGTTGAAACACTTTCAGGAAAATATCGCTCTAGTTTTATCATCCATAAATACTCGCCCTTGAAATGGATTAACACCCAAATGAAGTTTTCCTAGAACCAAGCAGCTATCCCAAGCTTCCCGATGGAAAACAGAAAACGTTTCCTGACGTGTTCCATTTCCAAAATGAAAACCAGACCTGCATATTTATATGATCAGCACCATCCGTCTCTCTCTCTCTCTCTCTATCTATCTATCTATCTATCTATCTTTCTATCTGTCTGTCTGTCTGTCTATCTATCTCTCTCTTTTTCTGTCTGAACGAGTGCCTATAATCATGGTGGCAAGGCAGACCAAACGATACGCGGGTATAGAAATGAACATAAAAAAAATTCAAATCTAAAACTGCATATCTTCTTCTTCATAACTCTTTATATATATATATTTATATATATACATATATATTCGGTAAGCGTTGTGTTCAGTCTAAAATCCATCTGAAATTGAAATTTAAAATTGGCGAAATTTCTTATACAAAACTCACTGCTTATAGTCTAAGAGTATAATTTATGTGCTTGGAATTAAAGTTAAAGCGTATGCATGAATAAAATTTAATACACAACGGTCATGTACGGGATACATGATCTAAGACAAAAACATGCTTCCGTGCATGTTTACGTTATGCGTGCTTTATTACGTTAACATTAAAAGTAGAAAAGTGCAACAATAAAACAACGACAATGAAACAGAAAAGAAGACAACAATGCTATTTTAGAGTTAACAATGACACAAAAAACGGATTCTTTCAAATGCTCTTAAGTTTAAGCAGCTTATCAGTCAAACATGAAAATCTAATAAAGAACGAAAATTTCTTTGTGCATAAATATCTTGAAACAAAAAAAAAAAAAAAAAACAACAAGAAAAGAAAGGAGAAAGCATTAGAAGGCACTTTACTTGGAAGACACGCTTGAAGATACATACGAGAATGAACAGCTGATATATTGTTTAGACTTTTACCATCAATATGATGTATATATGCTTCTTGAAATCATTGTATGGCTATATGATTGCGTTGCACAATAAAAGGAAGACAAAAATTATATAAAATTGAATAAAGAAGAAATTGAGCTGAGAATAACAAACAACAAAGAAGCGCACTAAAATGTAGCTTAAAAAAGAAATAGAAAAATATAAGAGAATTTTTTTTTTTTTTTTTTTTTTTGGACAAACGGCAACACTTAACTAAAGGTTAAGTGTATAGATTTATGGAGATGCTTGCAATGATAAGTATGTAGTTTTGAAAGATTGTAGACTAGTAATATTACTTATCTCGCTTATAAGTGCTAATACAATATTTATTCAATAAAAAAGGCAAAGCATAAGCATGAACGAAAAGCAAAGTACATTAATTTCAGTTAAGTCAAGCTTCCGCTTTTCTGCTCATAAGCAAGAAAGACCGTCTTTACTTTGAAGCAAGTTGTAGTGCAACGTATTATACTTCTTCAGTAATAACGTTCCAAACAATGTTAAATTATAAAGAAGAAGAATTTTTCCATCTTCGAATCAAGTCCACACCGTCCGCCTGAGTGGCCGAGTGAATAAGGGATCTCGGCTAACAACTCAATGTTGATAACTGACAATCCACAATTTCGGAAGTTTACTTTGCCTATTGTGAACGGAGACATTTCCGAAAGAAAACTCTTTTTATTTTAGATTTTTGACAAATCTATCAAATATCAGAACGATCAATAAGTTCCGGGACTGGTACATCTGGTACTAGCTAATAAAACATTCACATTGTTTTTAGCAAAAGACGCACCGAATATTACGTCAAAATTTCATTTCTCTTCAATCTTTTGCTTACGATTTCATGTACTTTTAGTGACCAGCTACTCTTGTTATCTTCAAAGCAATGGAAAAATCCAAGCTTCATGTATTGATTAAATATTGTTTTTTGATGTGAAAAAATATCATTCAAATTCAGGATTGACTTGAACAATGTTATGGTAACTCTTCTCGATCGAAAAAATATTTTGTCGGTGACTTGCTGATGTTGAATGGGGTCGTGCAGATTCCGACTATTCTGAACGTAGAGGAGGCCTAAAACAAATGCTTATACTACAAATTTAAAAAGTTTGGAACTGAGTTCCGTCAAATGGTAAGAGATAGCAGGCGCTCTAAAGATATCAAAACGAAATGTATTCAGTATTTTGTATAAAACCCTACCTATAAGAAAGCTATTTTTCAAATTGGGGCCGCATTCGTGTACAGTATCATAAGTCGATAGATGCAAGGGCAAAAATTGCGTGTATTGAAAGTGCATCTGGTCCCGCAACCATTAGCTGTTCGTACACCTTGAAAGGATGCTCCAAGCAAAAAAATTTAGATCAAATGACGAAGTCAATGCCGGAATGGAAGCATATTTTGAAAAGCTTATCTCCTTCTGATTAACACTACTTAGGATCGATGCAGTCTTATTTAGTAGATCAGCAGCTTACAATAGTTGAACATGTGCGAAAACTTTTACTTGTTAGCGATTCCACTCGAAATAATAAATTTTCTAATTTTTCTGTCTTTCTAATGAACCTGCGTAAGACGGCCGTTTAAAGTACTCTCGCTCGTACCATCTTACATGTCGTTGTTTTTAAGACTTCGAACGAACTACGCCGCCAAACGCTCATAAAGACTCCTAGATCCCAAGGGGACGGGACACATCGATAACTTTGATTTATCATTAGCCGCAATATTTCTTTCATTGTTATCTATTCATCGATTCGTATTTTACCTTACATAACGTATAGTACAAGGATATATTAAGATTGTGCGGATGTATGCAAAAACCAGAAGGACTCGAGATTTTATTATACCGATTGATTCAGGATCGTTTTGTAAATAAATTGGAGCTTGTCTGTCCGTCTTATTATCTTACTCTCACCACATAGGCCGTAATTTTTGAGGTATTTTGATAAAATTCGTCAAATTGATGGGTTTTGCTTCAAGGACGAGAACCACGAAAGTGTTTCGCACCGGACTACTTTTTCGAATATTGCACATAGAATACCTTAATAGCAATAATAAGCGAAGTGATGTATGTTATTTAAAGATGGGCCATGTCCGCTATAGTGTTTTCATTTATTTGTACACTTAATAAAAGCCAATCAATATTTTAATCTTCTATCAAGAATTAAATATAATAATAAACAATGATAATGAATTCAAATAAAAAGTTGTTCCATTATTGACTTTATTTCCAAATCAATTTTTTTGGGTGGTGAAGTTAAATATTTGTATTTCCATATCAATGGTTCATTCTGTCTCTTAATGCTTACAAATTAATTTAATTTTTCCATTAGACTCATCTGATACTCCCCTCTCTTTTCATAATTCCCGGTTTTTTATATCTCCGCTATACTTTTTAGAGAAAACGGCCATCTTCACATTTGTTCGCAATCCTTTAGTTGCCCCTTCAATACCAAAGACTTGTTTGTTAATCCTTTCCTAATGACGCTATCAAGTAAAGGAGTGAAAGTCCTGTTCGTCTTTATTACTTTTCGCAAAAATTTCGAATTTCCATTCCTAATGAATGCTGAACGTATATGTCATTTTTTATATGTCCATAAATTGTATCTAATACGTGATTTTCGTAATTTATTTTACGTAACTTACGTTTTAGTTTGTTCCAAAAGCGTTTTTGCTTTCGAAAGATATTATGCCAGCTATAGAAAAATATTCATACATTAACGACTGACATCAATCCACCACTCGTTACATTCTCCTGATTTACAGCTACAGGCGCAAAAGAGAAAATTACGATCGATTTGCTCGATTATTCATAGCCTTACACTGTCTCACTTTCGCGCTCTTTCTCTCTCTCTAACATGGGAGCATTATAAATACCAAGCCTAAGTTTCCTTAGCCACGACATCGTAAACGTTTTGAAATAAATTCTTTTATTCAAGTTTAAAATTCCTATGAATTTCTAGCGAGAAATAAACAACAAAACAAACAATAAATACATAAACAAGTAAAAAAAAGAGCGTTGTCAACAACTATTTAAGCGTTTTATTTATACTCAACAATAACAGCAATGGTAACAAAATCATTCAAAAGCGCAAGAAGGGAACATCATCTTCTCCTAGTATCTTGTGGACGTTAGTGACGTTAACGTTGTTATGCTTTTTGCAATTGTTGTCGTTCCTGTTGTTTATATTGGTGGTGTTGCAAGAAAATAGTGTAAACATTTGAAAAAGTTGAGCATTGTAGAATCAATAAAGTTCAGTTAACCACCAGATCTATGCCTTTCACTCTTTCTCCCTATGCATACATATATACATACATATATATATATATATATATGTTTATTCCTTTCCGTTTCTATGTCATTGAAGTAATCCACAAATACAACAACAAACTAAATTGAAAATGAAAGAAAAAAAACAAAAAAAGGAGAGGATGAAAAAAACCGAAACAACAAAGACAGCTTACACAATACAGAAGAGTAGCAAGCAACAATAAAGGCAACAACATCGAAAACAAGAACAACAACTATACTTACTATACAAAGTGACACAGTTATTTGTTAACATTTTCAAATTCTCATTTAAAAGTTCATAAAAAAGGAAAAGTTGGTTGGTTGGTTGGTTGGCAAACTGCAAAGCCTGTCTCCGTAAGCATCATCAGCAACACTCATTCATTGCATACGCACGTATGCACATACAAACATATCCACAGTCGTAGAGTAGATCTTCTGCCCCGGGTGCAATTTACCAAGTTCTATGCCACACATACATACATATATGTTAGCGTGTGGCTGACTATGGTTGTTAACGGGTATGCATGTGAATTTAAGTATATGTGCATATGTGCATATATGCGTGTTGACGTGTATTCGTACATTTCTTAGTTTTGTGTAATATGTTTTTTCTTTTTTTTCCATTTTTACTTAACACGAAAAGATGCATTAACTTGTTCACGGCGTGTGTAACATCCCAACATTATGGCATGTAGTTGTCATAAAAAGAATGATCGGTGAGAGTATTTATATCAATCTACTTAGTTGTGGCTATTTATACTCAGGCTACTTTGGCGACGTTAACTAGCAGGCGTCAATATAGTCAACTAAAGCTTAAAGTGTCGCATCAGCAAGAATAACAAACGGAAGGAGCTTTAACTTTCATAGGCTCATTATAATGCGATTTTTGTCTTCACGCATGCTGAGACCAAAGTCAAAAGCGTGACAATGATGCATAGAAGTTACTCCAAATATAAGATTTTCAAATACTTTTTACTCAGCAGACGTGCTGGTGCTTAGGTAGTAGGATCAAAGATGAAGACTACATAAGCATACGGTATTGTCCTGCAGCTAAAACAGACTGGGAGCAGGGCTGATGGCTAAGTGGGCCGGTAAATTTCTGCATCACTTTTTACCCGCCAGACCTAGATTTGCGGCGCAACATTCGTCTTACAGCTATTCGGGAGCAATAGTAGAAGAGGAAGTAGAGAATGGTGAAATCAATCCATTGTGGCAAAAACTTCACCATCTAAACATAGCCAGTTCGGGGACTAGCTTTATAACTAGTTAGGCTAGGATAGTAGCAGAGCTGACAGTTAAGCGACGCGTTCAATTTCTAGTCCTCACCGTTTTCACAAAGCTTCTTCTAAATGATAGGGTTGGTGTTTACTTTCCGTTACTACTTGCTAGTATGGCACAAGAAAGGTACAACGGAGAGGGAGGTTTACTTGTCCCTTTACTCAGGGCTCTTCAGGTAGCTTTTATATTCCTGTTTGAAGATGAACTTTACCATGATGATAATCGCTGTTGTTATCAAACAAAAAAAAAAAAAAAAACAAAAGAAAAGCCGCTTATTTATTTCACACACAATGTCAGCAAGTTTATGTAACATCAACTTATTTACAAGGTTTAATAATTTCAAGCGTTCATTGGGCTTAAAGGTGGATACAAAAAGCGTAGCTGGGGGTCTTGACCATTTTCACTGATGTCCTTATTCGTCAGATCTAGTCTTTCATATTTGACCTAACTCTTCTCCTACATGGGATAAGCCAAGAGTGTAAGCATCTAACCTCCTCCAAACCTGTGTAGGTGATAATCATAGCAAGAGTCTCCCCTATAAGCAGATTAGTCGACCATAACTTTTGCTTTGTTTTTTCCCCTCATCTGTATACAAATTGTTCAACGAGGACATTCATTTTGGCGTTGTGTTATATTTACAAGAAAAATGGGGAAAAAAAAGAGACTAGAAAAAAATTGTACAAAGTACGTACGTACGTACCTATGCAGTTTCAACTCAAAAGCATATAAAACGGCAGTGTTATTGTTTCTGTATCGGGTACATATACTTACTTAGGCACGGACACAGTTATACAACCGAAGCTACGAAACAAGAGATTTTTAACTTATGTTACGTACGAATGTTACTAGGAAAGTGTATCAACGTACATTTTTGTATGTATTTCTGTTTTGTTTTTTGCTTTTGTATAGCTTTTTATTTGTTTTTCTTCTTTTTTTTTTTGCTGTACGGCTAAATCTTTTATTTTTTCGGTTCATTCAGATTTTTTTTCAAATGGTTGCGTAAAATTTGTTGCGGTTTTGAAATAAAGAGACAGAATTGTAATGTAATACAGTGTTTATAGGCGCAATTTTTGCTGCAGATCCTTCTCTTCGACTCTTATTTACCTCTGCCGAAAACATAAGCATATACGCGCACTGGTATAAAAATGTCTTCCAACTTCTACGAACGGGACGATATTACTTTTTTAATTCCATTTGTAACTTTAAAAGAAGAAACTTTAAAAATAATGCCGATACGCTCAAGGCGCATGAGTTGCAGACTTGTTTTGCTCGCTAGAATCCCAGCTGGAAAGGGTTAGATTTTTAACAGGGTGCACTATGTAGTGCCGAAAATTCAGAAAATGAACCTTAATCGTACCAAGCGCGTGTGTAACGAGTGGCATACCACGATGTGACTTTTAGTCACTTATGAGAATCACGAGAATAATTAAAACGTTATTTTCTTATACTATTGTTATTGTTATTGTGTACGCAAATTCGGGTTTCAAATGTTTTCTTGTGACAGTGACATCGAATGTCGCTCTTATGTCGTTGATGTAACATCTAGCTGGAATTCCACATGCATGCTGGAGCGTGATACCTTGTACACCTTGCATCAAACTTTTTAGGAGCAGCTTGTCTCAACTCATTTGAATTCTGAAATAGATATTGAGACCCAGAATTCACCAAACTCTTTTTTTAGGCCTGCATCTGCAACAAGGACAAGAAGAGCTTATAAATCGATTGGCTATGTTTCTTTTCGTCTATAAGAAGCCATTCGCTGTCCTTCCTTGTGGAGTATTTGCCAATAATGCTGATAATTACTTTATCGTTAAGGCAATATGGTAACAATACCAAATGAACACAATCTCTAATGTGATGGGCCGATTGTTGGTTTTTCATTTCGTGCCGCATTTCCCAAGGTAGATGGAAAGGCGCTTATTCTTTTCTTCATAATTTTCATTATTGCTACTCAAAAAAAAAGCTCATCATCAACATTTCTGTTCTTCTCTGATGCAATTGCGTATATCTCCCACTGTTATAGTATCTGTACTTCTTGCGGTTCACATGCACTTGCAAATACTCTATTATTTCCCACGTGATTGAATTGGACAAATTAAGACATGTCTTGACAAGTAGAATTCGTATAAAGTTTGATCGGTACTATGCGTAAAGTAACAATGTATTGTGTGTTTGTGAATAGCATCGTGGTATAATAATATACATTTCGAGAAAA
The DNA here is from genome assembly GCA_000688715.1 of Glossina pallidipes. Classification (NCBI taxonomy): domain Eukaryota; kingdom Metazoa; phylum Arthropoda; class Insecta; order Diptera; family Glossinidae; genus Glossina; species Glossina pallidipes. The sequence continues at coordinate 1,367,912 of KK499814.1, read as the reverse complement.
GAGTTAATTTCGATATCACGGCTACTTCCGAAGACACAAGTATTCACTTTTTGGCCAACAAAGTATTTAGGAAAATTGATGGCTTTGCAATAGCAAATATCCAAGAAATTTAAGTTCAAAGTTGAAAGGTGACTCTAAGATACATTGTGGTCCAATGAGGATTAAATAAAAAAAGATTAAAATTCATTATAAACCACGCAGTATGAGTGGTTTGGAAAAGGACCAAATATTCGAAATATTCCTACAATTTAAAATTTTAAAATTATGAAAACTTAAATCAGAAAGTTGGAAATTATTAGAAATTCTGAAAAAATATTTCAGATATCCGTAAGTCTTCTTGAAATTCTAAAAAATTTTTAAATTAAGATAGAGATCAACAACTGAATACCGACTTAATGTGAGATGGCGAACTAATATAACGCACCAACGCCAGAAACTCTGTTTACTCTGCTTAGCTTGGTGCGTCTAAAAAATAATTTGTGAGCAAAAGGGCCCTGTAGCGTAGATAAGCCCGAATAGGATTACGCCTCTTCTTACCGTAGACGTCGTAAAGTTCCAAAAATTATGTATATGCAGATTTGTAAAATTCTACAAACATATGGGCATTTTGGTTTGTGGCTGCGAGTCCAAAGTTTAAAGAAAAGTCCGAATTTTCATGTTCAAGATTCCAGATCATGAGCTAACTATCAAATTCTGTCCCAAAGGCGTATAAATTGTTAAGAATTTAAAACCTGGCAGAGTAGATTCTATAGAATAAATTTAGTGATCGGCGCGGAGAGCTTCCAGCACTTTATCAACAATCTGTAAGATACATATGACATTGGCCTTAATTGAACTTGGTTAGAGTATCTAACCGTTTGCGTGATACCGCGTATCAAACTTATCCCAAGGCGAATATAGTTTTCTTTCGCGGAAATTGCAATCAATTTTTTGTAGACTTCAATATTTAGCAATGGATGTTGTAGATCGGTTCCGAAATTACGAAGACCGGAAGTGACCACATGTCTAGGAATGGTAGTATGTAACATAGACTACGTAATAGTGTAATTTGAGAAACGTATCCGCATGTATTTTTCTATCAGTCCGTATAAATGTTGATGTTGCTTTGCAGTTGTGGAAATTTAATACATGCACAGATGCGTACATGAGACTCGTTTAGTCTGCTTTGTTGATGCCCTCACTACGTGTATGAATGCAAGTGTAGACACCAAATACACCTAGTTTTTTATTGCGAGTAGTGTCCATTGTCTTATGTTAAGTGGTTTCGCATCTCGTCACAATAACAAAACAACTGGAACAGCAGGACTAAGAAACAAAATAAAGAGCGAAACACATGTATGTTTGTCCACTGCTTTAAAGAGAATTCGTTCGGCAAGACAGACGTAACTATCGTTGCTATTGCTATTATATTGAATTTACAAATTTTGTGGTCGACATTTTACAGTTGTTAAGAGTGTGTTGCACGTAGCTAATGTTGATGCATATATAAGAGACAACCAGCTGTTTATTCTCGCTTATGTAAAGGCAAAAAAGTGACATTGAAAAAATCAAAATCCAATTATCACATGAGTAAAAGTCATAACGTCTGAAGCAATAAATCTCGCTTCTAAGACTCAGCAGAACACAAAAAATCAAAATACAAGTCAATCTATACCTCTTAGGCCGCTAAATAACAAAAAAAAGCAAAGAAACGTGAAATCTGTAAAAAAAATGTTGGCAAGAAATCAAAAAAATCGGAAAAAACAAGTAAGAAAATTATGTTCGGTCGTGAATGAATTTTTTATACCTATCACAGTTACCCTAAAAAAGAGAAAAAATAAAACAACTAAGTTTTCATGCTCTATAAAATGGAGTGGGTGTGGCAGATTTTATCTATTTTCAAAATGAAAGTTTTGGTCACACAGGCGTGTCCTTTGAAAACTTCAGGTCACTTCCAAATTATTTTGCAAATTTATAGGCAACATCTTCATTTTCGCTAAAGGGAGAATGTTTATCATTGCTACTACATAGTTGGCAGGCGGGCAGATGGACAAACGAGGGGACGGACATGCCTAGGTGCATTCCAGATTTGAAACTGACCAAGGACTAGGGCCTTGTAAGAGTATTAAACACAATTAATAATGATCGATATAATACTATATCGGGTAGTCGTGGTCAATTTTTTCCATTTCTCTAGAGATACTGCCGCGTCGCCCATACGTTCAAAATTTTGTACATTTATTTGCTATAGCTTATGAGTAATGAGCAAAAAACCAATTTTTCGTTCCTTTTGAGAAACAGAGGTGTGTTCCGTTAACGTGGCGCTGTGGGCGTGTCCTTCGACCGACTTGGCCTATTTTCAATACTATTTTACATCGGGAGCTTCCAACGTTTTTGCCTAATATGAAGTCGATACGGCCAGGAAAGTGTTTACAATGGATGGACAGACAGACGTGCTTAAATCGATTCAGAATTTCATTCTAATCAAGAATATGTATACTTTGTGGAGTTGCTGAAGTTTTCTTCTGGGCGTTGCAAACGTTTTAAAAAAGGAATATATCCCTCATCCTCCGGTGATGGGCATAAAAATGGAAGTTTATAGCAACGATTTGCTTAATTACCAATAGAATGCAGAAAAAGACAAAAATAAAATATCCATTCCGCCAATCCAAAACATTTAGCTTCATCTAAATCAGTTCATGATAAGTACAGTTCATCCTCTGCAAAATATTCAAAGCTATTACTTTGATCATTTACAGCTTGAACCATCGTCTACAAATTCTGCACATTATCTGCTAGGATAGTTGCATCGTACGGGTCGGGTAATATTGATAAATTGCCCATTGACTTTAATGCCTGCTTCGATTTATTCAATAGCTTCTTGAAAGATTACTTCAGGGTAAAAGACAGAAGAGGAGAGAAAACATAGCCTTGGCGAACCCTTCTGTTTATTGCTATTTAATGCTTGCTTTCGTCATAACAAAACATAAATTAGATTTTCTCGCCATACAAACATTTGCTGCCATGATAGTCGCTATATATGGTACAGCTTGAAAAATAAACCTATGCGATCCAAATTCCGTACAGTTAATTTACTAAGGACAAGTTCGAATTATAAATTATCAAAAATTAGACCCTTTTGGCATAGAAGAGCTTACATTTCATTGGAGCTCTTGTAAGTATCGGGATCCAAAAAATAGACCTACCTGGTCCAAATTAAGTAAGTTAATTACACCCTCCATCAGTTATGGTGCAGGGTGTATCAACTTTGTGCGGATCTGTGTTACGCCCAGAAGGACTTAAGATAGACCTACTTTGTATTATACCGTGTCAGCTTGTCTGTCCGTCTCACAGTCTGATGTCTATTCATGTACTATTGCGTTCAGCCTACAGATCACATCTTGTGGGATATTTTGATAAAATTGATGCCATCGAAAATGGTTTGTATCGGTCCACTTTTTCTACCACTCCCTCTATAAAGCTTTATTTTGAAAATTCATTATATGAATAACTATAGGATGCAGCAGAATGTTTATGGTGGCCGTGGCAATTATTTTGAATAGTCGTTGTAGAAATAACTGTAGGGTATTTAATGGTGGGCTGTAGCTACAGTTGCAGCTATTTTGCTTGGTGTGGATTATATTTAGATGACTAGGCAAGTGAAATCGGCTGTACATTCTACTATTTTTCGATCCTGTGAAAAGAACAACAACTAAATCGAGTTTAATCATTGTACAGCTGATCAAAAATAATGAATGTTTCTAGTTTAGTGTCCTATTAATTGGGTAAATATTTACAACGTAGATGAGCGAAGCAATTCCGTTTATGAAGTCTTAAGACTCCAATCAAATTGAACTTATAAATGTATTTTCTTTTACTCATATGTATATTGATTGATTAGACAGAAACCTGTTAGCAAGCAATCGAGGGCCGCAAGTTGGCAAGCGTATGGTTAACTTTATATGTATTCCTTCACATTTCTTTCCACACAAATTCTCATGTTGTTCGCATAAACAGACAAAAAAGTTCTATATACACATACAGAAAGATAGATAGTTTGGCAAGATTAGTCGAAGTACGTTAACACAATTATCCTGTAACGTGTCACTCTTAATTTAGGACGAAATTTTTGAGAACAACTTTCAATGACTTATGTATATGTGTGCTCTTTATTGTTAGGTATGTGACTCCATTGTTGGTCTTGTATGCTTATGCACGCACACGTATCCACCGCATATGTCGGTGTCATTGACTTTGACAGAGGTGATTAGAGCGGTTAAGTTTGGCAATAGGTGCGTACCGTATAGTTCTGACAAACGATATTTTCCGTACGTTAAAATAGTAACAGTAACAGCAGTTGTGTCAACTTCTGAGTTATGAATTTCAAAATACCTGACAAGCAGGACATAACAGCTGAACAGGTTAAAGCACTAAAGGCTTGGTAATGCACTCAGCTTAACTGAAATGTTTCACAGATTCTCTGAGTGCGGGGTAGCTTTAAGGTTGTAAATGAAGCTTTTCTATCTTATCTCAGTTGAAACAGTAAGAGCGCTTAAAAAATTATGCTTCGTTATATATACAAGAAGTGAAAATAATTTTAATTATTTTTGGTAAATGATAAAAAAAGGAAAAAAAAAAAACATTTTTAACTCGTTTTTATTCATCATTTCATAAGTTAGTTGAGTATGTGATGCAATATCGCGATGTAATCATTTTTTTTTTGCTTTTTTTTAAACTTTTTTTTTTTTTTTTGCTTTTAAGGATATGCTTCATCTAACACAGAGCATTTATACGCTTTCCATTATGTACGGTGTGTGCATTTTTTAATTTTTATTAAATTTTCTATGGATATAGGTGCGCATAGGGATGTAAGTGAAAATGCGATAGCATGTGTATTGCTCGTATACTCCTATTAAATATAACATAATTGTGAGCAGAGCGCGGTTGTATTTGTATCGTTTTTCCACCAGCTTGAGTTTTGTAAAATTTGATAAGCATTTTATTAGTCAAGCACTGAACGTTTTATGGCAAATTGTGTTTCACATTTCCGCTGACCACTGAAGGTTTTATAGTACTATTCTTAGTACGGCGAGGTTAGATAAAACTGGTGAATGTGATTAAGGTACTCGGGCAATTTAATTTCTTTTTCTTTTTTTATATGTCATAATTTTCATTTTTATTACATTTATCCTTTCCGTACGCACACCGATGGTCACAGTGTATTAAGCAACAAAAGAAATGAAAAATGAATTTTACGAAAGGAAACATTAATTTTTCTTCTTCTGCTTACCTCTACTAGGAAAACGCATGTCAAAGCCTTTATGAAAAAAGGTTGAAATGTTCATCAGTATGTTAAGAAATTCTTTCCGCTCTTTAAACTGACATCGTTATGTTGTTCAAAATAAGTGGGAGAAACATCGCGAGTAAACTCAAATTTTGACTTTTAGCTAAAAAATTTGCGAAAGTGAAAATTTTTTATTTAATTAAAATTAGATTAAAATCATATTCGGCGAATAAAGAAAAATCCAAACAAAATCGATTCGAAATATACCCATTTTTTATTATACTGATCGATTTGGAAAGTGATTGTATGCTTGCCTCTCCGTCTGTCTGTCTTGTATTTTTGTGTCCAAGCTACAAGTCACGATGTCTGAGATATTTTGATGAAATCTGGTACACCTAAGTGTTTTAATCCAATTTCGAATGCTACTGGAACTGATTCGGGCCGGATCGATTCTTCCAACACTTCCCGTATAATACCTTATGTTGAAATGTCTTTTTAGCAACTGTAGCAAATTCAGTTATGTAGGGCATTCAATAAGGGCACAATGGCCCACGGTCATGTTCTTACTTCTTTTTTTAAAGATAAACTAGATCAGAGTAGTTAGCAAAGTCTTTCTTAAAAAGTTCTTTAGGTACTTTTAAGAAACGTATAAGCTTATAAGTTCCGAATCCCAATCATGAAATATTCGAAATATTGTAGGATTCACAAGAAGTGTAAGGAGCACAAATAGAGTGCTGAGAAAATTTTCTGCCCGACTTGGGCGGCGGTCCCAACGTTACCAACGTCAGTTACGAACGCCCATTCTTTGTATTATTTACGATATCTGGGGCTTTCTGGCGACATTTACGTTATTCATCGCCTAAACTCATGGTTGTGAAGTATTTTTGTTACCAAGAATTTCTTTTAACGCTTTTAACATAAAATTTCTTTTTCCATCGTAGTACACTGAGAACACCAGGAAAATCTGCCCAATATACAGGATATAGCGAGCACAGTTTAAACATTGTCTTTATTCCTTTGAATATATCACGTACACCCAAAGAAAATCGACAAAAGAAGAATTCTCTGAAACGTTTACTCTCAAACGAGCATGTCATGTGAAACACAAAGGGACGGCGTTATACGCACCCGACAGAAGATACGTGGCTATTATTCAAATTATATTCTAAAGTTTCAAGCATTCATTCCATGGTAGTAAAAGCAATATCCTATGTTTCCGTAAATACAGAGATAATTTATTAAACAACTATTTTCTGTTACCAAAAGACTTTTATATAATAAAGTACGTGCGCTTGCTATAAATTAAGCCATTTGTATATCTGAGCTGTACATAATAAGTAACACTACAACTGGTCATTAAAAAAAAAAAAAAAAAAAAAAATAGAAGAAAAATTACAAAATTACATAATTTGTTTTCAATTTCTTGTTGTTGTATATTTATTGCATGTTTGTTTCTTATTCTCTTTCTCTTAGATCCACCGTCACCGCCTATTATTTCCGGTTATATGGAAGGACAAATAATACCAGCAGGTTCCGTACAAAAATTGTTATGTGTTTCATCGGGCGGTAACCCACTGGCTACTCTCACTTGGTATAAGAACGATAAAAGGGTAAGTGGCATGATGATGACATACGAGTACCGACCACCACCACCACCACCACCAACAACACGTTTAACCAAAGTGACAAACAAAAGGAAAAAGAGAGCAGGAAAACTATTAGAATTTTAATAACAAATTATGTTCGTCAGGCAGATACACACAAAGTGTTTTTATGTAAATATCTGGGTATGGCACCTTATCCCTACATTTCAAAGCAGAAACAATTACCAAGCGTTGGTTTTCATTCTGTTTTTGTTTTTTTTTTTTTCTGTACGTAGAGTTTGTCGCTGTCCCTATCATCTGTTGTTGTTTTATTTTAATCCCTGCACTCACGCGATTGCATGGGCTTGTCGGTATTGGATTTTCTAGCATATGATAAAATGCAAATTGGTTTCTTGCCTTTTTAACGAGGACATCATGTATAATATATATGTATATTTATATATGTATATCTGAAACATTGTATACACCTGTGACCGCAGGAAACACACATGGGCTGCATTCCTTCTTTCACGTTATTTTATATATATTTTTTTTTTTTAATTTTGTCCATTTCATGTTTTCTTTCATGTAAAATTGAAATAATGATGATGCTCTGGTTAAGGGTATCTCTCGACATACGACGTTATGAACAATAGGCTCAACGATATGTATGATGAAGAAATTCTTGCCAACGGTATGTGCTGCAATTAACCTGCGGTTTTTTTCAAATTCCCAAGACCATAAATTCTCAAATTATGCGCTTGCAATTGCAAAAAACCATAAACATCGTAAATATTTTAAAAACTTTTATTTTTCCTTCTATTTTATCATTTTTTTTTTTTTTTTGTTTTTTGTCAGAAAATTTAAAAGGCGGTTATTATTAATATATACAGCAGCTGCAGCAATACATTGATATGATCACATGATGCGACCAAAGCCATGCTCTCTCCATCCGATACGTATATCAAACGATATGTAACACTCAAAATAATACCCATGACATTTAAATCTAAAAGAAACAGCGATTTAACTAAATCTAAGGATCGCTGATATATATTTGCTCTCCGCTTTTATGAAATGCAAAATCCCTAAAATATAAATAAACTAATAAGTCGGGTTATGTACAAGCTGGCCTGTCCATTAATAGACACCTCTATGTCATCTATCAAAGATTCAGCAGACCAAAGGTTGGCAAACAGAATCATACGAACAATACTGAAGAACATTTTAAAAACTTTTAAGACCCCTTGAATTGTCTGATCCGATAAATTTCATTCAACATATTCACTGTATGGTACTTGTGTAAGCCTTCCATTCATTACAAATACCCTTGGGCATGCCTATCAATGCCAATGCATTGCAATATGAATGCCAATGATGCAAATTTCATTTTTTTATCTATGCTAAATAGAAATATGTATGAGTTATGAGTGTTCTAATTTGCATGCCTGGATGTATCCGATGTTATATACAGCGCGTAGGTTTTAAGAAAGAAGTCATCACTGTCTTTCGAAGCATGGTATTGTCACGAACTTTAAATCGAATTTATTTGGGAGGCACCGATTTCTTACGCCTTTAGCGATTATTTAGCGAGTTTCCCTTGCTCGACAGTAAAACAACAACATTTTTTTAAAAACCTGTTATGGAAAAAAAATATAGCATAATTATTGATATTCTTTGCGAGAATAACAACGATTTCAGACACAATGATAAAAGATTGTTACCTGTGTGTTTATGCAAATACTTTTTATATGCATCACCGGACGATGACGGACATATTCATTTTATCAAAACGCTTGCAACGCCCGAAATGATCTGCATCAAATTCTGAATCGATTTAAACATGTCTGTCTGTACGTCTGTGTAATCTCTGCTTTAAACATTATCCTCGCGCCAAAAATGAAGCTTTTGAGTTCAAATTTGTTATACCCATTGGATGTTCTTACACGCATGTCGTTACTGAAAATGGCCGAAATCGTTCTAAACGCCCCTTCAATCGTTTAACTTAAAGTGCGGACACTTATGTTGCACGAAAGGAATAAAAAGTTGGTTTTTTGCTCATTACATCTACAATGCATAAACTAGAGTAGATAAATGTGCAACAACTCAAACGGATATTCTATGGACAAAAATTATCAATATTGTTGTACAAAAATGGAAAAACTTGACCGCCAATCAAACTTAAATGTTTTTTCAATAGCTTTATAGGGTGCAGAAAGAGGCTGCAAAAGGTAGATAAAGTAGACAAATTCTTGGCCAGGTAAACATTTTCGCGTTAGCGAAAATGAAGTAGAGCGTGAAAATTCTGTTCTTGTATTTTTATTGTCTTTTTTTAGGATAACGGTGACGGTTATGAAAGATTCGGTTACGGCTGAATGTAATTTTCTAATTTGTTGAGGTTAAGTTCACCCCACTAAATCAAGATTCGTAACATAGCGTACAATTCTTAGTAGTGGTGCATGGTGCTTACATTTTGAAACCAAGTCCCCAATATCAGACTATATATCAGATATAATTGTGACATATTTGTTACTCCTCTCGCCTGTTGAGTTTTTTTGGGAATTGTTGTTCATTTTTTCGACCAATCGCCAGTTACAAAAGGTTACTTGACTTTATGACATTGACAGGTAAAGCAACATGGATCAGTATTTTGGTTCGTAGAAAATCTGCCAGTTTTCATGTTTTATCAAATGTGTGATTTTCGTGTAATAAAAATTTTAAGAAAAAAGGAAAAACTAAGTTGTAGACGACTTCCCAAAACAGTGTGAGCTCGTCGTTAGACTTGAGGCCATAGTTTATATGATTTCGTCGAGTTTTTTTAAATCTTAAATATATCGATAATATATACGATCAATATGCTATTTATGAAATATATGCGATCAATGTGCTATTTTCTCAATTTAATTCGGAGAAAAGCTCTGCTGAAGGTCATCAGCTAATTGAAAGTTAGCTTTGAATATATTCTGCCTATAAATGTTTATATAGTTCTTGCTTCCGCAGATTAGAGGATAAAATTCTTTTTTCCAGTTTAGTAAAAAAACGTTCAAAGTTTGCTATTAAAGATACGATACGCGAAAATACATAACTTTTTTGCTCGTCATACCTTTATGTACTAAATGGTTGCCTTTTTATAAAGATTAAGCCGTTTCAATGCTTTAGTGCTTTCAGCAATAGTCACACTGTCAATGTTTGACTAAATAGCTTAATTAACTGATTTTTTTATTAATAAGAAGTTTTGGCCGCTATGTCCTACTATAGTTAGACACTGGAGTCACCTTAGTGCGCTCTGCATCGCAATATAACTTTCAGGATTTTTTCATAAAAATATTGATAATAACTTCCCCTGGTCAAAAAACCCTTTTAAGTCGGTCAAATGCATCTTTTAGCGGCCAAAGTCGCTAAAAAATTAGACGGGCTTGTTTTTAGGCAAAGCATGCACTTATTCGTGTTCTTAGATCCGTATAGCAGCCATCAGCATGAGAACCGGAAGTTTAACGTTACCAAATTTGTATTCGAATTCGAAAACAGAGAAATTCGAAAAAAATCTGCTGTATAAGCAAATTTTTGCCTGCTTAGGGTCCTTCACTGCAAACTCACAAATTTAATTTAGTTCTTTTGGAAAGATAACTCAACCCAACCTTACGATAAGGAAAGTACTTAGCCGCTACAGAGTCTAGTTGTGAGAACAAAATAAGAGTCCATTTTGGTCCTCACAAAGTCTATATTGAACCGTGAGGTTCTAGATCGGTTTACTTAACTCAATCACTTTCCATCCATGCCAGACAAACGCGGATGAAAAGTGGAAATTCGGTGCAAATATTCCTTCAGATATCGACTGCTAAAGCTGACATACCTATTTATTCACTATTACTAATACATTCAATTACTTCTAGCGTCCGTTTAAACAGATTAGCTTAAATTTTCGAAATCGATCTCTACGTTCGCTTTGTTCAATTGAAATTCGCATAGTTAAAGTCACCCCAAATCCTAAGTGCTATTATAAAAACTTATGTCTTTAGCTAGCGTTGAAAAATGTTGTGGGAATATTTATTCTAAACCATGCTCCCAAGCTCCCATGTCGCCATGCCTTGCCTCGCCTTCACATGCATAAATATTGTGTTATGGAATTTAGTTAAGTGGACATTAGAGTAGGTGTCGTATATTAATGCTTTTAGCCATGAATGTGCGTATGTATGTGTTAGTCTATAAACTAAGCACATACTTATGTGCATGTTAAACAGTATGTAAACTTTTCTTGTCGAAATAATCCGGCAAACTCAGACGTCCATTCTCTACTTAGCTCTAACTTGGGCAAATTAATGACCAGCTATAATGTACGAAAACACACTATCAACTTACTCTTTTTTTTTGTGTTTCATGCACATCAACCTGAATGTAATATGTATTTAATAAGTTTTCCTTCTTGTTTTTATTGCTGTTTTGCTTTCAGATTAACTCAGTAATACGCACGGCTGATAAATCGGTTTCGGCTGAAATAACTATTTTGGCAAACGTTACTGATAATCAGGCCCAATACCGCTGTGAGGCTGCAAATAGTGCCACTGAAATACCGTTATTCGAATCGACAACACTTAGTGTCCATTGTAAGTAGTTAACGTTGTTGTTTAACAAAATGACAAATGAGTATAAGAAATGCTCATCAGTTTAATGAACCAATTTTCATAGCTATGTAAATAATATTTTGTTGGCGTTTGCTCTTTTTTGTTTTTTTTGTTTTTTGTCTCTTTTTTTTTGTGAATTATTCTAGTTGCACCGGAGACAGTCAAGATACGCATTGAACCGGAAGAATTGAAACCCGGCATTGAGGCGACTATAATATGCGATTCCAGTTCCAGCAATCCACCTGCTAAATTATCCTGGTGGAAAGATGGCATACCAATTGAGGGTAAGGGTGGTGGGGTCCTCCTCTATTTTCATCTATCTATTTATATATATGTATATATATATATACAACGCATATACAAACAAAGCAGCAGCAGACAAACAAACTAGAAAATGTACTGCCAACTGAAAAGTAACGATGATGCAACAAAGACGGTAATGGGACGTTAAAGGCTTTGGAAAGAGGTTTGTGTGGTAAAGCTGGAAAAGTGCCCAAATTATTGGGTTGTTTCGAGGATTTGCAATGTTGTCAGAAAGCCGGTGTGGCCACATGCCACAAGCATGTATTCATACATAAAGAGATATACATTCACTTGTTCATAGTGCATAGTGAATGGCGCCGGCCAAAACCAACGCCGCATACCAAACAAATTTCCATGTTGTTGTCTATAGACAAGCATACAGCGGCAGCGGCATCGCCAGCGAAGTCAGCAGCTCAGCTCAGCTCAGTCATCATTCTGGCCATGTTCGGGGTCGGTTTAGAATCTTGAGAAGCTTAGCTCCTAAAGATTTCTGCCACATTCTTTTGCTACGTTAAAAGCACAAAATTGTAAAATATGTACTTTACACAAACTTCCGGTTTACTGACTCTTTACTGATGTTGCTGTTACGGTTGTAGTTGCTATTGTCGTAGTTGTGTATAGAAAAAGGCTTTCGCAATTACTATGAAAATGCTTTCACTTGTACGCTGATGTTGCTTTCCTCTCTCCTTACTGCTGCTCCGATTGTTGTTATGTATCTTGCTTGTGTACGATTCCGTTTTGCTAATATTTTATTTTTTTTTATTTTTTATTTTCTTATTTTATTTATGCATGTTTTACCAGGCATAAATAATACATCTAAGCCCGGTCTGTGGGGTGGCACTGTGTCTACGTTGGAATTCAAAGTAAACATCACACAGGAAATGAACGGCATAGTTTACACATGTCAAAGTGCCAACGAGGCATTGCAGCGCAGTGTGCATGAAGCCATAAGCCTGGATGTTCTATGTAAGTACTCAGGCAGCGTCAGAGCAAACGAAAGAGAAGTAGAAATAGAGAAAGGGAGATAGAGATAGAGATAGATGTGGAGTGAGAGAGAGGGAGCAAGAGAGAGAGAGAGAGAGAGAGAAAGAAAGAAAGAGAGTAAGCACTCACGTTTGGGAAATAGAGCAGAACATGTAAACACGGTGATGCATGATGTTTCAACTTCTCATACTTATCTTTCTTTCCGTCTTTCTGTCATATATAAGCACATTTGTATTTATTTATATACAGATCGTCCCAAATTTGTGCCACCACCCTCATCGACAGCGGTGGGCGTTGAAAATGAATCGTTGATGGTTGCGCTGCAGGCGAACGCGAATCCTATATCAATTATCTACACCTGGTCAAAAGACGGTCAGTCTATAGCCGACGGTAATAATGAAGTTGAACATCGTATATTTAGTGATGGGCCGAAGTTGAATTTCACCAAACTGCATCGGAACGACGCTGGCGTCTACGTATGCGAGGCACGCAATTCTCAAGGCTCGGCCAGTATCAATGTTACCGTAGTGGTGGAATGTAAGTACTAAGCTCGTTCATGTATATAATATTTTTTGAGACGACAATTTAAAGTAATTACTGTACGTAGACGGCACCAATATTAAATCTGTGTCAGAAAATGTGATAGTAAATCCGGGAGAAGATGCCATGTTGTCATGTACCGTAGAGGGTAAACCACTTAACGAAGAGCATGTTAAATGGGAACGTCTCGGCTATGACATGACTATTAAAACGTCAAGTACATTCGCTAATGGCACCTCATATTTGCACATCAAAGACTCTCAACGCGAAGATGTTGGCAATTTTCGTTGTATTGCTGACAATCGAGTCGCCAATCCCACTAGTCGGGATGTTCTGCTGATAGTGAAGTGTGAGTGTGACAAAGATTGAAGAAAACTGTGCATTTATTAACTCAGAGTTCACGTTTAAATAGTTGCTCCGGAAATTGATAAATCTCCAACATTGCTAAGGGCAGCCAGTGGGACGGGTGAGAGGGGACGTTTGCCTTGCCGTGCCCAAGCTTCTCCCAGACCAAAGTTTGTATGGCGCCAAGAAGGCAAAGATTTGCCTGTCAATCGCACTTACAAATACGAAGTGGAAGAGAAAAAAGTTGATTCTCTAACTTATGAATCTATTTTAATTATTGAGAAGGTGGCACCGGCTGACTATGGTGCTTACGAGTGCTTGGCAAAAAATGAATTGGGTCATGTCGTCGAAACTGTACGTTTAGATATTACCTCACAACCAGACAGTCCTCTTAGTCTGAATATACTAAATGTAACGCATGATTCGGTGACAGTAGCCTGGACGCCAGGCTTTGATGGTGGCCTGAAAGCATCGTATAGGGTACGCTACAGGTAATTGTCCTTTAAAGTTAAATAATAATTTTGGGAACTGATGCGCAATCATTAAAAAACCACAGCCACCAAAGGCAAGAGCATTAAATTTTTGTCTTCCTTTTCACCTTTTTTTGTTTTGGTTTCTTTGCTGCTGTCACCCTCAATAGAGAAGCCAATCGTGAACAGTATAAATATATCGATAGTCTGCCAAATAGTCATAAACTTACCATAACTGGCCTCAAAATGAACACGTTATACCTATTCTCGGTTATGGCTTACAATGATTTAGGTGAAAGCAAATATCTACCGGACTTGCAAAAGGCTCACACCAAAGGTAAGTGTAATGCATAGTAAAGCAAGCACTTCGCTAACCTATCCAAGCAGCCATCCATTTCATTTATTCTCCCTTTGGTCGCATGCATTTGCATAGCCAACTCAATTAACTTGTTAAACCAAGAGAGCCATGCATATGAAAGCAAAGTGCACAAATTAGCTACTTTTCCCCCTTTTTGTATTGGAAGAGGTGTTGTTGACAGAAAAACGGGATAGCAGTGATGGTGGTAACGATGGTTATGATGGTGGTGGTAACGACGTCGGAGTACATTGATTTATTGGTCGCGTCATCTGCATTTAATGGGCTCTGTACAGTTAGTTGCCTCTAACGCCAATACCACTATCACCATCAGCATCAGCATCGCTATCACCGTCACGTAGTCTGCTATACCACCATTAAAATGGTATATATATGTATATGATATATATATATATATATTTATATATATATATATATATATATATATACATGTATTCGTATTCGTGTAGTATTTTTCATTACCCAACTATTGTCAAGCCAGCGCAGCTTATGGAAGGTTATTCAACATTATTTAATGAAAATTGTCTTCTTTTTTTTTTGTTTTTTTCTTTTTCTTCTCCTTGTTTTTCTTCTTACCATTTCATATCTTTTTTCGACCGCTTTCTTATTCCTATTTCTCTTTTAATCATAATAATATGCATACGATAGAAGCGCCACCACCCTCGCAGCCGGCCTCTTCACTGGGTGGACCACCCACGACGAGTGCCACTCCGTTGGGTGGAACATCGGGCACTTTGCTGCTAGTCGGCGTTGCATCTGGTGTCAGTATCGTGCTATTAAACGTTTTCGTCATCGGTTGCTGTCTGCACAAACGTAACCAGAAACGTCTTAAACGAGGTACTGTACCATAAACAGCAAAAAAAAAAGTTAATTAATTTGAATTTAATTAAAAAAAGAAAAAAAAAAAGAAAAGAGAGAGAGAACGAGTCTACAATTGCTACGGTGGAGGTGAACATATTATGCAGCTGAAGTTGTCTGCATTGTTTAAATTTAATTTTTACTTATTAATGAAGTTTTTAAAATGAAATATTTTTAGAAAGATTGCAAGGAAAGGATTTCTTGTTTTGTTTTTGTTAAAGGATTTCTTGTTCTGTTTTGGTTAAAGGATCTCTTCTCTCAGTCAGCGTTTAAAGTAAAGAATTCGAGAATTCTTAAAGTTAGCATTACCCGCTTTAAATGTTCTGGTGGTATTCTAATGAGTTTCATATGCTTAGTTCATAGTATTTATGTAAGGAGAACTTATTTGTGTGAATGTATTTTTGTATGCATATCGTTATCCACGCCAGCATCTGCATCATTATCGTCAGCATTAAAATTTAACAAAAATCATGGAAAAAAGAAGACAAAGCAGGGTTTTGTTTCTTTGATTTTCCTCTGACAAAATATAATCTAGTTTTCCAGACTCTCTCCATATCGCCATCTCTCTTCGACACTCGCGTTCTTTCCACTTTGCTTATGTTCCTCTGGTGCATTTAGTGCTCTTTGTTTTGTTTCGTCAACTGAATGAACATCTGCTTTTTCTGTGGTGTTCATTCGTTGCTTTCATTCTTCATTTTTGCATTTTTTTTTTTTTTTTTTGGTTTTTATCATATTCTACATTTCTACAAATATTTTTCTTTATTTTCCAATCCCTCCTGTAAATCATTTCTTTCTCTTCCCCCACCAACCTCCTATATATAGCAGACGAAGTTTTTTGATTTCTATTTTTTGTTTTTCTTATTTCTTTTGTTTTCGTTTTTTTTTTTTCTTTCTTTTTTGTCCTTGTTTTATTATTATCATTATATGTACCACGGCGACCATCATCGCAATCACCACTACTGCTGCTACGACGTCTGGATGTATGTCGTATGTATTATGTTTCCTCTTTTTGTTTTTTGTGGACTTATGGTTGCATCATATTGCCGTCACTATTGCTATTTTTGTTGCTGCTGATGCTGGCGCTGTTGTCTTGTTCTTGTTACTATTATGGAAATTCCCAAAGAAGGACTCGAATTGCTACCAGCTGAATTAACAGAAAGTTCGACTATACCAAATCTGGTTATAATTGGCACTTCACTGGCGGCTTTTGGTTTCCTATTGGTTAATGCCGCTTTAGTTTGGTTTTTTGTTCGACACAGACGCAAAAAAGGTTAGTCTTTTTTTCTTTTTTTTTTTTTTTATTATGTAAATCCTAAAACTTTTATTTATTTATTTATATCTTTATTTATGAAGATTTTTAGCGTCATATGTTTATTCATAGTATTAGCGTTAAGCGATTTGGTTCCGCGAAAGAAAATGGAAAAATTCTAAATCAAAGATAGCTTTCAATTTTTATTACTCGTCTGCTTACGTAGCAATTGTTTTTCGCACTTCAAATTCATCTAATATTCCGGACAAAGATTTCTTTAACTATAAAGATTTCTAAAACTTTTAGCTTTACTTGCGATTCCTTATCCGTTTGTGTACATGTGTGGTTTCCATTATTGCAATCTTGAGTTTATGTTAGCGGAATTCTGCCGATTCATGTATATGTATGCTATTTTGAGAGAATCTTCATGGTATGGATCATATGCAGCCAGCCCTGTAACTTGCCACATATGAGATATGTTTTCATTGGATTAATTTTGCTTATTGATAGGTGCGTTTCAATGGATCAATAATTAGCCAAAGAAGAACCACAGGATTTCTCTATTCAGAATTCTATTCCATCTCAATAACAACACATCATAATTATTTGCATGTTTATTGACAGAAGTATGCAATCTTTATATATAATAAATCGAAAAATCCTCCATTAGTTTAACCTTCTAATTGAAGACAGAATGCTGAACAAATAAAAATGCTCTTCTTTAAAGTAAGTTAAGACCCTATTCTTCACAATTGACTGCATCTTGTCGCTATATTACTTACTCACTTACTGACATTCTTTACTATTCACCAAAACCCTATAAGAAGGTTTAAGCTTAGTTTAGATGTAAAATCATAATCAACCTTTGAGCCAAGTTTCAGGACAAAATACTGATAACTAACCCTTGTTGGCACATAACTTGTTCTGTTGTGCTCGGCAAGAAAACTATTATGAGAAAAGGTTAAAAAACTGCTTCTATCTCATCGAAATTTTCCACATTTATATAGTTTGCCGATGTACTATATTTGAGCGGCATGAAAAGTGGTAAAGTACACACACAAGACTCTATCAAAACATGGTCTGATTCAATCAATTTCCCATATATTTTAATTTTTTTTTAACCAGTATCTTTCATGGGTATATAAACAGGCTGATAGTCAGAGAGAAAGAAACATAGAAGATGGATAGGATGCGGCTGCAGTCTAGAGATGTCTGACCGCTCGTTAAGTGTTATGCTCGATTACCTGCGATGCAGCCACATGCTCGCAAGGAGTAAATCCGGGTATCTTATCTACCAGACTGTGCGGTAGCCCGCATGGCATATAGGTTCAATTTGATCATTGTAATCGATTTCACACGAATTGAATGCAAAAGCACTTACAACTATCGCATAAACAGGAATCGCGATTGCCAAGTCGGTGTTCGATGGCAGAAAACTTGTCGCAGTCGACAAGACCTCTAGTTGGTCGTAGCGAAGTGTAAATGACTGCTCAGCCAACACACGCTTTTCTATTGGTCACGCTCTCACTAGGATTCGCTCAACCCCCATATCTTTCTATTATGACCATCGACTTGATACGCCTATAAGGCCAATCCCTTGGGAAGGAATTCAGACATTCAGGCATACACATCAGAGAGACACATAGACAGACAGGCTTAAGTCACTTCTGAAAATTATTGTGATGAATATAACAAAACATGGATCTATCTCAAGCGCTCGCATATGTCGCATATGTCATACTAGTTTAATGTTCAATTACAGAATGTGTTGAAACTTTTAAAAACGATTCTCAGTTTACTATGCAATATTTTATTTATATTATATTATGAACAGCGATCACTTTTTTAAAGTCTCCATGGGCACTGCGATTTATAAACTCTGACATTTAACATAACCCAACTATTTGCAGAGCGAAGGGCTTAATCCTTTTTAAATTTGCTGATATGTAAAATTCATTGATATGCAAATTTCACAATTGCTGACACAAGTAAGAACATTATAGTCGAGCAAGGCCGACCATTACATACGTTACACGAAATTGTCTAACGCAATCTTTGTTTTTATTATAGACCACAAAAATTATATCTAATGTCTATATAAAGACATATATTTCATGTACGTATTTATAAGGAAGCGGGCCCAAAACGCACTCTGTGTAGTACAAGTTTCATCCTTACATAGGGCAGAATTCAAAACTAGGCATAGATGGTCCAAATTTTCTATGAAATTACTATAATATTCGGGTCAATTTCCATCACCACTTGTTAAAACTTTGACTTTTCTGCTCTACAAAGAGTCAGTTTTCGTAAAAATCCTTATCCAAAATGTAGGCGGGGAAAGTCCAATTGTGGAACAGATAATTTTTTATGTTAAATTACTATTGTGATATAATTTTCTTCATAAATCATTTAAAATTATACGTTTTTGTCGTGTGAATTTCAGTTTTCGTTATATGAGAGGGTTCCAAAATTGCCCCAGCCTGTTCAAAGTTTCCATACCAGTTTAGAATGCCCACTTTTGCTGAGAAATTCTGAAAATTGCAATTTTCCCCATATAACGACTTTTCTGAATAATACGCTATATGGAGAGTGCGCGAAAAAGTGAACGGATCCGAATCATTTTCACTAGCGTTTGTTCTTGGATCGAAATACGTCACTCTACCAAATTTTATCAAAATATATCAAAAATTGCGACCTATAGCTTGAACACAAATTTGCATGGACACACATCAGACGAACAGACAGATTTAGACCAATTCAAATTATGGTTCTGAAGCGATCGGTATAATAAAAGGTGGGCCTGTCTTAAGCCCTTCTGCTTGTCACTTACGTTCACATTAAGTTAATATACTCTGTACCACAAGTGCGGTAGGGTATAATGAATAGGCAGACCTACGGATAAAAGGCTAAAGCAATTCACAAAGTCTAACTAATCAAGAATATCTATGCATACGATACCATTATTACTCATATTTTAATGAGGTACACAAACCGGCAAAATTTCACAATATATTCAACTTGTTGGTGTAAAAGAGAAAATTGTATAGGTTTCGTCCAATGAGTCTCCATCTAGCGTAGTTGCAAGCAAGGCACAAATATTTTTATGCCGAAATGTTTTATGTTTTTGAAGAGAGCACACGTCACTTAACAAACGCTAAACTTCTCTGAAATTTTTTGCAAATGCCATAATCCGGAAATTAAACATCCTTCACATAACATAAGTTAACAAACAGTCAGCTAACAATAAATATAAAGCGCAAAAAAAGAAAGACAGCAAGAAGAAGGGAAACAAGACCAACATTTGAAATACGGCCAGCTAGCTACCTACGAATGAATGAAATCAAGTATGCGAAACTACACATGCAACTGTACACGTAATGAAACTTTTCAACTAACAAAACTGTAAATATAAACATATATTAGATGTTTATGTATATCATAACATAAACTATTATTTACTATGCATGCCAATGCTTTCTCTGCTCACTGCAAACTAACTGACACAAATTTATTTAGAACTAACTGACTGCAAGTCTATCTAAATGCTATACGTGCATTTCGATGTGAGTATATATATATGTGTTTATATATATGTGAGTGTGTGTATATGTATGTGTGTGTATAGCTCATAAAGAAGCATACACATATACAAGTTTATTGGTATCACTATTTAGGACATCATTTTCGTGACAGCGCAGTCAAGCAATAGCAACAACTTTCGACGATCATGTTGCTTTCCTCCAAGAAGTCAATAAGGAATACATTAGCATCATAAGGGCATTGGGTGAAAACGAATTCAAAATGATTGCAAATTATTGCAAAGTTTTGTTCTTCTTCCCCTTTAAGACGATATGTTTAAGGACAATGTAAAGCATTCGCAAACTTCAGTGCTATCTTTCAAACTGAAACCAAAACCGCGTAAAATTCTCAACTGTCTGAGCAATATTTATATCTTTACCTACTCTCTCGTTTAATGGAAAGGAAAAACCTGTTCAAAAATTGTAAGCGTTTTCGTCTTTCGCACACATTCCCGATTATCGCAAAAAAAAAAAAAAACAGTAAAGAAATTCTAGCAAGAAAGTGAAAGAAAAAATTTGTAGAGAACGTAAAAAACGCTGGTAAAATGACAACTGGCTCACCGCACACATAAAATGTTGTCCCATAACACCGTGACGGCTCACCATGCAACTATTGCTACACATATACTAATTTACATCTTCTTACATATGTATGTTTATGGAGGAAAAGAAAAAAGCAGCAACCAGCAAACGTACTCGAAATAGTAGTAGTGGCAGCAATAGTTGTAAACAAAAAGTGTTTAGGTATTTGCAGCGTATATGCTACAGACTTACCGCAATACGGGAAGCTGGTTGCCGCTTTTAAAGTTTGTCCAGGTTGTTGTTATTTATGCATATAAATACAATACGTGAGCGTGCGTTCATAGAGCTATATATAAGTATACATGTATGCAATATCTAGGTATAGTTACTATAATCCTCTGCGAAGGCTGCAAGAGGAAAACTGCCAACGAAGCTTTTTGTGGCTCTCAGAAGCCTAGGCTCAGCGATTATGTGGTGATGTGGTGAGTACTCAAAGTGGTTTATATGTTTATACATATGTAAATATATATATATATATATATATATATACATATATCTATGCATATATATATGTGCATATATATTTGTATGTATTTATATATATATATATATACAGAGGTTTATACCATATCTACCGCTACTTACTTGCCACGTTGCTGTTGTCGTGGCTAGATTACCATTTTTCACTTATGTCATCATCTCCCAAACACAAAATACATTTAGTCCACACAAAAGGAATTTAATCTTCTTCCTACAATACTCTTACTGTCGCTTATTTTTGTTGTTGCATGCATTCATGTACAAGCATTTTCAAACAAATTTGTACTATTTCTCTTCTCTTCTCTTTTTTGCATTGAAAACGAAATGAAAAAAAAATCATAATCATCTATTGCGTCTTTAGGCAGGAAAAGGGAAAGCAATAGAGATTATGCTTGACTTGAATATTCCCTTTCTAACTGACTAGAGTTGTAAAAATTCGTGTACATATGAGATGTTTATTTATATAAAGAGTTGCTCAAGTCTGTTTATTTTAAAATCGATACCTTTCATTTGAAAATATTCTTTTTTATATATATATATATATATATATATATTTTTTATATATATATATATATATATATATATATATATATTTTATATACATATATATATATATATATATATATTTTATATACATATATATATATATATGTATATATATATATATAGAGCACATAAATAGCACACAAGCTAAAACATTTATTAAAAAATTTACCAAAAAAGGAGAAAAAGTTCACTATTTAAAATGTAAGCGGTAAGGCATTCCAACATTTTTTTGGATACCAAAGAAAAAAAACGTCACAGAGGAGAAAGAATTCTTTAGGAATAGAATTTCTTCATTCATAGGTATAACAAAGAGAATTTCGATTTTTTTTTAATTTTAACCGGATGAGGTTAATATAATTATTTCATAGTAATATACTAAAGAGTTTACTTAAGTGCTAGCATAACATTTATTACCATTTATTGATTTATTTGCAAATAATTCCAGAAAAGGTGACTCTCGTTTTGTTGCGTTACCGGTCGAATGAAAACTCTTTCGGACGGTCAAAGGAAATTTGCTTAGTTTCATGCAAAATTTTCTTCTTATGTAGGTTGGAATTTTAATAAATTTTGCCACATAGAAAGCACTTCAAGGTCAGGAAGAAAGAAAAATAATTTATTAGTTACACCATTTCATTGATGTGACAGAATGCTTTTTAACAGAGGACAACTATTGCCAAATTCATTGCCCGCAAAAACGAGCAGGACTCATTGAAGTCCTCGAAAGCAATCATTGAACGAGTTATTGCCCTTAGCATTTGTCAATTAGTGCAACACGTTGACATTTCATAAAAAGTTTACAAATGCGATCTCAATCCACATTTTAACACTTAAATCTCATAACTCCCTTTATATAGAAGCCTTTTCATAGTGTTGTTTTTTAAATTGTTTCATCAAAGTAATTTTAAATTGAAATGGAGCTGGAATGTAGACAAATGGCAACAATATGCATTTAAAAATTAATTTATATATTTCGTATTTTTGTACCCGCTATCGAAAAATGAGTTACGCTCACTTTGCCAAATCGGTTGCCACACCTAGAAAGAAGGTTCAGTGGCTTTATAAAGTTTATAAATATTTTTGATCAGCATTAAGTTTGGAATCGATTTACGCCTGTCCATCTGCCTCTCTATATGTTCCTCACTTCCCCTATGCAATGTCTACAGTAAACTTTCCCCGGAATGCAAAAATAAACTTATGGTCTTTAATTATGACAGATTCATGGGAAGGTATTGCGAACAGCTTTTTATAAAGCAAAAAAAAAGATATCACGGTTACTACACACATATTACAGCAGATAAAAGAATTTGCACATTTACGGATGATCCTATAGATTCTGTAGAAAACTGAAAAAATTCCACCGGAATTTGGTTTTTTTAAGGAAAAGATGGTGAATACGAAGATTCGCCTACAGCCAAATTTAATTGTTATAATTTGCTTTTTAAATAAATCCTTCAACATTTGTTAAATCCCATAATGATCTATTGTAGACCGTTTCCATAGCCTACATAAAACGCAACCATGAAATAATTTATTATAATAACTTTAAAGAAATAAGTTTCATTTCGTGGATTCTCTCCTGCGAAATCATATAAGAGTTGGAATCAACTAAGAAGTTCTGCAAACAAAGATTATGTCGTTTTCGCACAAGCTTTAAGCTGCAACTTGTCTGCTGCAACCTTAACGGGCACGCTAATGACCACAGCTTTCGAATTTATTTAACATTTGCCTTAATTGCTTTAAGTTTTATAGAGGAGAGTATTTTTGTGCTGCTATCTATATAGAGTATCGATAGCTTGGTATTTTCTCTTGCATCACTTCAATGTTTTCACTTAAACCAAAATGTTTTGGCTGAATCCCGTTGTAACAATGGACGAAGCCTGCATGCTGTCTAAACAAATATATTCTTTCAAGTTTTTAATGGTCAGTGTTACAAATTCATTGCTATTAAAAATCGACCATCATGGCCAATTTATAATGGACGACATTAAAATTTTGTAATAACATCAACTACCTGCACTAAATACATAAAACCTTGAAAACATAAGAAGAGTTATCTGTTTGTTTAAAGCAAACACATAAAAAAAGTTTCTTTACAATCATAGAATGCTAGGTGAACGAGAATATTGAAAATTTCAAGAGACATACGAAAATTTATTTATTCAAAGCGTTCTCCCTCAGTAGCCACTAATTTTAATTGTTTTTAGGTGCTAAAGTACCCTGCCATGCATATTCAGCTTTATCGTCGATGCTCATGGTTCGCCTAATCTGCTTCATAGTTATTTACGATTTGAATATCCTAACACGTCCATTTTTCATCACCCACAGCGTTTAATGAGGAGAAATTAAGTTTCTGATAAATGATTGTTACCAGATGTCCAGATTGCAAAGCAGAAAAGAACACTACTTCGGACATGTTAGTCTGCTACAGATGCGGTTAGCACTGCGAAGTGTAACAACTTTGTTGCGTCCATAATATCTCGCTATGAATGGCGTTTAAGATTTTCAACATCGTCAATATACGCCACAGGTTCGCCAAGGTTTGTATAAAAAGTGCTAAGAGTTTTCCAGGGCATTGTCAGGTCTTACAAATTGAATTTTCGCCAATGGGCTTTGTATTCAGCCATTTTTGCCGAAACGAATCATACTTGATCACCCCCCAGCGTTTTTCGAAGCTATCAAGTATTCAAGATTCCATTGAGAGGAATTTTGAAGTAGTTTCTAGTAGTATAGCATACAACTTGTGTGTTCGGACTTATCTTGTAATTGTAATTTTTCAGCGAGAAGAAGATTAAAGTGTTGACTGTGTTCTTGGCCCGTAACACCTACATTGCCAATAGCGTAGTGGTTGTAGACTTTATTTGGATAAGTTTTAAAAATAACAATTTTCAAGTAGTCCCTTACCATCTGTAATGCTTTTTACTTTCAAGAGCGTTTTGCTACAATTGAACAATGAGACGATATTGATCTTGATTGACTTATGCCAGTTTTCTTTTTCAATAATCTGCAGCTTTTGCACTTTTCTATAACTTTTCAAAAATTAGTGCAGTTTTTTCATGATTTTAATGAATTTCTCAACATTCGAATGCTTTTCCCAAAAAAAAAAACATTTCTTCGCTAGTTATTGCAAATTTCAGTGAGGCAAACTTTTATGGAATTTGACATGGTGTAGCTGTCTCGTAAAATTTATATTTTCCATAAACTAGTGCTGTCATGGTTTTTTTTTAATTCAACAACTTTTAAGCAGTTTTCATGCAAGCTAACTGACTTGGAGAAACTTGAACAACCTGTAGCTTTAAGGTTTTATTAATTTTTTTTTGCAATTAGCGCAACTCTCAGTGATCGGAATTTTCTAAAATAATGCAGTTGACTTGTGACTCGATCAGACTTTATGATTTTTCAAATTAGTTTGTACCTGTTTGCGGGTACGCAAAAATGTGCGATTATTAGAAAACTTTATTACTTTCGTGGATAAAGTTCACTTATCGCTTATTATTATTATTAGTATTGTTAGTATTGTAGTTGTTGCTTTACAACACATGGTTATAATCCGAACTTTGTGCTTTGTTTTCTGTATATTATTTTGTAATAAGTTTGCTTCTTTCTTTTTTTGTGTTCAACACTATTATTATATGCTACTTAGCCTTTTGTTTGAATTTAAGCTGACGGAATGTAAAGCAAATCACTGTACGAAGCAACAGTCCGGGTAATATGCACATATGCTCTACGGATAAGAAGCATCGTCGCATAAACGTACACGCTCAGGCTTAGGGAATTTGCGCCAGTTACCTCCTCACCCATTCAATGCGTTCGTATCAGTGTTTCCCTTAGAACGCTGATGACGCCAGAGAAATACGTTTAAAGACTTTTTTCAAAAAAAAAAAAAAAACAAAAGCAAAGAAAATGTCTTGTTGTACCCTTACATACTATCCTCTCATTTCCTTACCGAATGGTTTATGTGCATCGTCAAAACCGTTGCGAGCTACTTATAAATTTTTCATTTATTTATCAGGGAACCGAGCAATGCAACAACAACAGTAATAACAAAAATGAAAAATCCCTTTCAACACATTTGTAAGCTTGTGCATACTAAAATTGTATGTGAAAGATAGAGATTTACTTGTAGATGTGTACATCCGTATGATATATATATATATCTATGTACAAGCTTATGTGCGTCTCCGTAATATCTTTAGTTAGCAGATTAAAACTTATTGCACATGTGTTTTGTTATGAGAGTTAACATGTTGCATATGACTTTCAAAACTGAAAAAGATTTTCTCTTTTCTTACTTTTGCTCGTCCGTCTCCAAATGTTGCTGGTAAGCTTGCATGACAAACTTATATATCATTTATGCATGCGTGCATGCGTGCGACGTATACCTTCTTTTAAACACCCCCACCATCATCGTTGCACGTCACATATAAACTAGAAAAGTTTTTCTTGTTGTTTTTTTTGTTTTATTTTTGTATTTGTTTTCATTGTTACTTTTGCTTGGTATATGTTGTTGTTTTGTTTTCATTTTCTTCTTCACTTATAAGAAGGTTTTCACCACTCGCTGAAGTACATCTTACAAGTTTACGATGGCGTATGAGCATTAAATTAATACAAAGAGTTTGAAATGTCTGTTTGCTTTTAATATAAGAACGCGGGAAAAAAAAAAACTAATATAAAGTCAAAAAAAAAAAAAAAACATAATGGAATTTATTAGACAATTAAATTTCTTTCTCCCCCGTCACATGTGATGGAGACGCGCGCAATTGCTGCACAGTAACGGAAGCTCTTTAGTTAAAGTGTTGGATATGTGTTAAAAGCCGATTTTTTTATCAAAGCCTTTGCTTAAAGCGTGTAAGGGTAACGGAGCTAAATTGTTACTGTGACGGGCGGGGAATAGGATCAAATAAACTTCAATTTGTTACTAATTTTCGTGATGAAATTTTTTGGGTGTGTCTTCGCATTGTTTATAAATTTCAGAAAAAATCCTTTCACCTTTTTCTTTGCCTTTTAAATTATGTGTCTTATTCTAACTGACTCACACCTCACTATTGGCTTCAAAATATTCTTCACAAAGATATTTCAAAAGAATGCTTTGACGTGAATTTGGGTGAATTTAATTGAAAAAAAATTTCAAAGTAGATCGACACTAAAGCTTAATTTAAAGTTAATAAAAGTGACACATAAACGGAGAATAACTTTAGGTCATAATATTATGTATGAATGCATATGACTCCGCAGGACTACACGCAGCTTTAAACTAAACGCTAACATTAAAGCGTGGACAACATAGTTTCCTGAAGCTTTAAGTAAGTGTAGTTTTCAGCCAAAGAAAACTTCATCTTTCCCGCTTAATTCGAAAGATATTCCTACCGAATCGTTGTAGATGATGAACACTGGATACGTTATCGTATCCAGAGCCCAGACAATGAGCTGACCGATCATTAATATCAATGATAGAGGGTTGCATGTCCACGCCAGCCTCATTCGAGACTGGGTTCAACTGGGGGTAATGTATTATGGTTTATTCCAACTAAATGAAACCGAATTAGTTCATTTGCGACAAAAAATAGGCATGATTTGCCAAAAATCGTGATGTGAAAATCTTGCGCCAAGAAACTCGATCTCATATGTCTCCCGTATCTCGTATAAAGACTCGCTCAGGGAATGTTTGCAATAGTAACCTGGAATGTCCTGTCCTACTCGTTGTTATTAGCAGACATTGCCCCTTCCCATCAGCGTGGCTTTCAACAAATGGCTTATAATTTGATGAACGACTGGTTGTTCCCTCGGCACGGAGTTAGTATTATTTCAAAAATACAACAATTACTTGATATCTCACCATTCGCTTCGATGTTTTGTGTTGAAGGGTATGCAAAGAGCTTACAATGTAGTCTTCATAATTTTTTTAATAATCGTTACTTACCTCATAAGCATGGAAAACTCCAAATCTTGCGCGATTTCCAAGCATCCTGTGCATAGTAGCATAACAAAGGTGACTTTTCGTAACTTTTAGGTTTCGAGTTTAAAGACAAAAGTTTTCGTGTCAATATTTATTTCGAAATCTCTTATTCGAACGCCTTTCGCGCCAAACGCAGTGTTTATTGATGTCGATGATGATAAGAGGCTATTGTGTAAACACCGAGAGGACATTGTCAATAGGAATTCCTCTTCTTTTTTCTTTTTTTTTTTAGAAGAAGATTTAAGAGAATAGGCAAACATTAAAAAAATGGCTTAATCGTATCTTCCGCTTTCTTTACAATGATAAATCACACAAACATAATCGTCGGAACATATTTTCTC
Organism: Glossina pallidipes; assembly: GCA_000688715.1. NCBI lineage: Eukaryota > Metazoa > Arthropoda > Insecta > Diptera > Glossinidae > Glossina > Glossina pallidipes. The sequence continues at coordinate 1,339,839 of KK499814.1, read as the reverse complement.
GGGATATACGCAATACCGGATTTAAGCCCATGTGTACGTTGAAAGGTATAGCAGTTTGAATTTGAATGACATGAATTCATACGTACGCACGTGCAAGCAAACGCATAAAAAAAATGACAAAATAACGATGTATGCAGGTATACTATGTCGCTCTGTACAATACCTGAGCTACTACTAAACTGAACTGGAATGGTTAAAATGTAATCGCGTCAAGTGTACCGCAGAGATGCATTTTTTTGTTATTTTTCTATTTTCAATCTTCTTTTCGCGTCCGCATATGGGTATGTGTGCGTGCGTGTATGTTCACTCATATGTAAAACTGTAAAGTTTCATTGTGTTTTGTCTATTGTTAAAACGGATGATAGCAACACGGAAATTGTCAACCATTAAGTTGTGGTCGCCACAATTCGATGCCATTTCTATATGGCATATAAAGTTGATCAGCTTGGATTTCTTTGCTGCGAGCATATTGATACCGTGTGATACCGGCGATGTCTATGATGTGCAGTTGAAAAAATGCTTCACAGAAATTATGCGATATAATTGCTTAAATAACAAAGCAAAATTCATTTGTATTAAGTATCGATTGTCCAGCAATTTCCGTCCCCTTATATGTGTGTATGCGCGAATGTAACTGCGAAAACTTTTGTTACGTTTCGCCTAACTTTGCGCCTGAAAAGAATTTAAACGCAAATGTGATTATAGTTGGCCCTGGTTTTGCCTTCCATTATACACTATAGCTGAGTAGCGGTAGTTGTACCAAGATTAACACATTTAGTTGCTCGCTTTTGATGTGGTCTGTTTCTTGTTCTTTTTTGTTTTTTTTTTTTTTGTTTTTTTGTTTTTTTGTTTTAACTATTTTTTATTTTTTTTTTTTCTCAATTTTAGTTTTCTACACATTTTATATGAATCATAAAGTTTTATGAGAGTTTTTAAAACTTCCTTAACAATATTTGATTAGAGTAACACACATATACGAACACTTATACACTTGTATACGAGAATGAAAACTAATATACCGTTAAAGAAGTATTGAGCCTTTGCAATCAAAAATTCGATAACCTTTTAAGCACTTGTCGTAGCAGCATCATGGTCGACCAAATGGACCCAGAACTGCTTAAAGGTACGCGCTGTGGGTTATAAAGAAAACGCGAAGAAACAAAAAGTTAATGCGTTCAAGGCAAAAAAAAACACTTGCTACTAAATTCCGCGAACTATTTAGTTAGAAGTGTTTATCAACACTTAGGCACTTTGTAGACCTTCCTTTTGTTATAAGTCAGGGTGCAATCTAGTACCTAGAAGTGGCCATATGCAGTCAGTCTAACTGTAGGCCGATCTGATTTGAGTTTGTCGTTCTGCCCAACTGTAACTAGCTTTTTTGATATCCTTTCTCCTTCTTAGCATATCGTTATCTTAAAGACGAACGAGTTTCTTCTCGGCACTACAATCTTTTTCATGTATGTGGAACACGCAGAATTTGATGGTGCTGCTTAATGACAACGTTCTTTGTCTTTGCCTAAGGGCAGTTACTGATGGTGTCTCATGGTTATCCAATATCAACGGATCAGATAATCAATAAGGCTTCTAATCGCTTCCCCATTTACATGGTTTGCAGTAAAATGAATTGATTTTTGTTTAGATGGAATAATACTTAGAAATCGATCTCTGCCACCTTTTTAGATAAAGGTTTTATAGCCCCGAAGCTTTCATGCCCTTCATTGCCCGCCATTCTTGCCTTATCTTTACCTGTGGCTTGTCGCTCATTGAGACAACAATTTCTGAGCTAAAAAGTGCAAGCACGACATCTCTCTTGATAACGTGTATTGTCGACAAGAAGAATGCCTGCGCAGCATTTAACGAATCAAAGTTTTAAAGTGGAGGGAAACTATTTTTATTTTATTCGAGGCTTCGTTTCGTCTTCCGTATGTACATAAGAATTTCAACAATTTTCGACCAACTCTCAGTGGTTAATCAAATGTTTTTCCCAATGCCTTACTACTTGAATAGTAAAGATCGTTATTTCTTAATGCAACGGCTCAATACTTTTGTGATTAATGCCATGTGTATATTCTAAAAAAAAAATTTCTCTTTTCTGCTTTATTCGTTTTGGTTTTCGTTCGAATATCTCGTGAGGGTTGCTGGAATTCTTTAATTGAAACAAAATACAAAAAAAAAAAAAAAACGCACACACAAAGACACACTTATAAGTACAAACCCCGTGCATTCAGACCAGTATCGTTGCAAAAGAATGAAAAATATTGAAATGTGAATCACATAACATAACATACACGACTTTCAAGTATCCATAGAATGCATAGGGGTTGCTTGCTGGTCGTACAAAAATTGAGAAACTTTTATCCCAGATATAAAATAGTAGCAACACTAACACGAACATCGACAATAAAAATACTTGCAGTAATATTAGTAGTTACTATTGTAGTTGCTCTTGTTGTGATTGTTTGCTGTTATGGCCAAAAAAAAAGAAAAAAAAAAATGATATATTTTAAAAAGTTATACGCTTCCTCTAAAATAACAAAAAAAAAAAAAAGCAAAAAAAGGAACAAAGTTTAGGAAATATGATGATGATGGAAAATAATTTTTAAACAATTTCGTATTCACTAAAGTTGATTGTATTCCTAATTGAATAATTGTTATATGTATGCACTCACACAGATGCATATATATACACATACGGGTATGTGCTAAGATTGCCTCGAGCAATTTCTTGTTCCTACAACACATTTTAACATTAATACATACATAATATATGCTATGCTATGTGTGTGTGTGTGTGTGTGTGCATATGTTTGCTTATGTATATATATACATACACTAAAAGTTGACCAAACAAATTTACAAGTTTTTAACTTTTCTTCACTTGTTTCGCAAATTTGTCTCAAGGCTACGGCTCCATGCATCAGTTCACTTAGTTTTGTTGGATTGTATGATAAATATTTTAAATGCTTTCATTTTATAAAATCATTCATTTTGTTTATTGCGGTATAAATAGGGATTATAAATGTTACTGCTGCTTCCCCATAGAATTGCGAAATATTTCTACAAACAATTTATCACTTGCTAAGTTGTTTCAGTTACATTAACTAAACGGTAATGGTTACGTTAACTAACAAGTAATAAATGTTTCTTTTTCTTCTTGTCGTATGAAAAATATCCTTTAGCAATAAAAACTTTTCAAATTTAATTGTCACCTTTGCTCCTCTGCTTGGGTGACGGTTACTGATGGTCTGCAGCAAAAAACTTTATACACAATACCTAAATAGAGTTAAAACAAAAATCGCTAGAAAAGGCAATAATTTGATAAAACATTTTTATCCGACTTTCATTATCGTCACTGAAAGAAAACATTTATCTATAATTTCTTTTTATTTCCAGTGTATATCAAAAATTGTACTTATATTAGACCCTGTACAAGAGATTCTGTACAAGAATATGTTAAGATTGTGCAAACGTATACAACACCCAGAATGACTTGAGATGAACCCACCTTTTATTATACTAAAAGTATAGCTGAATTGATCTTAGCTTATCTGTCCGTCTGTCTTGTATTGTTATGTTCAACCTGCAGGCCACCATTTTGGAGGTATTTTCATTGAATTTGATATTTGGAATATATTTGGAATCGGACCCATTTTTTAACCACTTGCACCTTATATTGGAAGATCGTTATCGAAATAAATTTAAGATATTTTGGGTATTTAACAGCGAGCCGTGACCTCCAGTATTTTTGCCTGTTTTCTCTAGTGAGGTTTCACCGAGTCAGAAACGAAAGATTCTGATAACGATTTGCAACCAGACAAAGATTACAAAGAAGATTCTTTAACCTCAAACTGAGTCAAAGAAACAAAGAAAATATTGACGCGTTGTACACTCCACGAGAACTTTGATTGTAATTAAAAGTTTACTCTCTGTTTCGCTCTAAAGCAAGACACTTTATTTTTATTAACACTACCCTCGTCAAATCAAAGTTCCATCATAACTCAATCCAATGTGAAGCATCAAGGAAGACGCTAAGGATGCTAAGGTTGGTATCGTTAGGAAATAAAGAAAAATACTAACAGGCCAATACTTAGTCGTCCAAATTATACTTTGCCATGCAGTTCATTAATGTATTGATCTGTTGATAATCAGCAATCTTTCTCCGAAATTACATATTCGTCCTTCAATTCAAAACATTCGGTTGAGGACGTGAAAATTCAATCCCAAGATAATAGTTGACGCAAACTTTAATCTAAAAAGAAAAGTCACTTAGTCGACACGCCTGCAGTTAAAAAATTGGACAGAATTGATTTGTGTGTGAGTTGAATTTTCCAACGAAAAATAACGGTTCAATCGACTTAATTGAAAATTCAACTCTGTTTTACTGGACAATGTCGTTTTAAAAATATTGCAACAATTCGGATGAAAGGAATGAAAATTGTTAGCGTGGTATTGCAGGCCTTTCTAAAAAAATCGCGTTTCGAGAAAAGTGCATTTGAGGTTTTATTGTTATAAACTGATTGCTATATTTTCCAATAGCGTGCTACTCAAGGGCCATAAAGGACTCTGTTATCCTAAAATATACTTTCTTTGTCCGTCAAATACCGACACATGGCCAGACAGAGGTGCTTAAATCGATTTAAATATTGATGCTGATGAATAATACCAATTCCAGAGGAGGTGTAACTTAATACATATGCTCCAAATGAGTTTGTAGCTTAACGAATATTGCGGCAAAAAACACCAAAGAGTTTGGGTGACTAGTGCCTGTGATGGCGCTGTACGCCCAATATAGCCAATTTCGCAATAAACATAATAATAGCTTCCCCTGTTTAAAAGGACTTTGTTCGATTGTCTTGGACATGTGAAAGCCTCAAATAGATCACATCGCATTACCTAAAACAAAGTACAATAATTTATATTTCTACATCATTAGAGCTTAGCCGCCTTACGGATGTTAAATATAGGACCTACTGAGGTTCTAGTACATCAACACGAATTTCTTTGGAAATAAGCAACTGCGAAGACATTTTCCGACTCGATAGAGACGTTTACTGCTAAGCTCGTGCAAAAAACGCGAACGGAGGGATAAGCACAGTTGTCCGGGAAACCCTTTGTTTAGTTTCAACTTATCTCTCATTCTATACCCTTCACTAGCATATTTTCCTGTGTCTGTTGATTAAGATGGAGCTAAAAGCCGTACATATACCACATTACCTTCTACATCATTTATATTTTTTGTTCTTTAAAAAAAATTAAATAAATTACGAACTGATTGCAAAAGTTTTTATTACTAAGAAATGTTTGACACATAACACATAGAAAGAGAGATGGGGAAATTTTGAGAAATGTCACTTAACAAAACAAAAGTCGTAATTTTAGTTCAGCGCTTACGTTGAGAAAATCGACCCTACAAAAACAAGCATTTCTCTTAACGCGTTCAACACTTTCTAAATTCGCATTGTTTAAGTAAGCAAGCAATACATATATACATACGTTCGTATGTTCGTAAGTACATGTGTGAAATCTGAAAGTGATAGGAGAATGTCATGTGTTCTTTACTTTCGCACACAAACGTACACATGTCACGGTAAAGAAAATGAAGGAAAACTTTAATGCTAAAAAAAACTTCAAAAAAAAAAAAAATACGTTTAAAATTTACAAATAATCCACTACAAGTAAATGAACAAACTGGACAAAACACTTCATTTACGAAACAACGAAAAAGTATTTGATATTTTTTTTTCCCGGTTATGTAGCGTCAACAAGCTTATGCACCGACATGTGTAACATACGCAAGATAAAGTCACTTCCGGTCACCTCGGTAATATGCTACATCCTCTCACACATCAATGTCCCCCTTTCGTTCTCGCTTGCTCCTTCGTCGTATCATTCTCCCATGCGTCCTCTTTTAAGGTCTAAGAACTGATAGCATCTAACATTGTCAAATTCATATTAAGAAGTCGTTGGTTTTTTTTTCTTTCCTCTCTTTTTAGACTTAACGACACTTTTTATCTACTTTTTTTTGCCCCCTTACTTACGATGTTGTTAGAGTTTTCCAGCTTTTCTGCCTTGTATTTTGTTTTATTTTTTCTTTTCGTTTCCTTTAATGCTTAGAATTTTTCTTTCTTTCCTTTCTAAGCTCATATGACATTTTGTAAAGTTCCTTTTTTTTTTTTTTTGTTTCTTGGGCATTTTGGTTCGCCTGCACTTCGGTCCTCACAATTTTGCCAGTAATTCCAAACAATTTGGCATTTGATAAACTTAAATATTTGCCCTTTATAAGAGTTTAGGTGTGTGTGTGTGTTCTTCCAAACATTTCTTTGGAGAGTTTTTGCGTTTGTTGCTTCATTCTTTTACTTCTTATCACACTTTTCTGCTTGACACTCTCGCTCTCTCACTCTGTAGTCCGAACCGGTCAAATAGAATTTTCTTCATAAACTTTTCTGCATTTAGTTTTTCGTCTATGTGTTTGTATGTGCGTGTGTATGTCTGTACGCGCATGTATGCGTCTCGTCTATCTTCTCGAGATGTAATAAAATTTGAAGTTCACAAACATTGCAATAAAAATTGTAGAAAAAAAATTGGAGAAGCAACAACAACAACAACAATCGGTAAAGTTCAATTTTATAGTTGATGCCTTACAACAGTTTTTGCAAACGAGTGCGTTTTCACGTATAGACGCAGGAGCTTGTCTCTTACGTATGCACTTACCAGCAAAGGTTTAATATTAAACAACTCAATAAGTGAAGTTAATGTAAAACAAATAAGAAATTTGTATTTCCTTTAAAAAAAGAAAAAGTAAAAGGCTTTGATGATAATTCTCAGCCGGCGCTTATTACTTGACTCAAGGCAAAATATTAAATATTAACATGAAACATTCACGAACTGCATGCTACTTATGATTTTATTCTAATGTTAGGCTCGTTCTCGGATCTAAAGCACGTTTAAGTTTCACGAAATTTTCTTATTTTACTGTAAACTGCTCTCACATCTCAGCTTAAGAACTTTCTGCAAAAAGTTACTTAAATGTTTAGGAACAACATAATAAAAAGAAGAAGTGAAGTTAAAAATTGTCAAAGTAAAAATCATGTAATTGGTAATCCGGAAATTTCTTGCGGCTTTCCCCGACTCCAGCTTAAAATAGCTTTTCGCTGTTTGCTAGATAGATAATTAGGAGTAGCGATATATAAAGCTATGGTTGTGTTATAGTAGTAGAGACTGAAGATCAAAGCGAGCTTATCAGACATATTTTCCTTTTTTATTACAAAGAAGGCAAAAGAGCTGTAGAGAAATAAGTGCCGGGTATGAAACTAACGCTGTACCAGAATGCGCTTGCCAACATTGATTTGCGAAATTTCGTTCTGGAAATTTTCAGTGAGAGTTCTATTGCATTCCACATAATTTTGGTAATAACCAACTAAAACCTATGATTAAAGCTGATCGACACCCATACAACAGGTTTATTCCTGATGCAGAAAAAAAAAAAAAAAATATTTTATATTGTAATGAAAAACACCAAAAATTTGCAGACTACGCAATATTTCTTATAAACCATCAATAACTAGATGAAGGACATAAACCATTCTTCGTTAATGTCAGAATCGTACAAATCAATATTGTGTTGTAGAGAACAGAATTTGGGGGTGCGGGTTTGTTTGCCATTTTATTTAAAAGTGGGTTCATTTTTCAATGGTTGGCTTGGCGTTCGACCTCTTCGCGTCGTTCGTTTTACTTACGTGTATTCGAATATGTGTGTATTTTAATATTGTGGAATAACTAAAAGTCTACAGAACTTCAATCAACTTTATAACAACGAGCTTTAGCTTCTTTAATAACTCATGTAGGACTACTTGTAGCCAATTAATTGGTATGACCTTGCAAAGATTCAATTCGTCATATTTTTGTATATTTTCCAATCTTAGAACCACGCGGCCTCTTACGCTTATATGTTCAATTTCTTTCCTATTTTACTACCGTAAAGCCTTTTATCTTTTAACTGCTTTTTATATCCCTAATGGTTTTTTAGCCAAGCGGGCTTTTACACTTATGGAAAGTATTATAAAGTAACAAAATTAAGCAGACGTTTGTCCATTATGCCTCCTCCACTTCATTTAGGCTTTACTTTTAGCACTGGCGGCTGTGCGCACAAAGTTATAAATTAATTTCAATTCAGTCTACTTAGTCTTTTAGATTCTAAATATATGTTAACATAGTTAGCATCATTTTTAAAACTATTTTAAAACTATTATTAATCCCTACAATTGCTTATGGTTAGTACATATTATGGTTACGGAGGAATTTTTCATGACCTCACCTACTTATTTCAACTTTCATCGGAAATGAAGGAAAACGGAGAGGTGCTTTTTGCTATTTTCTCTCTTTCTGATCGGCGTTTGCCAATTAACTACAAACACATTCAAAGTCAGCTAATCAGACTTCGAGAGGGATATTACCAAATACAAACTATTGTTAAGGTGCTTAAAAAGTAAGGGTGGGACGGTACTGTAATTATGATCTTCATACATATGTATGCATTTAAATATGCTGGGTATAGGATTCTCTCCGTTTGTTTAGATTTTTACCCGACAAAAAAAAGGTGACAAAAATATTGAACATTTTTACATTTGGACAATTTTCTGTTATTAAATAATACAACAGGACTTGGCAGGTTGAACGACAAAAAGGATTGAAAAGAAAAGAAAGAAAGTTAAACTCTTCGTCAACCCATTTACTATAAATGTTCGTTCACTTTAGAAAAATCTTGGGCACAAGGAAAATTGTTTCTTGAAAAGTTTTTTAGCAATGAAAAAGCAGACTGATAAAGAAGAAGAATCTCTTAAATATTAGATTCTAATATATATTTTAAGTTTAATTTAATTTAATTCTTATGAAAAGAGTAGAGAAGCTATTCAGTAAAAGTTCAAGTCAAATGAAAACGAAAGTGACACATATTCCCATTAGTTTTTGTTTATGCCAACTCAAAAAATAAAAGGCGAATAGATTCAGTTAAGGAGTAGGTCCACCTTGTACATTTCTCTTACGAAATTGTTTGTTTTATCGCCGTCAACGATTGCTTAAAGATTCCAGAAAGATACCGAAAAGATTTAATGATGGGTCGAATCTTTGTCCGTTCTAGACCTTTTAGTTTTTTACTAATTGCTTAAGACTATCACTTCTTGTTAAAGCGATATTAAAGTCGCGTTTTTTTGAAATAATATCTTTCACAGTCAAATAACATCTGCATACTCATAATAATAAATTTCAGCAGAAAAAGTTCGACTTAACCAAAAAATTCAAGTACACATATGTTAGCATGAAAAAATTCAATTAACACACACATAGAGTGAAACATGTGGAAGTAAGGAAGTTGCCTTATTCCTGAAGAGGTATCAAACTGTTAGCGTGTGTGTGCGTGTGGCGGAGAAGTAGAAAAGTGCAAATATTGTCTTAATTCTTGTAGTTAAGTGTAGAGAAAAGTTAAAGGACGCCATCGGCTACATTCCTTTCAAAATTTAAATTATCGAGTGACATGTCTGTATGTCTTCATTATCTGCGAATCAATTCAAAAGTTCGTTTCAACCTCAAACAATTGCAATGTTTATCTGCTCTTGACAAATTGCATTCGAAGTTCAAGTGTTTTCCAAAGAACACAAAGTAAGTCACATTAGGTGTCTAAGCATGAATACCGAAGACACAATATCTTAAACCTATACATCTTGATGGGAAAATATTTTATCAAACGCTAACATTTCAGCTGTTTCTCGCGTACACATATACGAGTTTGCAAAATAAGATCTCTTAAAAGCCGAAGCCTTTCTGCCTATTGCTGGGATATACTTTTATTTTCTATTTTGTGCTATTTGCCCAAGTTTTTGTACTCTACACCGCTTTTAATAACGATACATGAGTCTGCACGCGTATACGCAATAGTCGGAAGCGCTCGGGGCGGATTCAACTTGTTTTATACCATTATTGATTCACAATCGCTTTCGAAATCGACTTAAGTGTATCTGTCCCTCTGTCCGCCTACCCACCTGAAGTCGTTACCTTGCGTATTTTTATTCTATCTGCAGATCGCAATATGTAAAGCATTTTGAGTTGACATGATTTAACTCAAGGACTTCCCTCATAACTCCCTGTGTTGAAAGAGTATGAAGTAACCACATGCAGTATAAATGTGCACAGTTTATATGGCTATAAGGACTAATTATAAGTATTTTCTGATGAAAATAGATACAAAACGGTGATGTATCATTCAAAGTGACAATAAGAAGCTTGGACCATATAGACGCATTTTTCGAACATTTTTGTTTATAAGAGTCCTTATGAAAAGTATGTCATTTTATGACTGCAAGGTTTTTAGTAGACTAAAAGTTGTGCTCGGCAAAAATGATGTGTGGTATTTAATAGTCACAACACATTTGCGTATGAGCTGAAAGGACTTGCAAAAAGCAAAAATGTTTCAAATAACTTTGACCATATATCTTACAAGTTGTTGTTGCTCGTATCAATTTCGTGATTATGAAGCCTTTTACAAACATATACCAATCATTCGTGTTATTCAACTAGAATAATGAACGAACGAATCCACTTGGAAAGAAACACGTCAATATGACTGCTACTCGTTAATCATTTTCTTAAGGCAAAATTGTTTTTACTTTTGTTTTTTTTTTTTTTTTCAATTGAACAGATAGGCTTAGGACGAAATCTCTGCTATTGGAAGTAATGATGGCTATCCGGACTATAATAGCTAGATTAACGCAACTGGATACTTAAATGTTTGTATCTCCGTTAAATCGAATGCTTGAAGAGATATACTTGTCTCTTAAAATTCTTGCTATATGTTTTACAGATTTCTATCCCCTCTTCTCCTCACTTCTACTTGGTGATGTTGTCTTGACAAAAGTCCTTAATTAAAATTTTATCAATACAAGTGAAAGAGAAAGGGGAAAAAAGGTTTTACTTCCGTTGCACAGTTTAGGTTGACCAATGGCAAACAGACAAACAAAAAAAATAAAATGAAAGCAAATAATCCTTTTTTCTTATTTTTTTTTTTTTTTTTTTCGTTTTTTAAAGCATACGTAAACAAATACAAACTGTCAATTTATCAATGAGGACCAGAATTGATACTGATTTCATACGATTCGATTTGATTGGAGGTTTTTGTGGTTTTTACAAATGACAAAAGGGCACACATAAGTCAATTTAGCAGTTTTGACTCTTCTTTAAATAAAATCGAAAGCAAAGAAAAAGACAAAAAAGAAAAGAGAAAGGCAAAAATTTCTCCGCCTTTCCTTTAGGCACAGGGAATGCAAGACCACAAAATTCTCACTAATTTTAAGCAAATATTATTCACTCATTCATTTATTCATTCACTCAGTCATTTATTCGTTCAATCATTCCACTTACATACTTTCGTTGGTTCATTACGTTTAAAGCATACATTAAGGACATTTTCCATTTTATATTAATATCTGCTATATTTATGTTGTTGCTTATTGTCTAAATAGATCCACATATGAGTTTATGTGTATGCGTTGTCCATTTAACCGCTTCATTATATGTTAGTGTATTTGTTTACTTCAAGTTGATTCAATATCGTTTACAATTACAAAGCCAAGAGCACAATTTCAATATGTACGCTGAGACCAAACAAACTCTTACATAAGTTCAGATGTATGCGTTTGTCTGTGTAATTAAAAAAAAGAAAAAAAAATGAACGAAGCCAGCAAGTGTACAGTTGCCAATAAACTGGCACAATAAAGTACAATAAGCCATGCATCAACAATAAACTCACTCATGGCCATATACAAGGACCACACAGTCCTTCGAAGAAGCAGAAAAAAAACAGAAAAGGAAAACGGAAATCTACAACAGCATTAAAAAAAAAAAAAAGAGAAAAACAGAAAAACTGCAAGAAACGGAAAAAGTTTAATATATGTTTGATTATTGCATATCTATGCTTAGCCGGAAATTATTAAAGTATCGTACAAATAAAGAGTTTGTTTGTAAATAGTAGTAGACGGTCTATTACAACTGTAATGTCAGCACCTGCAGGCCTCAACGGACGTAAGTAAGCTAAATAAGCAATCATATCTCAAACAATGCCACTCAATCATTGTGACCTTATGCGCATTTCCCATTGTTCAAGATTTCGTTCGACATTTTCGAAGAACACATTTCTACATTTTTCGTAAAAAGCATTGTTACTCAGCAACCGTAAATAATAAATTTATTTATCAAATTTCTGGTGCAATTCTTCATCAACATCATCAATAATGACATTAATGCGCTAATTAATTCTTGATTTTAAAGTGTTGTTCGCATTAGAAGTTCCGCTCTCAGAAATTGAGAATTTTTACGAGAATACATACACATATGTACGTTTTGTGTATATAAATATGCATACATTGAGTTTTTCGTTAAAAACGAAAAGCATTGAAAGAAATGCAAAAATTTATTTTCTACTTTAAAGTAATACGGAGGTCAATTGTTCCTAGTACTAGCATATCGGTCAAAGAGCTGTCGGCATCGCTAATAAAACAACTTTTGGGCAAAGTGCTCAACATAGCCTTCGTGATTCACGAACAATGGCATCAGAAGAACGCTTATCTAAGATTTGTGTGCCTTCCTTTGTCCAATTCTTCAAAATAAGTTTCATTTTCGGCGACCTCTTGCTTTGATCTCTTCACTAAAACCATCGTTGTTTTTTATTTCGCCCAGAACTACACCAGACAGTGCTCTGAATCATTAACACGTTTTCGTTTTTGGTTACAAGCGGAAAAAAGCGGCACACGCTTCGAACAGAGCTTCTTGATGGCCAAACGTTCATACAAAATCGTACATACGTTCTTCCGCTCTTCCAAGACGAGTGTGGAAGCTTTTTTATGTTCTCTAGAACAGTTGACGAATTCGGAGGAGCAGAGTATTTAGCATCTCGGGTGTCGGTGCGACTTTGTTCAAAATTAGCAAGCAATCCATAAATTAATTTTTCGAGAGACACGAGTCGCCATAACATCTTTTAGCTAAGGCAGTGCTAACGGTGAACGGTATAAACGAACGTTTAATCAACATAAGAATTTATATTCTTTCGTTCAGCTTGTAATTGATTGAAATTTTGATACCTTTGAAGGTTCGTCAATAATGGCGACAACTATATGTCTTATTAACTGATTTCTTAAGAAAAAAACAACAAATTTTTATCAATAGCATACTTTATTCATCAATAAGTTTCCTTTAAGAATGATATAATCAGTCCAAAGTTTTCCCAAATCCCCGTTGGTTTTTTAAAGCATACACCAGTTGTGGTGCAAGGGTAGAATAACTTCCTGCGGATGTGTGTAATATGCAGAGCTTAAGGCACTTTTTTTATACCATCTGTTCCTCTCTTCATATTGTAGTCTCACGATTAAACTACAGGTCGCAAATGTTTGAGATATTTTGATGAAATTTGTTTTACCAAAAGCTGTCGGCTAATAGACGAACGCTGTTAGAAAGGATTCAGATCTAACCACTTTTCCAAACAATTCCCATACAGCAACCTATTTCCAAAAATGATAAGAAGAACTGTAGGGTGGTGTAGGATATTTAATGGTGGGCCACTATACTCGTTTATAAAACGATTTCTCAAGACTTTCTTTTCAGTTCTTATGTATGATCACCCACAAGTCATCGACATAGTTTTATAATCAAGGGAGAAAAGTTGCCATCACGCTTTTCAAGTCAATCAATTTTTGGCCCTCAAAAGCACGATTTAATCAAAATACGAAATTCAAAACTTGAGATTTACTTTCACTCTGTTCGAATTTTTTGCATTACCAAACTTACCAAGTAGTAAAAAAATTGTTTGGAAAGAGATATTGCTTACCGCCTTCTAATTAAGGGATATGGCTCTCCTTTCACTGTAATCGAATCTTCGTTTTTTAACTTCTGCGTTCCTTTCAAAGAAATTCATCGAATTAAACCAAACGTTCAGTTTTACGAAATACACCGACAACGACGCTGTTGCCCATTCAAGTAGAATGGTTGCGGACAACAGTGAAAGGAGCTAAAAGCGCTTGAAAAGTTGCAATGTAAAAGCATTTCATCCGATAAAAAATTTGAATAATATCCAATGTTTCCGGAGCGTACATGTTTCCATGATAAAAGTGAAAATCTTACTGAGTGCAACTAAGGATGCTTCTGACGAAATGTGTTAAGAAGAAATCAGATTTCTTTACTATTAGTAGTAAAAAATTATTTTTAATGTTAGTTAATGTATAGCTTAACGCAGTGTTTTGTAAAGTAGACATTGCCGCAGGCAGAGAAGTAAATTTCATTCGAGTTGGAGTTACCTGACTCCGTATGATATTGCGTTCGACCAATATTTGTTGAGAAAACCACATCTGACCGATCCTGACATTCTTAAGCGAGACCTCAGCGCTGGCAGATATCAATGGAATTTTTAATCACCAAACCTATATCTTAGAGCGAGCACGCAAAAAGTTCCGAGTCCGTTTGCAGCTTGATTGTGCTCAATTCATCATATTGAGAAACTTGGCCGCTTAACCGTTAAATTATAAATAATTGCTAAGTAAATGGCGAAGCATAGAAAGCTAAGAATAGTCGGAAGGGTAGAAGGAAATGATTAATTATTAAGCAGAGTATAGTGACGATTAATATTCTGACATTTTTATTCCAATTCTCCTCAGATTAGGTTCATACCACTGGATTGTTAGTTTAGAATGTAGCGAATTTTATTTAAAATTTTTAAAATTCTTTCTGCAGCAAAACCACAGATTGGCTAGAAATCTATAACAATTAATTAAAAAAAATAACGATGAAACCTTGATACCGTAAAAGGAAGGAAAAATGCGTTGTTAATTGAAAAAAGAAAACGCAAGTTAAAGCAGATGACACAATTTGTTGAGCAAATTTCTAGTCATCTTTAATTGGTGATCTGGAAAAAACAACTAATGATTCTGTTCTCTGTCCTTTAATCACCAAGTAATATATGAACAGTGCGGTCTTACATATTCAAGAAACCAAAAGAAAAGAAATTCTTGTACGAAACGTTGTTCCAAAAAGTCTTGCAAACTGGTTTGAAACCATTTCACAGTTTACTATATTTTGATACCAATCATTTTCGCAGTGTGAGCTAAAGCATGATTTTTTTTTGAGTGTAGAACAGAACATAAGTGCTGCAAAAATGTTGAGGAATTTCAAGATCTATCCTTTTTCGCTTAGATATACATTGACAAGCGGCTTTTAGACAACTGAAATTTATATCACACGAACGTCAATGTCTAAGCTATGTACACTCAAAATTTCGGAATAGGTGTTATAAGGCAACAAATCTCAATACCCAGTGATATGCAGTGGTTACACAATTTTTTCACTTATTATTAGTAACTATGAGTAGCGATTACGTCTCAGCCCCTAATTTACTCCGATTATATGAATCATAATTTCTCCTCCTTCTTAAAAATATTTATTCCGTATTAGAGAGAGCTCCAGCGGTGTCCAACAGAGCAGAATGTTGAGGCAATTGGAGCGAATGAGACTAGGTTGTTGTTCGGTGCGTTTTCTCCGCTATTCACGAATTCTCAAGGTCTAAAAAAAGTTTAAAAATGCTTAAGGGTTTTAAAGGGCCTTTGTCTATCTAAATTTTTAGATATCTATCTAAAATTTTGGTCCAGAAGTTAAGCGCCCACGTATATGTGTTCGAGAGTGAGAATGACCTTAGCAGATACTCCCAAATAGAAAGAAAAAAGATTGGCGCGTAAAGTGAGACTCAAGACGAATAAAACATACTTTTCCCATATCCATCGTACTCGCCTTTAGCACCACGGGCATCTACTGCTTTTGCTTACATATATGCCTCCCATCATAAGACAACCGCACAATAACTTAATAAGTGTGCGCTGTCTATGTAGGAGGCTATTACATGTTTATTTTAATTTTAGTGAAACTTTTAAAAATTAGTCTTTATTTCCAAACGATTCCAATCGTTTCCTGTAATTGCACAGCTATGTTTACATGGAAAACAATTACTTGCTTTTTCAAATAGTTGTTTATATACGGAAGCAAGCAAGTAAACACACAAAGAAACAAAAAGAGCAAAATTGCCACACATACTGATACAAATTCAAATAACTGTATAAACAATGTAAACTATTCACATATAACATAAAACACATATACGTCTCTACATATAAACAAAAAAAAAAAAAAAAATTACAACAGAAAACTTTAAAATTTATTGAACCAATCTTCACAAAATACCATGAAAGGAGAGCGACGAAACGACACAATGAAACGCACATAATACCCGTACAATGAGAAAAACAAAACCAACAACAATACAACAAAAATACATGCTGAAGTCAAAAATTAAAAAAAGAAAAATAAAAGCACCAAATAAATGAGGAATAAATAAATAAAATATAAAAGTCAAAAGTTAATCAACTCGATGTGCAAAGTCAAACGTCGATTCTTGTGTTCATGGGATCCGTAAACAAAGGAGAAATAAAACTGGAAATTGAATAAAAAGACATGTAAGGAAGCCGCACCGCAACACGAATCTTGATAATCACCGCCTAAAGTAAATGTAGGAAGACTTTTGATTTCCTTACTACGATTTTTGTACAGAGTTCTCAGGTGGTCCCTAGACAACTTACCTAAGAGAAACTGACTTTTCAGTATTTTTCTTTTATATATTAGGGAAGAATCTAGTGTACCTACACTACAAACACTTTCCCACAACATTCTCCGATAAAACTCTTAGATAAACGAGAATAAGGAGAAATTAAAATCGAATTTCAAGCAAATGACTTTTACGTATGTCGTACTACGTCTTTCGTAGACTATTCTGCGTACTTATTAGAAAGCCTTGTAAGCGAAATTTTTATCATCGTAATCCATGGTCTTTTGGCTCTTGACGGGAAGCTTCGTTATTTTGAGACGAAATCGCCATGAAACCAATTTCGTACATCTTCAATTTTTGCGAACCGCTTACGATCTTAATAAATGATAAGCAGAAGGAGCCAGATCTGGAGAGTAAAACGCAATCCCAAGAGTTTTCTAGTCCAAGTTGAAAGTCACTTCATGATTATTTTTGCTGCCTGCCACAGTGCGCAGTCATGAACTCCAATTAATTTCGATTCCTGTTCCCCGTAAATGGACTTTTTTCTCGATCGCATCACCTAATTTCATTGGTTGAGTTTGATATCATTCAGATTTTGCTCCGATTTTTCTAATTTGTGATAAATGATATCAGTCATCAATTCTATCAAAAGGAGCTGCAGAGCTTCGATCACACTCCAGACAAAAATTTCTTCAAGAAGTCTCGCAAACCACCTTCTAACTGTTTCATAGTTGACTGCATTTCCCCGTCAAGTCAAGTTAAACATATCCGTAGCTTGTGCTGGATTATTTTCCAGTCGAAACGACATTCATCTCTTTACACATTGAAGGACAATTCGTAAATAGTTGAAATTTATATCGTACAACCACAACGTCAAAGTTATCTATATCCAGAAACAAACGCGTCAGGTGCGGTTTGCACACAGGATTTATTTATGCGCCTATTAACCGATACGAATAACAATTTTTAGTATGTAGCGAGGTAAATATTACATCAAACCAGATAAAAGTTATATTCGATACGAATTGAATCTTTTTTTTTATGACTGAAGTCTACGAAGGCACTGTTGGATATTACTAGATAAGGAGCAAGTTCGGATTGTAAAACCTATCTTGATAGGTCTCTACTTTAACCTGAAGAGCTTACTGCTTATATTTATATGACTTCTGTGGGTATTTCCTTGAATACATCTGCACTTTGGTTACTCTTTTGTAGCTCCAGTCGCCCTAACTGTACTAATCAGGTTTTTCAACGTGCCCCCTCTCCCCCTATTTTATAAATCCTTTTGTGATTGAGATTGTGCTTTAAGAACGTTTGTCTTATCCCTTTTATAACCAATATAGTTTTTGTGCGAACACTTCCAGGAATAATCATATCCGATCGGAAAGCGATAAGTGCGCGTCATTAAGCGCTCTTTTTGCTTGAAGCAATGCAAATGCATTTAAATGAAGGGAAACGTTTGTTGTTATGCAACATTTCAGCCGAAATGCCTGTTTTGAAACGCAACTGTTGTAGGCACGGAGGAAGTGATTATTTAGTTTTATATATAAAATAATAAAAAAAAATAAATAAATAAAAAAACTGCTTTCGATTGAAATGAATTTCCTTTCTTTTTATTTTTGTAACTAGCGTTTATGCTCTGAAGCCGTTTGACCGCTTGTACCATATACACTGTCCGTCATTCCGTTTTTCCAATATTTCACAATTTTGTAAGAATTTTGAATGAAAAAGGACTTGTGACTGGAAAATAAACCTCTCGATATTGTGTTTAAAGAATGAAAGAAAAAATGCATGCAAAAGAAAGGAATAAAAAAAAAGAGAATAAAAAAAATGCTATCAAATCCAGTAGGTGGATAATAGTGACAAAGTCAACACTCGTTTTCTTCTCGTTTACTGATGGATGAATGTACTTTCACAAGTGCTCAGCAAATAATGCATTGGCATATAGAGAACCGCATGTAAACCGCGAACCCATCCGCCGCCCACTCCTATACGCATATGGCCGGTCACTCCCCAATAAAAGAGAAGAGAAAGAGAGATTTTTGTGACAGCACACACTTTCACTTCACTGCATTTTCCAATCAAATATTTGAATTTTTTTCTTCATATTCTTCACTGTCTAACTGACTGACTGCCTGGACGGCAAAAATTCATACCACATTGCAAATGTATAGCGGTCGTAAAAAAAGTTAAAAAAAAAAAAAAAACAAGAAAGAAAATTGTCGAAAGGACTTTTCGTATTTGTATTTGGATGCATGCTTGCATATGGGAGTGTGACAGCGCATAAAGCTTACTTTGTATTACTAACGCTGTCAAGAATTGCATTGCGTTGTTCTTCTTTTTTCTGCGTTTTAGTTCAGTGTTACTCTTCCATTTTGCCATTTCACCGCAAACTTGAGGTTTTATGTCATTTCGCTCATAAATATTTCATTTCATTTGAAGACTGTCAATAGACAGACACGCAGATAGATATAACTTGTCTTGATGAAGAAACTGAAATTCGCACCCGGCGAACTGTTTGGCACAGCTACTATCGTAGATGGTATTCTATAAGCATATTGTCAACTCTATATATATGCGTTAATAATCAGAATTTTTCGCAAGTTGTAAAATATAGTCAAACATTCGTTTGCGTGGCAGTAAAAATGTTTGTTGGAGTTTTTTATCTATTAATTCTTAAAAAATTTTATTCAATATATTCATTTTGTGGACGTAGACGTTAGTGATTAAACGATCGTTTTGCAAACACAGTTTCATAACTTCTTACGTAGAAGTTTTGCATTTTGGACAGCAAGTCCTAAACTGAACTAATATTTTTAAATATTTAACGACAACATGTAAAAGAACTCAAGAACTTCATTTTCCTTTTATAGCACTTTCTGCTACATGTCTAAGGTACCTTCTGCTATTACATTTGAATAAGTTATCAAACAAACAAGTGCAAAAATTATAGTTGGGCAATGCCGACCATGTAGCACGTTGCAAAAGATTCTTGCACTTTTCTAAGGAAAAAGTTGGCATACTTTTCAACACAGATATCGCAAGCGGAGCAAGACCGAAATGTGAATCGATGTAATTCCAATATAGCAAATTTAATTTTCTTCTCAAAAAGCTTGTAATTATGAGTATATTTGCAACGCAAACCCTTGAAAAGTATACTCTGTTGACATAAGAGAACACTTATACGTAGTGGTGCCCAAAGCATAGACCAACCTGAGCCAAATTTATTAAAGTTAATTTCTATGCAAAATTTTAATGTAAACCAATCTTCAACATTAAGATCATTTGGCCTCATTCAAGCTTGTGTTCCTTTCATAATGGAGGGCGTTCATAAAACTGACTCATCCCATTCAAGTTGTTCATATTAATCTAGAATACTATTTTATTGGGCGATTTTTGTGGAGAAATTTAAAAACTTCCAAACTCCGTTTCACATAAAAGACATTATCGAAATAATGCGTCATATGGGGAATGGTCGCAAAAGTGGTTCGATCAAATTCAATTTCGGTAAGACTCGTCTCTATACTGGATGTTACCAAAATGTTTCAAAAATTGCGACCCACAGATTGAGGATGCCTGTATGCCTGGAGAAAAAGACGGATGGACAGGTGGACAAACAGAGAGACAAGCACAAAACCCATCTTGAATAGATTGGCATAAAAATATTTAAAACTTCTTACGTGTTACATACACACACACTTTTCGTACTACAAGTGTTCATAGATATCAAAATTTTATTTACATTTTATTAAGTAAAAGCTTGTTTTATGGAACGTGCTTGTTATAAATAACTGTGCTATACCTTTATACATTATGCTATCTTACGCATGTAATCCTCGCGTACGCAAGGTTTGTGTTTTTATAGAGTTTCCCTTCAGTTCTGGAGAAAATTCTTCAGCACAACGTAAGACTTGCAGAATTTATCACACATAAGTAATATTCAAAAATCGCTTCGCTAAGCTTCTTAGCCCCTAGTATTTGCAACAATAAAATAGTTATACGACAAGAAAGATCAATACTTTTTAGACTGCTTAAAATATGAAATTCACATCACTAGAACTAGAACTAATTTGTATCTAATTCTTAAGTAGACGAACTTTTATCAGTACTTTTATCAAATTTTGAAACGAGCTTCTGCTACTTTGTTTAAAAGCGCAAGACAAAGCAGCTGACAGCAAATTCGTTCGATTCGATTATTAGATTTTCCTCGGTTTTCTCCCATTTAATTAGATAAGGGTCACCCTTAGCTTCTTGTTCGTCTGATTGTTGGTCTATTTCTATATCCATGTCTCATTATTCATTGCACCCACTTCAGATTGTTCTTACTCATACAAAGTATCTCTTCAGTTATCTACCGTGGTGTCATTATCGCGGACAAGTTGAGATGTGTTGCAATTGCAAGTCACATTTTAAAACTCATCATATTCTTATCATGTCTACAAACTCTCTTGATTACGTTGATGTTTCCGTGAGATATTCAGGTTGCTGGTCTTCCTGCACTTGGGTCCTTTGCAATGGTTTCTCTAACAACATTTTTAAACTACTTGCTAACCTCTGATTATGTTTCAATATTGTTTCACTGCCACAACACTTTCTTAATAGTTCCAGTACACACATTCAATATATTCAATAAGTTCATTCACTTTAAATATTAGACAACAATGATGTTCATCCATTAATCCATATATATAAACCAATAATCCAAATAACATGAAACTTCTGTCAGATGCTAACGACTGTCGAGTTGAGGTGGAAAATAGACTTTGGTTCGGTGTTCAAAGCTTACGTACTTTTAAGATAAGACTTCGTTTTGTAGAACACAGCCTTTAAGGAAGATTTGAGTACTTGGATGATTTTGGATTTTGAAATCGTTTCTCGCACAGTTTTCCGTTTGATTGCAAATTGAAGTGAGTTTATGAGCGAATTATACATTTTTGCTGAAACTTGGTCTGTTCGATTAATCAACGAACGTATGTGCTTTGTATGCTGATTTTTGCCTATTGTAGAATGCGAAGAACACATTATAGATTTGCTGTCAATCGAATCGAAATCTTAAGTTGAATAAGAGTACAAGGATAACACTGATGACTATGCTTGATGGATACTTCCGAACGTTAGAAATGAAATGAGCAGATTGATTCACCCCCATACTCCGGTATCCTATCTCAACTGTTAATATAAATATTTTGCTCAACACTTGTTACTCAAATTTCTAATTAATTTCCGTAGTTAAATTAAACTTCTTGTTATGTGGAATGAGACGAAGTTGTTTTGATTTCTTGAGTATTCCTTTATCTAATTTCTAGTCTGTTGAAAAAGCGCATCAATGTAATTTATGACATCTTACCATTATCTTCTTTCCTATTCAGCCTCTTCATGACACTTATATTACGTTATGAAGGATAACGTTCCCTGTTTTTTAAAGACACAACCGTAATTTTTTTTTTAAATCTTTATCCCTAAATAAATTCAATTTCAAGTTAATTAAAATGCAAAGTACTGCTAATACAATTCCATACATTCGTAGATAAGAAAATTAAATAAAATGGTCATCATTAAGGTAACAACTTGAGGGGAAAAATTTGCATTTAGTCAATTTGAATCAAAAGTAAAAACATTTGGATTTTTAGGTCCTTTTAAGTAGGAGGAAAAAGAACATTACTCTTTCCATCGTTTCTATATTCACATAAAACTCATTTTTTATTTAAAAAAAAAAAAAAAAAAAAAAAAAAAAAGAAGAAAATAATTAGAAATAATTTGACAGACACAAAGACGTATATCTAGCGAGTGTTAATCCCAATGCGATTTCCTCACCTCACCATTCTTCCGATGAGATGTTGCATGAAAACTCAAAGTTATTTTAAGTGAATGAATAGAAAAGAAAAAGAGAAAAGTAAAAGTGCCTCATTCTTCACAGTAAGGCAAACCTTGAGCATTCAGCGTCAGAAACACGCATGTTTTGAATTTTAATTCAATTCGTTGCATGACATATGTTATACAGCATGCGTAAAAGGCATTGCATATGAGTTATACGTTATAAATAATACATGAAGTTATGTGAATATTGATTAGAATACTCTCACATCCGGCAAGAAGGGTATATTAACTTACATAATAATTAGAAACACAACTCATCAACACAGTGCTTGTTACGAAATCAGGATTACAACCGCCAGGGTTAAATTTTACGTAAACGGCATCTTTTAAATTTTTTAAGTGGAAGGTGGCAAAGTAAGCTCAGGCATGTGCTCACTTAGAATATGAAATTGACTGCTTTTACCTAATAACTATTTCGTTGTCACGTTGATATACGTCGCCTTCTGTTAAAGAGAATATCAAGTTCCAATTAATATGGTTCCCTACTTATTAATGAATCAATCATTTAACGAAATCATTTAAAAGCTAAAATTCACACTAATTATATTCTACACCTCTTGTACTGGGTATGTTAATGGCTTTGTTAACTTAGTGTGACGGTATATGACAAGCAAAAGGGCTTAAGATAGACCCACCTTTTATTTTCAGAGTCGTCTGGATCGATCTAAGCCTGTCTGTCCTTCTGCCCGTCTGATGTCTATCGATGCAAGTTGTGTTCAAGCTACAGGACGTAATTTTTGATATATTTTGATAAAATTTGGTAGAGTGACGTATTTCGATCCAAGGATGAACGCTATTGAAAATGATTCGGATCTTTCCACTTTCTCGACTACTCCCCATATAGCGTCCTATTCAGAAAAGTCGTTATTTGGGAAGAAATTGCAATTTTCAAAATTTCTCAGCGAAAGCGCCTAAATAGTAGTATTTCGGTATTTTTAATTTGAATTTTTTAAACCCGCTTTTATATAACCGTTTTTACAGAAATGTGAGCTTTGTACGGTAAAGATGTCGAATTTCCAACATTTCCTGGTAAAAATTAGTTCATAATAGTAAATTGGCGAAGAAATCTGCCTAACCGTGTTTGACTCACGCAGGTCTATTTTTTGGATACCAGCGGACTGTCATGAAACGTAAACCCTTACATGCCCAAAACGCCTAATTGGCAATTTTTTTTTATGAAAATCTGTTTATGATAGCAATTAAATAAAAAAATTAAGTGGACCTAATAGAACCACCTGGTTCATGGTGAGACTTCTTGGCCCCTCCACATAGAAGACATCCCGTGAATAGAAAGTCCTTCGACAAAAGGGTTAATTTTTAATACATTCATAGCAGCGTGTCAGCAAAAAAATTAACGGTAGTGAGTTAGTAGGTCCGTTTTTTTCGCATCCCAACATATGTAGGCGCTTTTTATATGGAGCGAAAATCTAACCTTCCAATATGCGGGCTTTCATGGCAATTACCGCTTTGCGAGATCCTTTTTGGAGGATTATTACCAAAACGAGCGTATATGAGTGCTAGGCGAAGTGGTGTAGGGTCTTTAATAATCGGTGTTGCTCGACTACAATGTTCTTACTTGTTTTTATTTATTACAGATGCTTTTATTATTATTAACTTAGTCAGAGAATTAATTCTAAAGTCCTAAAGCACTAACATCTAAGTGTATCGGGTTTTTTTAAAACTCTGTGCGTAATTTTCGCAAACTTCCGAACTTAAGGTAAGATGCTTGAACATGATCTTGAATTAAAGTGGAGGCACTTCAGTCGCTTCTTCAGACGCAGAATTTCTTTCCAGTCGATCTTCCAGGCTATCAAATTTTAAAGCCCCCTAAGAAACTAACGTGAACGTGCATATGTGTGCATAAGGCGTTTGGGCTTAAAGCAAGATGCTTGAGCTCTAACCATAGTAGAGAGACAGACTATTTTTAAAGCAACGGAACGTTTTTTTCGATTTAACTTTGTTGGACTGGGGATATCAGATACAAAATTTGTTTCTTCTAATTATATCTTTAACTGCAGAGGGGTTGATTTTTATGATATACGTCTAGACTGCATCGAACTTTCTGCGTTGATTAAAGTAATACAAGTAACTCTAAAGGTCATCTCGCCATTTCAAATTTTCGCGGGCGTCAAAGTCCAAGTTTTTCAAACCTTCCGCTTAAACAGCTTTGAAAATTTTTCTTATGCGCGTTCGGTATTTGTACTTATATTTATACTTAAAAGTTAGACACTTTGTAAATCCTTAAACCCAATACACAATATTCACCGCTACAAAGTGATGTGATTATAAAAACAAAATTTTAATGTACAGAAAAATTACTCTTCTCTACCTTGCCCTAAAACCGTTTACATTACATTTAAATGTGTGACGAAATTTCTTTGAAAAAGAAAAACTACTTTTTTACACTCAGCATCTTCCAAGGGAATTAAACTAGTTTTGTTATTGCCTACGTAACATCCAGAAGTACATACAAAGTATACCTAAGTTTCTGAGTCTATTTAAGCGTTAGGTCTTTCGCTTCTGGAAACCTTATGGCGAAAGGGACTGAGACCACTGAAATCACTGAAGTTTTTTGGTTATCTTCTCAGTTGATACGAGCAATTTTAAAAATGGTCCTATTCTGCGAACCAATACACCTTGCACTAAAGCATATCATTCTGTGTCAAAAACGTGAAGTAAGCGTGTCCTTCTGTGCCAAAAATGTGAAGTAAGCGTGTCCTTGGCCAGCAAAAGATTCTGAAAGCATTCCATCTGCTTATCCAAGTGTAATGACTTCAGAGATTGGTGTAGCATAAAAACATCAAGCTTGGTGCTCATTTTCTTAGATAATAAATGTAGATCCATTTCAGAAATAAGCCTTCTCTCTATATAAATACCGTTATACTTTTCTGAACGATATTGCCTCATCCCAAAAGCGCAAAACATATGTGCTGCTTAAGTGATTTTAGCGTCTTTGCATCTACTCTTGTGGCTCTCACAGCCACATAAATTGCTGCACAGCTTCGATGACGATTGGATGAATTCCAAGAAAATGGAAGCACAATCTTCCGGTTTAAGGATATTCTCTATCCTCCATTAGCAGACACTGTACTACCTACCTACTGGTGTAGGCGTTGACTTTGACAGTAATTTTTTTTCAATTCAATATATAGAAAGCCTTTCCCGATTGCTATACAGTACGGCAATGGCTACATCGATTTATGTTGTTAATAAAAATGTGTTTTGATCTATTCAGAAACGTCTATATAAATACAGTGGACTCCTTCCGTGTTGCATGATTCACTTAGGTAAGGTTTCAAAATAACTTTCTTTAATAATCACCTTTTAGACCCGGAATTTTTATTGCCGTTGAATCGTAAATGTTTACTTTTTTACACCAGAGAGAGAGAGAAAGAAAGAAATGTATAAGAGCTTATCAATACATATTTTCTGTGTGTACCGTGCTATATCAGCCTCGTCTAGGACGTTATACAAACACGAACGCATACTTTTCGCCGTCGTACTCGAATCCGTTTTTTATGAAACCTCGTCATAGGGCTGCTTATATTGGCGAGAAATTCAGCCATACTTTAAGTAAAAGATTTGAATAGAGAAATGTTTGATGCGTTCTTCAGCACTTGAAGGTTGGATGACGGAATCCTTTGCAATTTCAAAATGCTTAGATGTAGGTTACTTTCCAACGTGGACCGCGAAATGTTATTGCGCAGACCGATCTCATCTTTGGCAGCATTTACAGCTTTATTTCCCAACGAGCCGCATACATTCTTAGAACCAACCGAACTTCAACTTTGCCTACATTGGCATCTTCTTCACACCGCTCCTCATTACTTACAGTATTGGATGTAATTATCTTATATTCCAGAAGAGGTACCCGAAATAGTAAGACTCCACATGACGCATTCTATCTGCTTACCTTGACCTGGGGAGTAAAAATGTAATGTACATTATATCTGTTTTTATATATTTATAGGACATCGTATATAGAAAGGTATTGAAATTTCGCTCTAAACTCACTAAAATTTTTTCTTTTTTTTCGTTTTTCGAATGTGTTTTCAAAAGGATTTTTTCTTATTTTCTAGAATTTTTTGTGCTTGGCTTCTTTTCTTTTTTTTCTTCCCTTTGCAACTTGCTGAGTTTTTTCTTCTTGTTTGTCTTCTACTTCTTTTTTGTATGTTTGCCTCCTCAAATGTAGCCTAAGTGTTGCCGCAGTCCATAAATAAGAAATTTCCATTATATCTGTGTATGCTTTTTAGGACTTTCAGAATCGGATATGTATGTACGTACGTACGCATGTATATTAGATAGTAGGAGTAGATGCATACACAGAATATAAGTGGAATATATAGTCACGTGTACAAAAGTGTATATAGACATGTTGTTAAGTACTAAGAAAAGATCATAAAATGATGTTCCAGCAATGCTAGCGAAATTTCAGTAAATATTTTTCATCTTGAATTATTTTACGTACTTTTTCTATTTTTATTTTTCTTTTTTTTTTTTCGTACACATTTGAAACGGTAATAAAAACTGCATATTTTTAAAACCCAGTTAAATTGTTATAAAGGAAAATTTTTGACAAAAATGATAGTAATTTCTTGCTTTTTCCTTTTCCTTCTTCTTTTTTTTTTCTTGCTTTTCTTCTTTCTTTAAGTAAACTTTTGTACAAATTTAAATTGATCGAAAAATTTGTAGCAATCATTTCGTAGAGAAAGGAATGTTTTATTTTCGATTTATCATATTTCGAATAAGAGCACAGATATAAAGTTAAATTGTAACAACATCATTATTATCGTTGATATTATTATCGTATTCGTTGTCGTCATCATAACATTTGATTTCTCGGTATGACAGAATTTTTGCTGTCCACCATTTCTGGCTGAAGATTTATGATGAAATTGTTGAAATTCTCTCTCGGCAAATTCTCGTATATTTGTGTATATGCAGATTCTGTACACATACGTATGCATGCATATATTTGCCGTTGTCTGAATGTATCTTATGAATAATGGTTACCAATATCTTTTACTGTTGGTAACATTTTCTATTGCTCTGAAGCATGTTTCTCAAAGACCCGGAAAACATTTCGCATATTTTTGCTACTAACGTTGATAATGATGCTCTTAATCGCAATTGTGGGAATTTTGGTTGAATTGAGAAATAAAATTTTTTCATGTTATCCATGCAAAAAGAAAAGAAAACGACAGAAAAGAAATGAATATGAAAAAGGAAAGCAAGAGACGTAACAAATGAATACGAAGAGAAAGCAAAGCTAAGCACATACATCCCAAGCATACATACAGTGCACATAGGAGACCCGCAGTTATCACAAAGCTATCAAGATGTGCCCGCGTATGCATGCTGCCATAGCGATATGATGTACGTAAAAAGGAAACAAAAAGAAAGCGAATGTTAAGAAATTATAAATGTATATAAACTCTCTAGTGCAAGAGCCCCTCCCTGCATGTACGTGCAAACATTATAAGCAAATGTTTGGCAGATTATCTACATGCAGGCAAGCTTATCAAATTTAATTGAAATATTTCTTCACATGCGTCCAAGTAAAACGTTTCGTTTTTACCCATTTATGGCTCTTATCCTTATAATAGATCTTAAAGTTCATACAAATATATATTTCAGTCATTATGTATGTTTATATGTATTAATGAATTCAATTACAGTTTAAATATGTTTAGAGAAGATGTAAACTACAAGCAATATATGTTTTATGAAAAGCTTATTGTGCCGCTTAAAGGATTTGATTTTGATTAATACTTTTGTGCTTAAATCTTATGTAGAACTTAAAACTTATCAAAGGCAGTGAAAATTCGTCGATAGCTATCAGGTTGTTTAGACTTTTACGCTCAAGCTTAACTAAAGCCTATATATATTGCACAATATAGCCTTAATACAACTGCAGTACACTGCAAGCACTTATCGCTGTAAACATAACACAGACGGTCAATAATTCCCAGGACCGACCCATAAATATTTCCTATAACAAAACGTCCATGTAGTTTTTAAACGATTCTTATCAAAACTTCATTCACTTCAATCATTTGTGTACAAGTTACTGTGTGGTTGGAATGACGTCACTTTTATTGTTTTCACAGTGCGACAAATAACTGTTGAATCTCAGAATAGGCTTGGAAAGCATCAAAATAATTTCGACAAAATTGAAAATCACAGTATTTTGGTGGTTTCTTGATTTTAAAGCAAATCGAGCTGACATCATTGATGATGAACGCAATGGGCATCCAAAAGCGATCAGTACATCGGAGAAGATCAAAAAATGCTGAGAAGTATTTTGCAAGGGCTAGTCGACGCACTGAGAGTAGCATAGCAGCGTATGTATTATGTTGCATGAAAATACGGTATACAAAATACCTGGCTCCGATGGCAAGATTGCACGAGCTCACGTTCGAATTGCTTCCCCCTTCATTTTAAATTTCGAAGATCTCTGCCCCCATTAACGATTATCTTTGAATCAAACTATGACATCGTGGCGCCCAAAGAATGTGTTCTTTGCGAATCACGGTAAACCGTTCTATGGAAAAGGCATCGAAATGCTGGAGATGCGCTCTAGAAGGTCTTCATGACTAAATGAAGTCGAATTTCCCATAAAAAAACAGATTTTGCCTGCTCCCGGTAATTATTGATTGAAATATCACGTATTTAA
The DNA here is from genome assembly GCA_000688715.1 of Glossina pallidipes. Lineage (NCBI taxonomy): Eukaryota > Metazoa > Arthropoda > Insecta > Diptera > Glossinidae > Glossina > Glossina pallidipes. The sequence continues at coordinate 1,310,662 of KK499814.1, read as the reverse complement.
CCTACTAAGCTACTATTCGGAAGAATAAGTATTACTCTTAACAACGCTGTAGCAGTATTGATTATATTCCAGTGATTATATCAATTTACAAGGCTTAGGGTTCTAAGGAACTTCTTTTTCTTAAACCGGTAGGAGGGATTGTAATGCTTATTTTTTTTATTATTTATTGCTGCTTATTGTAGCCGTTATTGCACTATCATCGCGAATACGTTCAGTTTGTTGCAAGTTTGTGTCTTTCTTTATCAATAAGTCAGGCGCAATCGTATTATCTGGTTATCCAACTCTTGCCAATGTTTTATTTTTTTTTCTGTTTCCTCTTCTTTTTTTTTCTTTTAAAAATCAGAGAAAACGGTTGATGTGTCCGCTTATAACGGAAGCAATAGTTTCTTTTGAAATTTGCAACGCTCTCCATAAAGTTAAAGGTTTATTTTTGGTAAATATAAAAAGTCCGTCATAGTGCTTGTTCAGAAGAATCGATGAAGCGTTTGACTGAAAATAATTGGCATTATTTTGAAAAATCATTGGTGCTTTATTACGCTTCATACCAAAAATATCTAACATATTTTTCTAGCAAATTATATTTATTTACACGGGTTGCTTTAAACATTTGCTCAACATCTGTTCCGTCCTTTGCATTCCAAGCGAATCCTAGGAAATTAACTGTTATTCGAGAGAAACTTTTAATCCAAACCACAATGTGAATTCTGAATATATACACATTCCCGCAGATCCTCTATTGGTTTGGCAAACGAATGTTGATTTAAGTTCTCTCTCCGGGAAACGCGTAGCACACTCGAAAGTGTGGCTGTCAAAAGGAAGTGGTCTTCAAAGCTAAACTCAAATCCTGAGTTAGACTAGATTTGCCCAGAAAACGGCTTCAGAGACTTCATAAAGTACATGCATAGCAAGCGTGAATGTAGTAGTAAGGCTATGTAAGTATGCAAATTCAAGCTTAGGTTCTATGTGTCAAGCTTTTTCTTTCGACTTTTGCATGTGTAACAGTTAAACGGCAGTTAAAACTTGAACTCGTGACAAATAAGTCTGCCTATATAGCACTTGTACCAACATTTCAAAGAGTCCTGGCGGTAATTGCTTGTGTTAAAGTTTAGATCCTCTTCCACTTCCTCTAAACTATCGCTTATAGACTTTTCCAATTGTAGGCGCAGTCCGCCCACACTGAAGTTTAATTAAGAATATAGTTTCAGAGTTTAAGGTCACTTTTGAAAAAAAAATTTGTACCTCGCAAGATTTCTATCTCAACTTTTGCAACCGGATACCATTCAAAAAGAACCCACTAAACACATCACTAGATAGTGAACAACTACATAAACTCAAAACCTTGTACCTATTAATGGCAATCTATGGTAGATATATGTCTGCAAGGTAGTTTCCTTGTGCTCGATATGGAAGAATATCCCATCCTGTAACAACCTCCCTATAGATATTGCTTATCTGTGTGCGAATACTTTATTGTGTTGAAATTTTCGGATTAGATTGCTTGCAGCTAACCAAACACTTTAATGTAAGAGGCGTCCTAGATTCATAGCGCGCCCACCGTTAATTTCCTATCAATTTTTAATTAAAGATACAGTGAGTTACACAACGAATTTTAACGAATTTATTTTGCTAATAAAATGAGTTCAAGTGTACCTTCAGCTCAATTTCATGGGTTTGTTAATAATAACACACTCGACGTAATATTCGGCAACAGACTACGGCAGCCGAATAACTAATTATAAATGCTTACAAAGATATTATATCCTTGTATGCGAATATATATTTCATCTCAGCCAATAATACAATAAAGCAATTTACTAACAATAAATGACTAATTAACTGAAATATTTATAAACAAATATTCATATACAATAAATGTCAGCAATAATTCTTTTGGGAAAAACGAATTGTATTTTTCGGACTAAATTTAATTGATATTAACTAAAATTTATTATGTGTTGCGAAAAATTGCCTAATTTGCGAAATATTTATTTTAATTAATATATTTAATGATCATAATTCAGGAAATACAATAAAATATTCCTGCACTTGAAATCGAATTATTTAAAAGGTAACGGTGATAGCTCCATTTGCATATAGTAAATGCTTTCATAGAATCTTTCGTGGGATAATTTTTGAAAAAACTCCAGCAATATTGTGACGAATTATTTCTTTGAAGCATTATAGAATAATCCCAACAAAAGAGTTCACGTGAACTTGAAAGTTGTTGTTAACCCATTCATAACGAAATAACTAAACTTTCAGTTCAAAATCTTTTGTCTATCACTTGGATATTCCAACTAAGATTTGGTCAGTTTCCTCTACACTTTTACGTGAATAGCCTAACCTTATAACCGGCGTCCGCAAAGAGGAGGACAATCCCCATAGCCCTATTGCTCCCGAGGTACCAGAAGAGGAAAGGAAATGGATATAAGACTTCTTCTTTACGGTGTGCATCGACATTATTATTCAATGTTCCCGCAACTTTAGCTCATGACACAACCGTTATGATATTTCGAGAAAAGCCGTACCCAGCGGTCAGGCAAGAGAACATTCTCCCGATAATCTAATGAAGGAGTTGCATTATATCTATTAGGAGCACTTAATTCCCCTTATTTCGACTATAAGTCGGTGTGTATAACTTTCGATGTTCTCTTACTACACTCAGCTGAAGTTGCGCCTTTTCATACCTTCCGGAAAGAAATTTATCACACTATCCCTTTTCAAGAAAACATATTTCGGAAGAAATACATCAGCACAGCACACACCCTTCTTTTTACAGGGCATTATTATTTCGCAATACCATCAGAATTAGTTGGATAGAAAGGACAGTTTGGTAGCCTTCAACGCAAGGAGCTTCATGGCAAAAGAAAAATATCCTCTTTTCATCAAGGAAAACAGGAACCTCTTCTGGTGATCCCTGCAGGCAGTCCAAGAGAGAAAAACGCGGCGCCAAGTTGTATATAGTGAGTCTGAAATCGTTCTTGGTCAATAAATATTCAGTTCTTAAAACTAGAAACTGTGAACGAAGAGTTACGTGGGTTTCTGTGCCCCTATGGTCTTCGAAGAGGACTATTGTTTCGCCGGTCAATAAAATTACCGCAATTTGTGATGCCTTCCAAAAATTGACACACTTGAAAGTTTAATTCTATTTGAACACCATGACTTATAGAGAGAGAGAGAGAGAGAGAGAGAGAGAGAGAGACAAATGAGTTCAGAGTACTTTTCGATTTTGAAGTATTTAATGTCGTTTATGTCATGTCATTTGTATACACTGGTATTAGTCTTAATATCTTTTACTTTATCTAAAATTGTATATCAATATCGTATACGTATGGAAGCACAAGCTCAATATGAAGTTTTATTTGAATGAGTTATAAAGAATTATGCTCGAAAATGAAATCTTTTCTAATTTTCCAGTAGATTTCATATCAAAGATACTTTCTTATTATCTTCAAAGTACTCATCGTTCTGCTTTTATGTGTGCGCATTTAAATTTATATATATATGATATTAAAAATTGTTATGTTTACGAAATGTACAATATTTTGTAATCATATTTCTTCTTTTTTCACAATATCGTCATCAATACTACTCTTATAAATAAATATATTGATGAATATTGTTATGCAAGTACACAGAGAAATCTATCTGTCATTTAAACTTGAATTATTACACAGATTAATGGCGTAAAGTTATGTTCGGTAATTCGAAAATGTATGACGCATCTGAGTTACGTATTATATTTTTCCCAATTCAATATTTCTCTCAATAGTAGCTCTAGGCTGTTGTGGCGATATTCAAAAAACAAAAAACAGAAATGATTCTGTAGTTGAATGATCTAAGTATCGATTTTCCGATTTGCGGTATAAAGGCGTTATCGCTTTAAATACCCTACACCACTTCACTTAATATAGTCACTCATATAACGAGTTTTTAAACGGAACTTTTATTTCAGTAGCGCTCGCCTTTGGGCAAAACATTTCGATGTACGAGATTTCATCAAAATATCTCAAAAACTGTGGTCTGTAGATTGAACGCAAGGAAACAAGATGGACGGACAAGCTTAGTTTGACGCAGAAAGTGAGTCAATCGGCATAATAAATGTTGTTGGGTCTATTTCAAGTCCTTCCTTCCAAATTAATATACTCTTGTAGCGCAATTGTCGTAGGATACAAAAAGTGAAACAATGGAACAGTCCTTCACCCTTCAGCTATTGTAAAGTCCAAAACATTCAAATTACTAAATGAACGGTTTGCAAAATCCTTTTAATCAAGACTGTTGCCGGAGCATGGGAAGGTTAAAATATTGAAACCTCCATGCACATTGAAAAACATTGCAAAATTATTGATTTTTTGTTATTGAGCAAAATTCGTGACGTTATGACATTTCCGATATCCTAATGGAATGAAATTTCTTTTATAAAACATAAAATGGTTAAATATTATTATAAACATAGAACGACAAAAAGGATATCAAGTAACAGTCATCATCGATAAAAAAGAAACTCTACGTAGAAGAAAAAATCAAAACTGAAAATAAGAAAACATTGTATTTATGTATGTGCATGTAGTTGGTAAGGAGGCAGAAGTGAAAAAAGATGATGAAAGGAAGAAAAAGAAAAGCGTTTATATTAAAAAAAAGACGCCGGTATAAATAGAGACTCCGGTAAGTAAATTTCTAAATAAATGGGTTTACTATATTAAGTACTCCAACGAAAGGCTCAGAAATCTGGGGAACTTAAGTCAAACTTTTCAACTTAGATTGGGCTTGAAAGAGATTGAAAACGTATTCAAAGGTTTGTAAGTTTGTGCCTCATTATCTTATTTTCCCCATTTCTTTTTCCTTTGTCGCGAAAGGCTTCTTCGTTCAGGCATCCGAAAGCTAATTCTGTTTTCGTAGTTTATCATGTAACTTCCATTTCCCAAGCCTCACATCACCATTTCATTGAATGCAATTTCTGTGAATTGATTCCTTTAGGGATAAATTGATGAAGAAATAAAAAATGTCTCGGAAAAGTGCTAGAATTGAGATTTGGCATAAGTGCATTACTGAATGATGAATGGAATCGTTCTTATCGGAATCGTGTATATATTAAAATTGTTCTGCCTAACCCATTCGGTTTTTTCTTTTATATTTATCTGTAACATTCAGAAATTTGTTAACTTAAGGAATGAATCCTCCGTCCCTAGGACACTTATTCCAAGTGGGACAATTTGATCTGACTTTGAATTGTTGGTTGGTCTTGAAGTTTATTTAAAACGATCAGATTTGATAATAAGTATAATACCGTTGTACGAAATTTTCAATAAAGAATATCTCAAGCGAGGGAAGAACGATTCACTGGAATTGAAAACGCGCAAGTATTCTTTGTTTGAAGTGGTGAGCACCTAACTTTATAGCGTATATGAAGAACAAAATTCATAAATTTTTTTATTCTATTCTGCATCACTGCACATAAGATCCGAGTAAATTTTATTAGTTGCTTGCATCGCTCATTATAATGTTGAAAACACCCAAACATAAGTTTCCAACGGACCACATAGACGTTTTTTCTAATTCCAGATATAGTGTCAAAATGTCGACCACAATAACTGAGCTACCTTTCAACACTTTTTTGTAATAAGTGGGAAATAATTACCAAACTGAAATTTAATTTCAACACTACAGTTCCGACAAACCGACTATTGCTCTTACACTGGGCGGAACACTGCGAGTTTATTGCAGAAGGTGAAAATAGTTTTCTCGTTTTTGGTTTTATATTTTAATACTGTTTTTAGCTTTTAACTTTTTTTGTAAATATTTTCCATCACTTTTCATACTATTTGAATATTTTATATGCAGGAATATTTTTCCCTTTCCTTTGTTTCCTCTTGCTTTGTTTTTGTCTACACTGGTTTGTCGAGTTAGGTTTTATTTACTTTAACTACTCTTACCAACGTATGCTCCTATGCTTCCTTGTGTTTTTGCTGAACTAAAAAGGAATACAAATAAACTTTTGCATCAGTCAACCATGAATGATCATTATGACCATAATGGACAAATATCTCAAATTTCAGCTGCTCACATGAATGAACACTTTTAATGCCATACAATATCCGATAGTCACAAAAAAAGGGAAACAAAAAGTTTTATTATAAAAGATGTGTGAAACAAATGTTATTGAAAAACATTATGGATTACATTACATTTATTAGGTATCTACATAGATAAATGACTCGTGCTATTCTGTTTGCCGTCAGAATGCAAGTAAAAGGTATCATTATACATATACAAAGTGTACATTAGAAAACATAGTTTACGTCTTTCATAAGAAATTGCATTAAACTCCATAATATAAGAACTCAACTGCTATCCTGTTTGCCCTGTGTCTGTGTCGAAGGGGACTAAAATTTCGTATATGATAATCCCAATACCTTTGCTGCCAATTTTAAGAATGATCGTGATCCAAGGATCCAACGTTGCAACCGTTTCATAAATAAATTCACCTTAGGCAAGTGAAGTTCTGATTGTACACCTCTCGTATATTCGGACGGACTAAATATATTTCATTTGATGCAAACGTTTTAAGAAACAGAAGTCAACTATCAAGTGGAAAGGTTGCTCTTATAAATCAGAAGACAATTTTGAGAACATGCCGAATGGTTTCCAAAATATCTCAATCCCACTTAAGAGTTTACAAACAACGAATCAGTTCGTGTAATTCGTAGAAAGGTCATTTCGTGTCCTGTCGCAGGAGAATGACATAAATTTGTAAACGAAGCTTTCTTTAAATGTGTTCAGTGGGAACAACGAAACTTGGAAATATTGTTTCATTGCATTCTCCTCGTTCAGAATGTCATAAGTAATGGAATCCTTGAAGTTTAAGATTCTCAAAGAATATCATTCAAATTTCTCGAGATAAAATATTCATTGAATAGATGTTGTATGAGGTTAAACTATTGCTGTTCTCACCGAATTCTCAGCAGTTGGCAATTAAGTTAGACTTTATAATAGATAGAAAAACCATAAGTAAAAGAAGAAGAAGATATATTATGATTTCTGCAGACTCGTAAGCTTTCGTTTGTACGATAGCATCATACGCTTGTTGACTTGCCATTCGCTAGCAACTCACTTAAGCTGCTATTATTGTTAGCTCGTCGAACTTGATAATTTAATGAGCTTTAAATCGAACTTAAATATAATTCTAAGCATTTTGCGGCATATCTCGGATCGTCGAGGAGAACGCAACTGTCTGAATTACTTACTTTCTATAAGTAATTATTTTAGGTAATTTCACTCTTAAATGATGTGCATACTTATAGTGTATGTCTGTGCAAATGCTTGGCAAGATTTTTTTTTTTTTTGTTGTATTCTCACCTACACTGCATGCAATTTATTATCCAGAATTTCGTATTGCGTGCACGTTTGAAGCACAAAAAAAAATTCGTAATAATATTGACTTATTAATGAAGAAAAAATAAACTGCATTCGCATGCACACATTGTCACTGGCGAATGCTTCATATTCGGGTTCTCAACAACAATGACAATAAATGTATGTTAGTGCGCATTTTTTTGCCATCTTTAAATTCAATTTAAGCACGAACCAGATGCACGTGTTCTCATCTGCAAAATTGTGTTTTCTTCTTTTTCATTTACAAAAAACTAAACCATAATCATCACTGAGGCAATGTGATGTTTCGTAAATTTAAGTTTCTTCTTCCAGTAAATATATGTGTGCTTCAAGGAGTATTTGTCATCCCCTTGGCATAAACATCTTTAACAACTTTAAGCCTTAGTATAAAAGTAATATGTAACGACTTTTTCGCTTTTAATTGTTTTTTCAAGCATCTGGTTTTCAAAAAATTGTGCTTATGTAAGGATTTTTATACCCTGTACCTCTACTTGTGATACAAGGGTATATTAAGTTAATGCGTGTGTATGCAGCACCCATCTATTTTTACACCGACCGATTTAAAATCACTTTCTGAATTGATTTAAGTTGGTCTGTCTGTGTGTCCGCGCTTATTTACTTAGCGTTCAATCTGTAGATCACCAAAGTATATATATTAGATTTTTGCGTACACTTACAACGCATGAGTAGTCGCGTGAGTAAAAATCGCGACGGCCAAGTCAGCGATGATGAATGGTGAATTAGTAGAAGGAGCGAAACATTGGCTGATTGTCTGGGCGCACTTCCTATTTCTTTCCACGCTTCTTTCTATCCATCATCACGATGTACACACAATTCACGAGTCGACTCCCAATTATTAACAACATGTCCACTTTTCCTCTCTTATGAAAAATTATAAATGATTGCATTTTTATTTATCTCTATATCGTCGGCATGAAGCGATGGCTCGCAGTAATTAGTTAATACAGGGATATATAGATCGAAAAAAGTCCATGTCTCGTAGGTAGACACATAGATATTGATGGATATTAAAATTGCATAAGGTTTATCAATAACAAGCGTCTTTCTAAATCAGTGAGGCAATGGAGCGCTTTAAGTGCCGCGCGGGAAGGGGATAAGCCGTAATACTGAAAATAGATGAACGGCATTGTTCATATCTATCGAATAAATTTCAATCAAAAAAAATCAGTCAATCTGGGAACAATTGAATCAGTAAAGAGTATGTTCAAATTACATCACCAGGCCAAAAGCCGTGACTTGATGTGATTTTCAGTGTGTCACTCACAAAAGTTGCTGTTTTAAAACTCATGATCTCCTTTAGGCCTTTCGAGTATTTAATCAGTGAACGTATGCGAAAGTTTTCTCGTTGCAATGACCCTTCCAATCTTTTTGAAACCTCAAAAAGCATTCCATTATATATTTTCTTTCTTACTAGAGCATGCGTTTCTCACTTGCCTTAAAGTCAAAAACTGACATCTTTTAGATATTGCGGATGTACTTTTAAGCGATTAAAGCATATTTCCTATAAATTTGAAAATAATCTGACCTATGACGTCTTAATCAAGGCAGCTTTAAGTACGTTTCAATTACATACCTTCCGTTGAACAATTTGCTTGGAATTTTAAATAAGAGTGAGAGAATTTTCGATCAGAAAGATAAAGGTAGATAAGTCGATATAACAAAAGAATATAAAGTGTCTCACGGTCATCCGTACGAGCTATGAATGGAATCATAGAGTAAGCGCACTGTTCATTAATTTATTTTCAGACTCTTGCAAACTTTTGCTGTGTGCAAATTTTATTTAAATTTTCATTCTTCTCAATTTTGGAGAAAATTATTTGTAAACAATTATATGAATGCGTTGATAAATGTTTGTTCATTTTAATTGTTAGCAAAACTTATTCAATTTCAATTGAAAATCTCGTTACTTATGTTTATTATTATTTGCTTTATGAAACGTTTCTCTTTTAAATCTCTACTTAAATATCCAGTTGTGAGGGATTTTCAATGAATCAAACATTATTCCTTCTTGTAACATATTTTCTTCTTATTTTAAAGACGCATTATACTTGTTTTTCTTCATTCGTTTGGGTTTCGTTACATCATACAACCAACCATTTGTAGAATTTTCAAAATATGCTTTATTCATTCATTCATTTATTTATTTATTTATTTATTTTTTATTTATTTTTATTTTTTTTTTTTTTTTTTTTTGCTATTAAGCCGAAACTCATTGATGTGGTCGAACATCTTTTGTCGTCAGTTTTGTCAACAAATCCGTAAAAAAAGAAGTCTCTTTTAAAAAGCTCATTGTTATTGCGGTGAAAAGCATTCTCCTTTTTTCTTTTTGGTGCAGCTAAATAATAAATCGATCAATAAGTCCCGGGGCGAAGTTAAAAGAAGCTTTTTTTTTGCCAACTTCAATATAAATTCATCATCAACTTAACCCCCTTTATGAATCATATAATTAACGTAATGCTTCTTTAGTAAACCAATTTGTTATGATCTGCAAAATACGCCGCAGTTTCCGCAATGTCTTTACCATTTGAGCCAAGCAATTTTCTGTAGAGAATCCTTAAGACAACTCTTTGCAATCCAATGAAACCTACGAAGAACCAAATGTGGAAAGTGGCCCAAGCCTTTGCGTGGCTGTTTTCTTATCGTGGACATTGATTTGTGACATCACGCACTAAAAACAGGTTTCTTATGCCCAAAATTTTCATGTTAATCATTGTGTTTCTGTGTGCATTCATTGCTCATTGTGTTTCTTGAGTGTTAACTGCTGTTCTTTTCGGCAAAGCAAAATAGCGATGGGACTTTTCAAACCAATGCTGCATTTGAACTGTAATTTGCCCCATTTATTGAACATAAGCAAAATTCGGACCGTTTTGCATATAACTAAGCACAGTAAGTCGTAAACAAATGATCAAAATCAAATGAAATTTCGACAAGTACCGTTTGACGATATGCGAAATAGTTGCCATAGACAACATCTATGTTTTAATGCCGGGAATTATTGATCGTTGTGTTATATTGTTGTTTGTCAACGAGAAAAGGAAATACTGACCATAACCAAGATTAGATAGTACTTTAATAATCTTTAATCCTTTTTGACAATGTTATCAGTATAAGCAGACTTTATTAATCGAAGAAAAAGTTGTTTCAGGAAAAATTTGGAATGTGAAACTCTTAAAATAGTTCCAATTCGCTGAATAACTAAGGAGGAGCTAAAACTTTTCGTACCTCAAAATTGAAAAGGAAAATATTTTATTGTTTGTGAGCAACTCGGTGGCTGAATTAGTTCCGAAATTGGGATAGATACTGTAGTGTATTTTTTTCTTTCTCTCTCTCATATTTAAATGCAGTTTCCATCCATTTTTGCGCTGGACACGGAATAAGTGTTGATAAATATATATATACAAATTTCCTGAAAGTCGACCCACTCCCTCCTCCAAAGGGGGCCATCAAAAATATTCAGTTTTATCGTTGTTGTCCATGGTTCGCCTATCCTACATCATGACTTTTAGTAGAACTATCGTAAAAAGAGTAATGCCTTTCACAAATGGCTTTTTGTTGCAAAGATCTGCACTTTTTCTCAACTTAAAGAAACTACGTCATGTACGCTCTAATGTGATAACTTATACAGTTACCACTTTTAAGTAAAGAATTCACACTTTCATTCAGCAGCTTACAGTGCTACTTATACTTTTCGAAAGATGGGCATGGGAACCTTTCTATTTTCACTTAAAAATTAATATTGGCTGCGAATTTATGCCTTCTAAGGGTTTTGATGAATTTATGTGGGTATTATAAGGGGAAGAACAAGAACACAATTGTTCCGTAGTGAATTATGTGTGAGTTAATCGACGACAGTTTACGGCAACAGAGATCTACACAAACTTCATCAAAAAATCATAAGATTTATACAGATTTCGAGTTAATCCCTTAGTTAAACAGAATTTCATCGAGACTTTAGACTGAGTCCGGGTGCTTTAATTTTTATACAAAAGTAAGTAGAAATACTATAATGGAACACAGCCCAACGTTAAATACGCTACACCACTTCGTTTAATATAATGAATTTCCAAAATCAACAGCGGTCGAAAAGCTAGTCCGATAGGAAAGATTTTGAACCGCGTTCGTCCTTATAGTATAGCAAATTTCATCAAAATATTGCAAAATTACGACCTGTAGGTTCAACCCAAGAAAACACGACGGACAGACAACGTTAGGTCGGTTAAGAGAATCATTCCGAATCATTCTGATCGGTACAATAACAAGTACTTTGCAGCACAAATGTTGTGTCAGTAATTAAAAAAACCAATAAATGTCAGTTTTTGAAAAAATATAATATTTCTTGTTAGTCTTAAATTATTCCAGTGATATGAAAGAGAAGAAGAAAGAGAAAAAATTAAACTGGAAATTTTTTTTTTGTAAAAATTTCTCGGCAATCAAAATAAATGATAATAAATATGTTGTGCATGACACAAACGCACACATAAACACGCACGCATACTTACAATTACATTTGTAATAGTAGTAGTTTTACATATCGTTTAAAATATTTTTTCTTAATCACTATATAACAACCAATGCAATTTCATGTTTATTTATTTATTTTAATGTAAACAAATGTACTATTATTTGTTTATATTTGAAAAGTGATGCAGTTGCGTAGCTTTTTGCTGCTAAATCTGTATAAATTTTTCCTATTTTCAAACTTATACAGATGTGAACTATAACGCGCTTCATATAAATATTTTCAAAAAAAAATGTATATATAATACAAAGGAATGTGTTATCAGCTTGATGACCATAATTTTGCGTGTCAGAAAATCGAAATTGCAAAATTCATGTATGCATGCCATTTACATATTCTATCTCGCTTTAAATGAGGACCGAGATGAGTACACTTTTTTTCATATAATCATGTCCCCTGTATTTCTTCGGATTACTTTCAGTTACCTAACAGCAGCGACTAAGTCCTTAAACCTTGGTTTGAAGTCGAATGAAAAGGAGTTATGAACATTATGTAAATGTTTTAAGTCATAAACTCAATTTAGAACAGTTCATAAAATTCATAATCTTTCTTATAGATAGGAAGTTGGTTGATGATATAAAATAATATTCAACAGCGATGCCGAAGGTTAGGAATTTATTTTTCTTCATACTCTACGAAATTGTGGTGCAAAGGTCTATTAACTTTGCGCGGATGTATGCAACATTTAGTAGGATTTTAGACAGATCCACACAAGAATGTCTCCTTGTCCAATTTTCCTATGTTCAACCCACAGCATGTAATTTTTGAGATATTTTGATGCAGTTCGGTTTTGGCCAAGGATTAACACTATTGAAAATGGATCTTAACGGACAAGCTTTTCGACCACTACCTATGTCACGCCTTGTTTGAAAAAGTCATCACATGAATCTCTGCACACTGCTGTAGGGTATTTGGTGGTGGGTCGCGGATAAAATATCCTTTGCTGCTATGATATGCCAAGGATTCAAATTTCTCAATTACAAAATGTTAACCCGCGGACCGTTGTGTGTTGCCAAGAGAAATGGTCAGCATTCAAACACTTCTCACATATCGTCTCATTTCAGCAAGAGTATGTTTGATGAATAACTGCAGGATAGTGTAGATTATTTAATGAAAGGCCTCGGCCTCCCTAGTGTTTTTACTTGGTTTTAACAAAGCGAATAACTCAAAGGATGTTCCCTATAACGCTAATACAGGGAGAGTCAAAAAGAAGTAGGAAAAAAGGAGGAATGGCCGTAGCGTAATACGTGGGTAAGCGTTACGCTTACACGGACAGAGCTTTTATGGTCACGGATTTGCACCACCATTGCGACCACCACTTGCATAGCTAATGCAATAAAATTCCTTATGGTTTGATGTTTATTTTCTCTATTTATGTAACACAGAATTTAGATTCAATCTCCGACCTTACTGCTTGGTTACATTTCTTCTATTGCCCGAACCATTAAGTTGTGAATAATAAGATTTTAAGTCTTGGGTCGACCCCTCCATTCTAGAATTTTCTCGCAACGCTTTGCCATGTTGTACTAAGTCTCCAATCCTAGTTGATATTTTTTGGCTTTCAACTTCAAATCAAACTTCAAATCTCAACTATTTTTTGAATTCTTATAGTTTAAGAGCAGGATTTCCCAATGTCCTACTTAAACATATTGTCTGAGTGTTAATTTTTAAATTAATTAAAGATTTTTTCTTTTTATTTTATTTTGTAATAAAATTTCTATGAACGCTACACTTGTTTACTTGTATGAACAAGTGTGTTTATGTATACTCTTGGTTGCTATCACCAATGCACATATTAATTAATTAAATTATTTTCACTTTTTTTTTCGAAAATACAATAAAAACTTTTTTTTCCCTTGGTTGGATTCGCAAAAACATTTTCTCTCATCACATTATTGTATTTTGCAAAATTTAATGATTGTTTTGAATTATTTTTATATATACATGTGAGCATTATATTGCTGCGTTGGTGTACGTGCCAATGGTTATGAAAAACGCAATGAATAAATTCGTTGCAAATGTTTTTTGTTTTGCTTTTTTTTTTCTGCACATATACGGATACCTGCGTGTAAGAGTCTGGTTGTATTGTTGGTTAGTTAGTGTTTGCATTTGATATGCTGTTGATTTATAATTTTTAAAATATTTATCAGGTACTTTTATTATAAACATACGCTAATGCATAAAACATGAACATTCATACCTTTAGGGATATCAGCCGTATGCAGCAACCTGAAAACTTTTTTTATTGCATCAAAAAAAAAAAAAAAAAAAATAGAGAAGAGAAGAGAAGAGGCCCGCGTACGTGTACTTTTTTTTGTAGTGAAAACAATTATGCAAAAAATTTATTGATCCTCGCAGCTCTAATAATAAGTACTAATTTGTATACAGTATGTGCCCATAAGTGCTTTTTAATTCAAGCCACAATCATATATCAACATATCAAGAATGCATGGAGGTGGAGTGGTTTCATCCTATTGGAGGCAACAGAAGCTCCTCACACACCGAACACGTTTAGATTTTAAGTTATTTTGTAGTCCTTTTACCTCTCACCTTTTCTCTCTCACCTTCTCCTCTCCCCCCTCTTTGTCTCATTCTCGCTTTCTCGAATAAAAAGGGATCGTAAAATATTCCCACATGATAAGTGTTTGCACTTATCCTTCCAGCCAGCGATACGGGTTTCCTTTCTTACCCCCTTTAAAATCGGAATAAATAATCGAAAACAACTTGGCAATCTCACAACAGTTCCTTCAATATCTGGCAACTCTTGCGACATTTGTCGGATATCAGTTATTCTTCTTTTTATACCCTACACTAATTGTGATATAAGCACATACTAAGTTTAAGCAGATGTATGCGACACCCAGCAGGACTTGAACTGGACCTACGCTTTATTATATCGATGGATTCCGAAAGTGAGTGTAAGCATGACTGCCAATTCACTTTTCCTGTGTTTAACCTACAGGCCGTAATTTTTGAGACATTTTGATGAAGTTCGGTACACTGACGTGTTTTGGCCCAAAGACGAACGCTGTTGAAGATGGTTCATATCGGAGGACTTTTTCAAAAGCTTCCCATATGAGGCCTTATTTTGGAAATGCGTTACATGAGTAATTGTGTGGTAATGTAAGGTGCTTGGTGGTGAACCATGGCAAATTATAGTGTTTTAACTTTTGGTGCTATGACATGCCAAGCCTTTAATGAATTTGCCTGCAATTAGTAAAATGTCTCAGTTTATTAAAATTGTCTGTCCTTAGCCAAATTAAAAATTTTAATGTTCTTTAATAATTTAGTTCACTTTATTTCTTCCGATTTTTTGTAGATCTCTTTTTTACTAAAATACAGTACAGTACAATACAGTACAGTACAGTAAAATACAGTACAGTACAGTAAAATACAGTACAGTATAACGCGATGCTCTTATAACGCTTTTTTTGTGTTTCCCCCCATATAACGCGGCGATTTTCCACATTATACTTCCGTACAGTGAAATTTATAATGGCTTGTATAGTTCATAACCAATTGCACGTACGTTTCGCGTATGTAATTTATTTGGAATTAACTGTTTTTTAGTTACATATGTAACTAAAGTTTTTTTATTTAAAATGTTGTTTGTTTAATTTCAATAAAAGGCAAATATTTTGCTCGTAGCATAGTTTCTCCTTAATATTCGATTTAAACCCCGTTTAACGAGAAAAGTTAAACGTGGATCACTTGTGCATAACACATTTTACGGGGTGTATAACGCGGCAGTAATCCACCGTGTTATAGGGGGGATTACTGTAATTGGTATTTTCTTAAACAAGTAGGTGCTTCTCGTACCTATACAACAATAAAAAAATATCGAACAAAAAGCAATTCTCCTCTCCTTTTTCCCCTCCTATTAGTGATTACAGTGGTGATACCATTTGTTTAGGGAGTGCAGTTAACACATTTTGTAAGGCCTGCTGTCCTCCTATCAGGACGTGTACACTAAGGGCCTCGCACATGCGTCACAAAACAAAAAGCATTTCCTTGGATATATTTTTCGCGACTTAACAACTTTCTTGTATATATCGGAGATTTTATTGCAACTATTGCTTCGGAGTGTCAAATCTGAAGTCGCACACATTGCGAGAAGAAAACAAATAGTTTTCTCTTACGACTAGTGACCAGTCAAAATATTAGAATGTCGCCTTAAGCGGGATTTAAGCAGTTTTGAGAATAACAAAGTTTATTAGCTTCTTAAGCGCTTGTGCGTGTTACATACGTGCGCACTAACTTAATGTACTTTATACCACTAGTGATATAGCGTAGAAAAGGTTCAAAAGTCGGTCAATCAGTATTACAGAGTATAGAAATTTCATTTTCTTTCTTCCAAACGCTCGACCAAAGCCTAACATAATTTTCTCGTTTGTTTTTCCCATATGTGTGTGTGTTAAAGATTTTAAAAAAGCTTTACACCTTTGAGTAAAGTTGAAGTTTTTCAAACTTATTAGAAGAGCAAACAAAATCATTATTTTTTGAATCTAAGAAGAGAAGAAGAAGATTAAGCCAAATTACATTCTTATTAACTTTATTGCATATCCTGAACAGTTCATTGAAGATTTTTGCTTCAAAGTATTTTGCAAAATTTTAAAGGTTTTATTTAATATATCGGAAAACACTTTTCGTAGTTTAAATTTACTTTTATTTTTTCCACCTGTCATATAATATAATTAATGGCTCTTCCTTGTAATTTCTGTAAAGCTATACGAAAATCGAATGAAAATACAACAAATTTCTATATCGATAGCAATAATAAAATGGAGAGAATGAAAAAAATTGCATTACAGGGTACAAATATTTTAAGAAAATCTTTTTCATCTACGAGAAAAAAAAGACGTAACCATGCCGTTATTGTTTTATCTACGAGAACATCAAGGCCGCATAATTGACAGAAGAATTTAAATGTTAACGATTAAGAAATCCATGTGCACGTTACGTGGAACGAGTCTTTAACATCAGTCACCTCAAATATAAAACTTGCAAAGTTTTTTGATGATTACTCCAACGAGATAATTTCTAGCCTCGGTTTTCTAGTCCGCCTTGAACAGGACTTGAACAAAATTATTTTCTACGGAGTGTAATTTATAGTCTCTTGTCTACTACGGACAAAACTAAAGCTACAGCTATCAGCTGACAATAATTGTTTAGCGCGATGAAAAAATAAGATGGATTTGTCATTTAAACTTCGCGGGTACAATCAAATCAATAAAGTATTTTTTATTTATTTATTTTTTTTGAGAAATGGTAGAGTAGGTAGTACTGTCTTTGAAACCTATGTAGAGTTTCGCTTTAAGACATTCAATTGCTGCTGAGTTACACGCTTTCTTGTGAACATATAAAAAATAAATTTTTTTTGGTTTCTATTATGGGTTGGGTTTTATCGAGTAAAGTCTTTGGATTAATCTTTGTTTGCGGAATGAATATTTTGCCACGAAAACCATAAGAATATTACAGAAGATCTTTGGTGATGGGGGACTGCGTCGAAAAAATATGTTTGCGTGTGGTATAAAGATAAAGAGATTCAAAGAAGGGCGAAAATGAGTTCAAGATCAACAACGCCGACGACCAATGTTTATCGACGAAAGTTTAGTCAAGAAAATCAAAGTTTGTGTGCTCGAAAATCACCGATTGACAACCCCAGACCTCGCTAAAGCTATGGACATTTCATTTGGATCAACCTAAACCATATTAAGAGATGTTTCATGCCTCAAATGCGTCAAAGCTTGATTGATTCGACAAACTTTTAATTTCTTCCGTGACACAAGTATTTCTGACTACCGCGACATCATTTGCCTAATTTAGTACCGCGTGACATGTGGTTTTCCAACCAACTCAACGGACCCTCGTCCCTCTCGATTGAGGAGATAAACATCCAATTGAAGAAATTATGTAAGACCTTCCCAGAAAAATGGTTCTGTATTTCAAGGATTTAGAAAAAACGTTACCATAAATACAATTTGTTGGATGGGAAGATTAATTATTAATTAAGATTTTTCATTTTATAAACAAATTTGTATTATTTTTGCAATAGTTTATAGTATCGTTTTTACTTTTCACTGCCTACGTGCGGTGTTTATATAATTTGTCACATGGTGTTATTGTACTTGAAATAATTTTCATTATTCTTCATCACAGTTTTGCGAGTGATTTTTAAAGTTAAAAAGCAGTGGAATACAAGGAGATCTCTCCCAGTTTACTGTCTCAGATGAAGCTTAGTGTTCCTTATCGCAGAATATGCGGAAGAAAATCGCACTTACCAAAAATTATTCAAAGGATGAAAACGAGCCAGAGAATTCTTAACAGTTTTTCCTCAATCTGGTCAAGTTGGCATAGCTGCACTTCTATGAAGAAAGTCAGCTAAATCAAAGAGCTGATATTCCAAACACATAGGGGAGCTAAGCTACAAATTAGAATATCTTTTAAAGCTCTTCTCTTAGACCATTCCAAAAGGCCATTATTGTGCAAGAACATTTTTTTTAACTAACCTCTCAAGTATGCTTGCGATTTGAAAGTGTTCGAGGAAAGAGCTAGAGCTTAAAAGAAATAGCGTCCATGCCTCGGCTATAAATAAATTTTTATAAATTTCATTTTTTTTTTCATTTCCTTCGGGAATATTTTCTGAAGAGAATGCATAGCAATGTTGTTTATACAGATGTAGTGAAATCTGTTTTACCTGTCAATTGTGTATTTTTTATTTTTTTTTTTAATATGACCCAATGGCCCGTTCGTGTAACAAGGTAATGCTCAGAAAGATGCGAAGAAAGAACAAGTAAAAAATTGAATTCGGTCGAGAACGAAATTCTTATGCTCTGTAATATGTAGTGGGCCTAGTTTTTTCTATTTTCAAAACAAAAGCTATCTCGTAGAGGCATGTGGGCGCTGTAGGCGTGTTCCTTGAAAGGTTTAAGTCAATTGCGAACTCTTTTGCAAATTTATAGGCGACGTCTTCATTTTCGCGAACTGGAGAATGCTTACCGCAACTACTACACAGTTGCTCAAACAGACAGATGGACCAGGCGAACATGTTTAGATGCATTCAAGCCTTGAAACTGGACAAGAATTTGTATACCTTGTAGGGTGTTTGAACTTTTTTCTGCGCGTTATAAAGGCATCGAAAAAATAATTCAATTTTGATAAACTATAGTATTGGTTAGGCGTGGTCAATTTTTCACATTCTTGTGCCAGAATGCTACAGCATCGCCCATAGAATATATGTTCAAATTTTTGTACATTTATTTGCTATAGTTTGTGAGTAGTGAACAAAAAGCCAATTTTTATTTGCTTTGAAAAACAGTGGTGTTCTTGGTTTACGTGGTGTTGTGACCGTGCCCTTCGACCAATTTGGCCTATTTTCAATAATAACCTGCGTGCACAAGCTTCCAATGTTTCTGTCAAATTTGAAACCGATAGCTTCATTTTTGTGGCCAGGAGAATATTTACAGCAGACATTATACAGACGTACAGAAGGACATGCCCAAATGGATTTAGAATGTCATGCTAATCAAGAATATATACTTTGTGGCGTCTGCAATGCTTTCTTCTGGGCGTTCCAAACGTGTTGACAAAATGAATATACCCCTCATCCTTCGGTGATAGGTATAAAGAGAGATATGGGCTGGTGGCCCCAGCCTAATTGACTCGTGCTCAGTCGGTAAGTTATATGCCTGTGCTGACTGACTACGACCAAAGCAAGCTCACTGTCGAGCGTAAGCATTTTTGTAAGAATTCTGTATTCAGAAAGCGGAAAAAAATTGTTTTCTTTTGCTGCCTATGAGCGACACAGGAATTGTATTCAGCTAATAAGATTTTTAGGACGTAATGACACCTCCGAAAATCTTTCATATAGAAATCAGGTCAGTTGTGATTTTTCATGTTCATGTTTAATAATAAGAAGGAAGTAGAAGAGCAAGCTGACGAGTAAACACAAGGTAGACAATACTTCTGCACGTGAAAGAACGATCTCAGTGAGCGCTTATCCAGACTTTTTTGGTAACCAAAACTATAAATGTGCGGAACGGTTTGGTAAATTCATTTAAATTTAATTTATTGAATGCAGACAACTCACCCTGTATTATTATTGCGTTTTTTATTTTTTTTTTTTTTGCTTTGTTGGTGTAATTTAACACACAAATCAAAGTCATTTGCAATTTTTTGTTGTTGTTTTTTTTTTTTAATGTTAGAATCTCTATCAAAATTAAAATAAATGCATATGTTTTGTGATGTTGATATCCATTGGAGATGATTGGTATTTTTGAAAACTCAGCATGAATTGCATTAAAAGCAGACATCGATTGGATATAAGCGTCTATATGCAAAACAAAAATGAAATGAAAGAGAATAACAGGAAAAGACTAAAACGGAACGAAAATGTTAAATAATTGCAGTGCATTTGTCACCTGATATTAATTTATGATATCGAATGTATATGTATTGGTGCGTTTGTATGAGGCGAGTGAATGTATGTGTATGTCTATAATTCTTTAACTATGTATTTTTTCAAGCATATAATTATTTATATCTATTTTTTATATTCTTCTGTTTTTCTATTCTCCCCTTTCTCTCTCTTTCTCTTTCTCTTTTCATGTTAACTTGGTTTTTATGGCCTTTAAAAACTACTGACGTTGTCATATAACAACACTACGACTGTAAATAACAAAAACGTATATTTAATCAACATCAATACTCATCATTATGGGGATGGCTGGCGTCTATGCATTGGTACTAAAAACTATGCATTTAACGATTTGAAAACCAAACCAAAAAAAAAAAAACAAAACTTGTGTGCGCTTTCTCACATGTTCTGTCTCTTTTATCATCATGTATCACTGGTTGCGTTGACAATTGTTGTTAATAATCCACAACATATTCCATATGCGTTCATATGGGGGATTTGTATGTGTGTTTATATGCGCGCTTGTGTATGCGTGTGTTTCTGCTATTGCACTATAAAATGCATCATAATTCATCACAACGTTTATGTGGTATGACCGACACCATGACCATCTATTATCGACGAAACTCTGGTTTGGATCGTTGCTATTATTACTACTGCTGCGGCTGCGGCTGCTGCTGCTGCTGCTGCTGCTGCTGCCTTTGCTTTTACTGTTGGTTTGTTTGGACTTTGATAATTTGATAACAAATCGGTTGGACGGTTGTATGCTGTTATGTGCTCGCCTTTTTTTCGCCATTGTTGTTTTTGTTACGGCTGATGATATGATCTGCTGATGGTAACGTTGGTTACAATAACAATATCATCATCATTATCGCGACTAACTTTTTTCGTCATCATTATCATCATCATCACCATCATCGTCGTCGTCATCGTTGTCGTCGTCGTCACCCAATGATGTTGCTTTGGCAACATCATCAACACAAAAATTAACACTGTCGCCATGTGTTAATGTTATCAACTTCGTTATGTGTACATCTCTACGAACGGAATATTATAACTGTTTTACATACAAACACACTCAACTCTCGATATTCCAAACACATACACTCATGCTTAATAACTCTCATACATCAACTCTCATGCTTTTATTCTATTCGCTTCATATGCTTGTGTGTATGGTTACGTGCGCCTGTGTGTGTGTGTTTGCGTAAAATATACGACAATCACATTAACATCAAATGAAATATGACAAATTATTGGAAACTCCCGAACGGAAACTGAAATTTTTACCATGGGATATGCCTATAACGTTTAATGGTAAATAAATGCAATTCTTGCTCTCTGCCTATGTAATTGCGTGCGCCTGTATGTGTATGTATGTGTGTGTTTGTGTGTCCTCTTCTATATGGTCTGGTCGTTATAACTGTAACATAAATCGTCGCACTTTATGTCCGTTGCCGGCATTCTTATATTTTATTGCTACCGACAAACCGGTCACCTGGACATTGCCTGAAACTCGACCGTGCATTTATGTTCAACTAAAAATAAAACAAAATATATGTGTATATATATATATATACATTAAATCCTCTCCTTTTATCCGTTAATAATTGAATGTGTACAAAATTCTTATTCGATATCACGCTCGACATTATTACTTTGGATCGCTGCATACGTTTACATTTAAACTCATATATACAAAACTTTACACGCTTATATCGCTTATATTAATAACAAAAAAAAAAAAAATAAAATAAAAAAATTGTCCATCATTCTTCTCCTCCCGTTTCTTGCATTCGTCCTTTCTTCTCACGCTTATGCACATTATTTTCTTCTTCCACTTTTCCCCTTAATAATTGCCGTACGTACACGTACGTATGCGCGTGTGTGTGCATTTGCATTTAAAATTTTAAATCTTTTCCTTTATGCCCCCCCTCTTATAATTCTTATTCATGATCGCATTTATGCAACAATAACATCACGCTCATCTATCCGGTCCTGTCCCGTCTTGCAAAACAAAAATATTTTAACAAAAATCACTAACAAATCAATACTCGTTCCCCTGGTCCCTCGGACCGTCTCGTTTATTCGTTATGTCGCTGGCAATTACAAACACTGGTAACCTGTTCAATATTTGATTTTCGTGCCACTTTAAACTCTTCATCTTACATGCACACATACTCTTGATATAAACGCACAACTACATGTGTGTGCTGTGCTTTTCACGTATACGCACACATTCATCGATTCATTCGTTATGCACTTTTTCCTCTTTTTTTTCGTTTTTTATTCATTTTCTACTTTCAGCTGAAACAGCAAATCAACCGGGTAAAACGGCTACAATTGAAATGTATGCACCTAGCTCGTACAATGACACAGTTACCGGTGAGACTCTGTCGAGTGTTTCCGAAAAGAGTGAATCATATTCAAACGATGGCAGCCAAGGGGATTACATAGTAAGTAAAGCTCACTCACTATCATTAATTTTTCATAATAGGGAAATGTCATATATCATATCAGTTATTACATTCACTTATATATGAATGCATAATAAATACATTTATCCCAGGGTATATATGTATACTCCGTCTCCAAAACATTTAACGTTTCGTTCTCTTTGTGAGCCATCAAAACCTGCACTTACTTAATATTAGGCATTGAAAACTTAATAGAACGAAAAATGCACACCGAAAGAGGTTAAAATGTAAAATCGCACCTTAAAATCACATAACCTATATATGTGTACGTCTTTGGTAGACTTAGATGGCAATCTGTAGCTAAGTTTGGCTGTTTACTAAGTTATTATTATTATTAACTCTTAAAAGCCTATTAAAATTAAGTGAAACTGAAATGTAGCCAATCGGCAACAATATGCTTTTCAGGGTTATGGAAATGAAAAAATTTACAAAGATTTACAAGGCTTGCCTGTGAAAAGTACCTACCTTTTCGGTTCTTCTACACAGACTGTTTGCTTCGAATAAATCCGACGGACATGGCGAGGGTGGCAGTAAATCGAATTTCGTTTCATACAATTTTGCGATTAACAAGTCAATATCCGCGGATTCAAATCTCAGTGCGGTAGAGTTTATTTTGGTCGTAGCTATATAGAGCGTTCAATTGGTAAAGGCATAAAACACTTACCGATCGGGCACGCAGATCCACTAGGCTGCAGCCAACTCCCTATATCATTCCCTTTCTTCACTTCTTTTTCTGTCCGGCCATCACCGTGTTGCACGAATAGAGAACATCTGCTGAGTGATTGGTTATTTAGAAAAAAGAAGTAGAAAGCAGCCCGTCAGTTTTCTTAATTCTTGACTCAACAAGCGACAAACACATTCTTTGGCCATGTTCAGGCTCTGATTTCGCATCGATTATGCACTGAAGAAATGTTTTTGTGAGCGACTTCAGTTTTCGGCCGTTACGAATGTTTATGGTTATCAAAGCTTGTACGGCCTCGTTTCAATTTTGCTACTCAAAATTCTTCCGCTTTGTGCGAGGTTGCAGAGTCCTCGTACCCAGCATGCAACTCTCGCTTAGCTTGTTACGGCGTATTGCCTTTCAAGAACAAATATTTAAATTTTGGTCGATGCTTTTCAACAAATAGACAAACATATTCCAAAGCTTTTGTAAGGGGAGAACTTTTCAGCAAACCTACGCTTATGTCTTTATGGTTATTTGAGGTTATATATGACATTATACCACCACACCAACGTTACTTTTTTGCATCGGATACTTTTATTCCGACGTTTTTTTTCAAACACGCTTTGAAACAATTTTTCAAATGGGTGTAGCAATGCATTATAAACACAACAGGATTGCATGAAGACATTCTAAATCCAATAGTCAATCAACCCCGAAATTCGTGACATTCTAAGTCAAAATTATAATATGCCCTGAACAGTTAAGAAACAATACAGCTTGAACGACAATTGTGTATTAGAAGCAAAATTTTACTAAACAATGCTTTCCCCGAATATTTGCATTTATTTTATATCATCCTGAAAAGTGGTAGGACATCTATTTTCATTTTGCACAGCAAACCGAAAAGGAGTTAGAGTAGGCGCCCAAGTTGTTGTCCAATGAGTAAAGGAAGCTAAGAGTTAAAGACGTTGCGTCAGTTTTTGACGACTGAGGCAGGCGTATGTAATACGCGTAAATGGCAGACATATGTAATAAGCGTAAATAGTAGCACTTAGTTTTTAATATATTTATTTTAACTGAACAGTTATTAAGAAACAGATTTTTTAAGTGACACTCTATACACCAGAAGTTGAAGTATTTGCTTTTCTCTATTATAGATTCTGTTAATTGATAGTTACATTGAATATTAACTTTTGTCTATTATCAATGATATTTTTAATTCAATTCTAATTCTAACCACATTATTGACTGTACGAACATTTTTATCAGCTTTGCCAGTTAGTACTGAATTGAAGGGAATCTTTCAGTAAAATTGAAATATCACTTATAGTGTAACCGAATGTCGTGAAAAATATATTCTGCTAAGTGAAAGTTAAATGTCTCTATCTTTCAGGTTAATCTTTATTGAATACGGCTTGCAAAGTTCTACACTCCAACCATCTTTTTCATCCACTTCATATGTCTTCTACTTAGAATTCAAATAGCTAATGTATATGCCAAACACTTAAAGTGCTCTCACTGAATACAAGTTTTTAACTATGAGAAACACAAGTGAATATGTTTCGAAAGCCCGAATCAATTCCTTATTTCAAAAATCTTTTAAGACGCCTTTCATTTGAAATTAATAATGAAGTCTCTTACACTATAGTCCATGCACAAAGCACCCCATATTTACACTTCATTAAATGCAAATTGTCGGACGCGTTGAAAATTTCATGAATGAAGGAGTTAACAGTTTTTGCACATAAGGACATTTCGTTCTTCAATCCTTCTTTGATTCAACAACTGGATAATGATCTAAATTTTCAATGAAAAACTTTAGAGATAGCGTAAGAGATAAATATCTAAGCTGTACTTCTCAATCTTCAATCTTTATTTAATGACATTTGGGTAAAAAAAAAAAATTGACTCCAAAGATATTAATGGGACATGCCTTAGATTTGATTAAAGGCAGCAATATCCGACTGAACAAAGTCTTCGAAGTTCTGCATTGTTTCTGTTAGCAAATCAATTGATACCTTGACCTCTTCAACAGCGCACAGGCTTTGCAGTTTATTGATACTTATAGTCGTGATCTGCAGGCACTAACTTAGAGGCATCTCACAAAAGACCATCAATTTCGACTGTGGGAACCAGTCACTCTATTTCCGCCTTATCAGTCTCATCATCCCAGGATTCCATATCAAGCATAACGGAAGATCTAGCTATTAAAGCAGAATTTTTCATTTTTTTGGCAGCATATGCCGCTACACGTTCTTCACGAATTCTTGCATCTTCGGCATCCTCTTCTTCATCAGAGCCAGAAATATCCAAATTGTCAGCAGGAGTGGAAAAACATACAGTCGACTTGGCACTTGGCAAGGGCTCACTACCCCAAACAGACCTTTCGTTGTCATTAAAAGATGCAATGTGGCGATGCAAGCGCTGTACGTGTGGATAACGCTGTACGATGGATGGTATAAATAAAACATTACCCATCACCCATCACACACTGATATGTCAGCTTTACTTGGGTGATAACCACTGATATAACTTCTGTCAATAAGAAAATTGTTCAATTCTTTGACAGCCTGAGTTGTGTTGACATTAGCAAAAGTCTTTAGTTTAAATTTTTCCCAAGGGTGACGCAAATAAAATTTTAACCAGAAGCAAAACGCAGGTAGTTCCTAGGGGATTAATAGTACGTTTGAAGTGGATAGTAACCCTGTTAAAATTTATTTAGAATATGAAGAAGTTGGGAGTCCAGTAAAATGTTGGTAGACCTGAAATTAATTAATAAGTTTGTGCGGTAAAAATTCGAGTTTCTTACTAAAAATTAATTGCTGTCAGTTAAGGCTGTTTTACGAAACACTTTTTTTTTACTGTGAGTGCTTGTTGTATCACTATTTTTGATTAACAACGACTTAAGGACACCACACTGTCTATGGAGGGATAAAAAGAATAGTAATGGCTCATCCTAAAGAAGTCCAAATCTTTCTTAAAAAGTCCGAGCAAATGAAATATTGTATGCCAGCGATCATTATTAACAGATTCAATTCAATTTCTTTCTGCCGAGTGCGCTGAATTTGCATTAAGATTTTGATACCAGTTCTTCCGTAAGTTCTTATCATTTGCTGTACAACTAATAATTAATAATTGATTAGACAGTCACATCGGTAGCCGACGCACGACCTCAGTCTTTTAAAAGCTGTTTTTCAAAAACATATAATCAATAGAAACTATTTTGCAGAAACGTTTAAGCAAACACTGCTTGCCAAATTGGTAACGACACACACTATAACTCAAGATAAATTCAGCATACACTTTAAAAGACTTAACTTTTGTATATCTATGTCCACTGTGTAGTTCTAAAATTTTCTAAAGCATCCTGCATTTAAGTGAAACTTTATTCCTTATTACAACTAAAAATTAATATTTGTATGGGGCTGTGCTGCCTTATGATCTTCGTAAGAAATCAATAGATAATCTATGTAGGATTGTCATTTTTTAAGGCCGGATGCAAACTGTGTTCCACCGTATGTACCACATCGGTTAGTAACTTCCAGGAAAAAATCTTTTTTTAACAAATTCGGCTTTATTCGTTAACGTAGTCTGTTTCAAAAATAATGAAATCAGTTCCAAAAGTTCTCTGACATTTCTGTCCCTGTCTAACAGAACGATTTGTCAACAGATCCTCAAATCGAAATTCAATTTTCGCGACGATCTCATAACTTGACCTAGATCACCTTCCCAGAAGAATCCTTCTGAAACAGTTAAACAATATTACCTTCGTAGCCAACGTCTTGTGATACGATGCTTTGTCTCGTTGGGGTACACGTTTTGGCAATTTTGACCTTGACACTCATCAGTCCGGCGTTGAGCTTTTCGTGCCTTGCTCCAGGTCCTCTTTCCACTCGACTCAGGGGTGTAACTTATTTTTCGGCCATTGTCACATATCTCATAAAAGATCCTTTTTAATGGGAATAATCAGCTTCAAACACGTTAGCAACATGTTTTTGAGTCACTGGAACACTAAGCGCGGTACCCGTCCAGAAAACAGCTTTCTGCATATTTTCGTGCGAAACGCTAAGTGAATTTCCTTTTGACGTCTTAAGTACATCAGCTATCTCTTGCTACTTCACTTTTCCATTATCGAGAATATTTTTTAGGATTTTTTTAAAGTGTTCATAGTGTATCCTTGGATGAAGGCAGGACCTCATTTCATGTCGGCAAACCATCGGGAACATATTCGATGTAGGAGGCTTAACATAATACTTTTCAAGCAATAAGCTTCAACAGTGTTTTTGTCACCAAAATCAACGCAAGACCTGTAAGTCTTGCAAAATTATCCAAAAAGGGTTGTCTAGGGATTCGAACTTTTGAAAATTAATATAGAGTTTTTGTTAGAGATGACTTCTAAGTGCCAGTCCCGGGACTAATTAATCGTCGTATTGTTGTGGAATGTTTATGTTTGCAATAAGGCATTTAAAGTATTACTGCTTGTGGGACAGTGGTATTCAATAAAAATAAAGCATGCTTTAAGAGAAATATATTTGCAAATTCAAGATTCACCGGCTGATGTTAGAAAGATTAAACATTTATACCAGTGTGACTTTGCAATGCAATGTTTTCTAAAAAGAAAATAAAAAAATAAATGAATCAAAAAAGAAAATTGGAATAAATTGCATTGTGGCGGAGTTTCAACGATGAGTATAGGCTTCCATTTTTTGATTTATGATCCTGGTGTTGAGACGACTCCTTTGCCTGTGTGAAACCGTAAATTTCTTTACGTAATTTTCCTTTACCTTCTACTTTTTTTTTTGCATTAGTTTAGTAACGGCGCGCACTTGAGGATGAAAGTCCGATACCAGGAATGATTCTCAGAAATCAACTTAAAAAAAAAAATGTAATTTTGTAAAAGCCGAAGCACGCATTCGATTAAATTTCATTTCCAAGGCAAATAAATAGAGAAAAAAAATTATTTCACAACTTTTCCATTTGATGGCATTTCAGTTAAATGCGAGCCAATTAACAAATGCCAGAGAAAGTGAGAAATAGCAGCAATGACAGCACGAAAATCGTTTTTCGGTCCGATGAAAAACAATAGAAATATTCATTTATCATTTAATGCCAAAACAGGAAAACAAAAGAATGCAACAACAACAGCAACAGCAGCAACAACATTAATTTCAAGACTGCTATAAACATACGCAACCATCCATTGACTCATTCATTTGAATGGATAACAAGGAAACCGAAAAAGGTGTCCGGATGATTAACTTACCTTAGCACAGATATTGTGAGAATGAAAAGACGTTCGTTTTCGCATAAAAGTCGGTATAGCAACCATTACTTTTATCTTCATCAACATCATTATTATTATCGTCATCGTAAACATTATTAAATAGTGTAGTCAAGTGTAGAAACTAATTGCAGCCATTCATCCAAAAAACGTTAAAAAACAACAAACCCAAAAGAACTTAATAAGTCCATGATGACAATGACGAATAAGACAATGATAAAGAGGGGGTGTAGATCGTATGGGTTAAAGATTCGTTTACACTGTTACTTACTTTTTTCGAGACTAATGTCAATGTGTGTCAATTTTAAAGCTTGAAAAATGCATACGTAGACGTAAAGCTTACAGGAACGCAAAAACAAGAAGTGATAGAAGAGAATGTACGACGTCTCGCCCTTCTTAAGCTCCAAGCTTTCGATCCAGCTTGATATTAGCAAATTCATACTTGTTATAGCAACAGTTTATTATCATATTAAGCTTAGGTTTTATAATAATTTTTATGTGATATTCTAATAGAAACGCTTATGCAAGTAGCACTTTTTCAATGCAGGAGTAATTGAAAAGTTTATGGAGCGGGTTACCGAAAATTACTAATTGAAACAATTTCTTTGGCTTTCAGTATGCTTTTGTTAAAACCTAGCATATGTGTACCTTCGATTTGCTTTTTCCATCTGGTCAGATATTTTTTGAAAAACCTTCAATTTTTTATTTTTTCGTCCCAATAAATTTATCCTGAAACTTGTTCGATTTTTTTAATGCCTTCACAATTTCTCTAATCCCTCCCTTCTCTCTTAATGCAATTATGATACTGCTATTGATGAAGAAATCATTTCAATGAAAATTGTTTTAAAGTTTCAAAAAAGGTGATGTATGACGTTTTAAAATCGAATCCCTCATCCGGGAAACTTTTGTTTTCAAAGAAGTAAACTGTAGGAAAAAATCTTTTTTTTTCCTTTTTTTTTAAGATGACCAATCACTCAGGGCATGTCGTCTAAAGGCGTAACGTGGTGATACGCCCGAAGGAAAAGGCGGGAAAATAGAAAGAGGTAGAGGTTGGACGCAGTCTAGTCTGTGTACGCCCAATGGGTAAACGTTATTCTTTTAGTGCTTTACTGCTTTACTACACGCTATGCAAACTTTTACCCCCTTTTTTGTATATGTATAAATGTATAATCACTGCTCAATTTCCGGTACGTTCGGTTGATATGTTTGCACGAATTTCTTAATTTCGTATTAACACAATCTGTTTATTTTGAGATATGTATATGTGTGACTAAAGAAAACTCAAATTGTGTTACATTATGTACATCTTTTATTATTCTCCAACTACCACTTCGCGAAATTTCCAATCATCCATCTTTTATGGAAACACTAAAAAGAACACTTTATGTAATGTATACATCTATCCTATAGCAAAGGACATAAACTACTTGTCATATAGTTAGTTATATAGAGATACATATGTACGCATTTTCCGACATTTTGAAATAGTTGAATGAATTTTTATCAAAGAAAGAAACCGGAAAGCAAATGAAATGATTTATACGTGCATGTGTCTACATAGTGAAATTTATGCAGTATTTGTTCAAAACGCATAGTACAATGCGTTTCCTTTCAATACCGCCGAGCATGAGATAAGAAAATATGTAAAAAAATTGTTAAAGCTTTTTAGTTATTAAAGTGGTTTCTCAAATTTAAGCTATAATCTTACGATAAACCGGCAAAAGGGTTTTACGTCCTTTGGCCAGTAATTCCCTTTAACTTATTACAAGAACGTCCGCAAAGATTTTAAGAAAAAGTTCATTTATCCAGAAGCTTTCATCAATTTGTTTGTTAGTGAAAGCCATTAACTATCACTTACGGGTAATGAAAAGATACGGCGGCCTAATTGAAGACTAAATATGTCATCAACATACAGTTCGCATCTTCATCCAGAAAAAATATCGAGCGGGAGTGAATACGAAAAGAGACAATTTGGACGTGTATGTTTTATATGTTTATTACATGCATGCACGCGTAGAATTTAATTTAAAATTAAGATAAATATCTTGTACTTTGGCATGAACAATTATCTTTATAGAGTATGTACCACTTTGGCCACTTTTCCGAACACTTCTCATATGACGTCTTATTTTGAAAAGTCGTTCAAAAGAAAAAATTGCAATTTTCACAATTTCTCAACAAATGTGGCTAAGGAATAGGGTTTCAGCATTTCAACTTGGTGTGAAAACCTTGGACAAGCTGGGCCAATTTTTTCAACCCGCTTTTATATGATCGTTCCTACCAAAACTGGGTCTTTATATAGTAAAGAGATATAATTTTTAATATTTCATGATAAAAATTATTTCATAATAGTAAATAGACATGGAAATCAATCTTACCGAATTTAGACCGAATACGTCTCATTTTTGTATATCATCGGATTTCTACATTATGCGGACTTTCATGAAAAATATGCCTTTGCAGAAAAATAATGTCCAACTTTTGGTGTACTACTAATAAAACGAATGAATAACTATATTAGGCGAGGTGATGTAGGGTATTTAATAATCTGACTTTCTCGATCTTAAGCTGTTTCTTTTTTAAGCTTAACTTTTTTTTAGTTATATGCATTTTAAAAAAAGTGTTCAGAAGCCAACAAAATCGTTTTCCTAGACCTGGTCTGAAGTTACTTCAACATTCGATGATATTGTTAGGCAACAAAGGAGAGGAACTAGACCCTTGCGATGAAAAGCGAGCAAAGTTTCCAAATGTTCTTCAACATAGTCGAGTTTAATACAATAGGTTGTAAAGTCTTCGATCAAGGTAACTTCCGGTGCATGAGTCGGTAGTTAGAATAATATATCGGTAAATTCATAAGATGATCTCGTGCGACGACTTTATTTTATTCATATCAATGAACTGAAAAAAGGTTTCTATTATAAAGTAATTTTTCTTATCATTTTTCTTATATATTAGCGAAATTTGATAAAAAAAACTATTTTGATCAAAATTTCTTCGACATGTATTTTTGGCTCAATGACAAAGCCTGGCGAAAATGGTTCGGATTAGACCACTTTTTCGGTTACTCACCGTATTTAGAATATCATGAGTAAATGTAAGGTGATGTGGTGTGCTTAAAGGTCTGCCATGGTCCATCATAATGTTTATACTTGTTCTCACCTAAAATAGTGAAATTTTCTCTCTAATGTCCTTAAGACGACGTCCAAGCTAAATCGTTGGGAAACGAAATGAGTAGAATTTTCCGGAAATTGCCGGCAATAATTGTGGTAAGCAATTTCATAATTTCATATAAATGACTTGCAACTTTTCGATCTACATTGCGAAAGAAGAAACCATCAAAATGTGCGCCGAATAGTGTGTATGCAATTTTATGTGACCTCGAAAGAAGGCTCTTTATGCAAAGTAAATAATGAAATAAATATATTCTCAAAGTGCATTCATTCATGTCTTTAATATAAGTTTTGTTAGCTCAGCTAGTAAGAGGGACAGCAAATTACGAAATTCATTATTATTTCCATGTAGTTTCTAATTAAAATATATATATATTAAAATATATATATGTATATATATATATATTCATTGACTTTGACGCAAACACACAAACTATATTCTTTTGTGTTACTGCAGTCATTCTTATCTCAAATTCGGATTTCTTTTCATAGCGTTGTGCAATGTGCAATGTGCTCGAATCTCGACATTGTGAAAATAGAGAAACTAAACCACATTATTAATATTTCTATAATTTATGTTTGTCGCAATTGTAATGATTGTTGATAAATTAAAATGGACCAAAGAAAGAATTTGGCCTTGCAGCAGCAGCAGTAACGGAAAAAGAATGTGATGACAAAAACAATGTTAAAAAAATAAAAAAATATCTATAAAAAATAAATATAAAATAAAGTTCTTTTAAAAGTTTTCGACAAGTAAATTAAAAAAGAGAAAAATGTACAAAAGTTGCTACAAATGAGAATCGCATCACTGACAAAATTATGTTATTGTTGTTGATGTGGTTCAAGCTGTTCTCAATGAACAACAAGAAAAGTAAAAAAAAAAAAAAAAAAAAAAAAATGGAAACTTCCGAATATATAAATAAAATAGGAATTCAAACATAGAGAGAGATGGAATAAAAATGAAAATGAAAAAAAAATAAAAATTACAATAAAAAGTAAATAAATAAATAAAAATTTTTACAAACAAAGGCTTTTTTTTTTGCTACCCGGAAACAAGAAACCAAAACTACTCTAACAAGATAAACAAACAAAAAAAAGAGCCAACAAACGAAACTTGAACACAATACTCCAAAGGAGGACAAAACAAAAAAAAAAAAAGCGTTTTTATGTTTGAGCATTTTGCTGGCATTACCGCAAAACAGCATCAGTTGTTCATAATTAATCATCATTTCCAGTTAACAAAAGAAGAAAATCATTAGAATTCATCATCAATTCGAGTATCCCGAGAACAAAAACAAAGTCCTTATCCATTAAAATTACAAGAACAAGAGAAGTTAGTGCATTGCCTTCGCTTCTTATTCCTTTTTTTTTCGTCATAAGTAATGACTGCCATCTATCTATCTATGTATCTATGTATTTGATATCCATCTAATACTAACATCGTAGAGCTCAAACTCAGTCAGCTGCCAACTTGTTTATTATTATAGTTTATAATTATTCTTACAAGTATTTTTAATAATAATTTGTTGACATTTATTTCTTTGCAGGATGAAGCTCGTAAAAAAGCTGCCTCCACATATCTGGTGGAAAACTCTGATTTACCGCCACCACCACGTTACCAGCAAGATGGCACACTGCCAGCACTTTATCCCAATAACATGGGTAAGTTTATGTTTAATCTGAAAGGAGTAACGTATTATCTTCTTTACACCTTATGTGATAATTACTGTAAATATTTGAACGACGTTCCCTTCTCTGTTACTATGCAGCACTTCTCACATTAAGCTTCCTCGTAAAATACTAGTCTAATGAGATAAATTTACTTTCAAATGTTGTTTGCTCTGAAAACAAATAATAAACAATAATACAAGTTAAAGAATTATATATGGTGGGGCCAATACCCTCGACTACCCCTTCGTCCAAAACAATTTTTCATCTATTTTCCTCATAGAATATGCAAAATTATGTGTTTGGTTTTTCCTGACAACTTCGTGTGGTATGTGGGGAGGGTAGCTCTTTGTAGCCTGAGTTTACCTTAGTAAGTTGTTTTTATACAAAACATTTACCACAACAGACAAATAACTTGTTTCTTGTTGAAATATAAAAACCTACTTTATGTAAAAACATTTATAAGGAAGGGCTAACCAACATGGTCCCGGCCATTCCTATTTTCCCGTATTAGTTCAAATGGCCTTACTCCTAATATCTGTAATTAATTTTTGTCAATTGGATTTGAGATTTGGCGAAGTGGAAAATGTGTTTTATACAACGAAGACTTTAATATCAAAATTTTGTATGAGGACTGGCAGTAGAAATAAACCGCTTCGCAGACAGACGGAAAAACAGAAAAGTTTAAATCGATTCAAAAAACGTTTCTAAATCGATCGACTTCGTAAAATGTGAATCTATCGGAATTGTCGGTGTACAAAGTCCCATTAAGGTATCTCGAAAAGTAAAATAAACATAGAAATGCATGGGCAGGTTCCAGATGGGCAGACATACTTAGGGAAAGTGGATCTATCTTAAATGTCTGTGCACTAAGCTCCATTAAAATATATCGAAAAGCGCAACCTATAAAATAGGGCTAGAAATGCACATGTAGGACACAGATGGACGGACGATGCTTAAGGTGATCCTACATAAGAAACGGTGTATATGCCTTAAGTCCTTCTGGGTGCTGCATACATATATACGCCCAAATTTATTGGACTCTTGTGGCAGTGGGGCGGAGAAAGATTTACCTGCAAAGAAAACATGAGAGAACTCCATTATGTTACAAATAAATGTGATATGCTCAACAAAGCAATTCCATCTATTAGTTGTAACTATCGAATTCAAAGCAACTTCCTGTGCATGTTCAAGCTTACAAATGTTGGACAATCTCCTCAGACTCTTAGGAAAGAAAGTGCGCTTTCGATGCGTACATCTTGTTTTCCTTCTCCGAGAACTGCTGTCAATCGAACATGCGCTCCTCTAGATTTTGTGCTGAGATATGACAGATGGCATTTTTTATGCTTTTTTGATTTTTCTTCGAAATTTCAGTTTCAAGTCATTTTTGTTGATTATTCGGCTCATCTCGTTGCGTTCAGCGCTTTTAAGCACCTTGGGTGAGCTCCAAATTATATCTTTCTATGTGTCTGTTCGAATTATTTTTAAAGAGATCGCTGCGGTATGCCATCTTACCCATTACATCTCTAAATGTGTACACTTCTGCCAGACTAATTACGGTCTCATAGATGACAAACGGTGGTCGAAGTAAGTTAAATCGTTTGTTATTTGTTTTGATTAATGAATCACAGAAAATAATTGGCAAACACAAAAAGTATGCAGGCAATTAATGGTAAAGTTATGTTCTGCAATGTGATGGTTGTGTTTGAGTTATCGAAAATCACAAAAGATCATCGCGAAAAGTCTTTAAAAATTTGACCTTAAAGCTTGAAGTCATTACATTAAAATCAAATGGCATTCGTATGGCAAAATGTTCGCAATGAGTTCACTGTGAGTTAGTAAATGTTTAAGCTTGCGTCGCTAGAAGTAAACGCTATGGTTGTCGTACAACATAAAAGGCCTTCGTAAATAATTTTTGATTTCATTTAATTTTTTTTCTGAGTATAATTTACATTTTGTCGTACTTGCGCTATTAACATTAAAGACTTGGATTAAGACCGTATTGGTTTACAGAAATGTTCAAAGTGAATAGCTTCAGTTGAAAAGTAAACGATTTTTTACAACATCTTTAAGGTTAAAGTACTTACAAAGTGGACCTAAATCGAAAGCTTAAACTAAGTATGGCATTAGAGCAAAGAAGATCAATCAGAATCATTTAGCAAAGTCAAAGCACTCGGATTACAATATTTTTGGCTTAAAGTATATTGAAAGCGAACATTTTTCTTTTGCAATATCACCAATCAACCAGGGGAAGTCCCCTAATTGTGTAACACGGCGGTTGCCACAAGCAAAAGAGGAAAAAGAAAGAAGAAGAGAAAAGGTGGCCGCATCCTAGTGGGTGCGTGCCCAATCGATGTGTTATGCCTTCGACCTGCGACTGAGAACTCACTATAGCTACGACCAAAGAAAATTTTCCTGTACTTACGATTTGAATCGGGGAACTCTGATCCGCTAGCCGTGGTTCTTACCTGGTCGGCTACATAGGCGGATACTGAAAACAAACAAAAGTTCAACACAGCTACTTACCCGCGACTATCGACTTGGGAGTTGCGAGTCTTACCACCCCACTTACTTACCCCACCAACCATGCAGTAGAAGCATTGCAGTGTCAGTCATGATTCATTCATGGAAAAAGCGAAATTTTATATGTGACACGGGAGATAATAAAAAAAATTAGTTTTCTTTGGCGATATGTTTTGTCCGCATAGATGTCGTAGTAAACCCTGAGTCAAGTAAAACTTCTCTGATTTTCTGATTTGAATTGGTGCGGCCTTGAAAAAAGAAAGAAATGCCAGAAAAGTGAACACAGCCAAATTAATGTAGAGTTTCAGGCTTTAGTTAATGTACATTTTCATCGCATAGCTTCACATTTTTTTTTTTTTTTTTTGTTCGAAACATTTATTTTTCTTTATTCAATTACTGTTTAGCAAGAAATGAAAATTCATTAAAGTTAGCTAGCAGTCGTGACAAATGATGTAAATTAAATCGATAAGAGAAAGAATCTATTTATATAATAAAATTACAACCAATTAAACGAAACCATACGAAAGCAAGTTTTATTTCGCTCAGTTTAAAAAAGTTCGACAATAAGAATATAATGATAAAAAAGGAGCAGTGAAGCCCACTGATTTCCTTTAGTATTAAATTAAAACTGCAATTGTTGCTCGCAAAAAAATATCAGCAATTTAACTTAATTAACTTTCTTGTTTTTTTTTTATTATTTTTTTTTTTTTTATTTAATATTGCGTTGAAATTTTATTTTGCCCTTATTTTATTTTCCATTCAATTGATTACAGTTGCTTTGCATTTTAATTTCGTTTAAAAGCTTCATGAAATTTTCTTTTTCGCCACTTAGAAAATGGAATATTTGCTTGTTCTTCCTTTTTCCCCATCTCTTTAGATACAAATGAAATGTTAGTTAGTCATTTTCGGTACTTTAACTTACTTTACATTGCTATGTACTTCTTCTTCTAGTTAAAATATTAAAAGGCAGCAAAATTATTGAACTCGTATTAATATGCTTTTAAAAAAATCGAACAATGTTTAGTAAGAATTTAAAAAAAATATACACTTGAAGTAATCAGTCACCACGTAGCCCTTCGACGGTCAGCACAATGTTTTGAATCACAATAGTTGCGTCGCTTGTTTACAAATTCGAAAGTTCCGCAACAGATATTGAAATCCGGCATATAATATAAACCAAAATTCGACAATGTGTATACTGATCACAGATTGCAGCAGAATGGCAGCCTGAATATATTTAAGACGTTAATCAATTTAACATTAGATTCGTAAGGTGCATAAGCATTGTTTAGAGATGCTATAGATATGAGAACATATGAGAACATGAGATATGGAGACCTCGAGACTTCTTTCACAGTTCGAATTCATAAACACACTTACAATAAACCAAAAACGCAAAAAACCTCGAAAAAAGTTAAATTTTTTGCAAATTTTCTATTAAAACCTATCAAAATTTTCTATTAAAACCTACCATACCATGCAAAGTATCCGCCATTACCAAAAGCGATCTGTATTCTAAGTTTAATTGTTTTACTTTTTTCTCCCACAAATCCCTACTTATTTCAGCCCAAATAAACATACAACTGCGAATTCCGGTAACGGTTTTTCCTAATCGCGAATAAATCGATCTTCCAACGCAATTATGCAACAAATGTTGATTTTACCGGTGAACAATACTTCGTTTTTATTTGATGTATTTTTATATATATATATGGCGTGTAAAATGTATCGAAAAAACGTAAAAAAAAAAAATAAAAAACCAGATTAATTGGATTTGCATTAATTTCAATGCGTCAAATGGTGTCAAAGAACAAATTAATTTCATGATACGAGATATTATTGTTTTTATAGCTTGCATCACCTACGGTGACGGTGTATTAAGTTAGTTCGATTGTAAGTGACAAACAGAAGCAGGATTTTCCAAATTGATTTAAGTCTGTCTGCCTGTCTGTCCTATTGCGTTACTTATGTTTCGCGTTTCTATTCTTAGCCTATAAAAAGCAATTCCATGACACAGTTACCTCCTCCCAAGGGCGAAGTCTATTGAAAATAGCACCATCACCTTCTACTTAACACCTTACTTTGAAAAAGTTTGCTATATGAAAGACAATTTTTTAATTTTTCGTTTTATTGTACTAAATGAATTGGTCGAATGCGACTAATGTGTGAAATGCTTTCCATACTTTCTTACTTTAAATATATATATAAAATAAGTATTTCTCTAATGCTATTGCTTTTAAGTTAACTGACAAAGGGGATCTTCCCTCAATCACGAGCAGAAAATATTACTCTCTAAGTTTCGACCTTCCACGAGGAACGGACTACAACTAAGACAGTCTTACGGCGAGTTTTTACTGCTCTTTCGCTTGATGTGTGTACTTAAACCTCAAATCTATATATCAGGTATCTCTTGACGGATTTTTCTTAAAGTAAGGTGTTGGGGTAACCCTGTGCTGATCAACAGTGTATTTGCTACATAGAATCTCATTCGTACACCTTACAAAGCTTATAAATCGCCTAAGATGAACATAAAGGAAAGACAACGAATCGTCCAGTGTGCACATGTCTTGCCTTAGTGGATACAATATCAGTTCCTTGATGCTGTCCAGAATAAAATTATCGCCAAAACTTGTTCTCTTTGTTTTAAATTTCAAAGAAAAATTTTATACTAAGACCTACAAATGCATGCAGAAATATTGGAAAAATGCCATATACTCTGCAGAACCTTGCAACAATATGTTGAACAACAGAGATGATGACGATACCATCAGCTTTGTGAGCGTACGTTAACGCGGATATGTAGGGGGCTTTCTCGCATGGCTTAGCAGTGAATTGGTCAACTAGTGATAGGTGATTAAATGCTAAATCCTGATTGCTGCTATGTGCATATAGTTATATTTAAAAGCATTTACAATTATTTATAAAACTGCCATTCCGTAAGAATTATGATGCCAATCAATGCTGACAACGTAAGAACTTAAAAAATACATAGCAAAATATAAAAAATCAATGAAATGCAAAGTGACTGAATGTGCACACATATGTATGTACGGGAATACCATACGTACGTACGAGGTTACCATGGGCTACAAGCAATGAATACTTGCAATGCATATGCACATGCCTATTTATATGAGTACATGGAGTACATGGAGTGATAAGCATGGTATGGTTAACATGTCAAATCTACATTTTAGATAGAAAAAATAAAAAAAATTCCTCTGTCGGTAAGCCCATGACGTTAGTATGAGTATCTTTTTGGCACAACGAGATAAAAGAGCAGTTAAAATAATTAACTTGTCTTCCAAATTGGCAAAAATAAAAACAAACAAAAATCCTATTGACATGACGATGATATACTTGGAAAGTGTATTATATAAAACACAAAAACCTACTTCCACATGCAGGGAAAAATACTCTTTATTCCATCCAGGGCATGTTCGAGTTGAGGATCTCTTTTTAATTTAAAAAAATTTTTTTTATTAAATTCTTTAGCATGCGTTTGCCTGCATCTGCATGATTTCGTCTTCACTATTTTTCATATGTTCATTAAAACATTCTTCAAATTTATATTATAAGTATTACCCTCGTCACCTAATTTCGTTTGTCTCTGAATTAAATGCCGTGTACTTGTTTTTGTGCGGCAGATAGAAACTGCAGAGAAAAGACGGCAAAAAGAACAATGTTAGGACACTTCATAAACAGCTACAACTGAATTTTCAAAATTAAAGAAAGAAAATTGAAAGAAATAAAATGGTCTCCCTTAGAAAATACAACAAAGTTCTACGCAATGAGAGGGAAAACCTTTAAAAAAAATATATATTTTTCGGGGAAATCAAGTGAATTGCCGCAGTGAGGAGAACATAAGGACGAAACAGTAATATATGTCAGAAAGCGACCAACAGAGAACGATGAGCTTCGTATGCTCCCTTTTGATAGATTCCTTACATGGTTTTACGTGGGTTCCTAACTTGGAGACCTAACCCCGCGGCGCCCGATGGCACACGAGTTATCTTGACAAGCGATAACCGACGCCCCCAGGGAACGCCCCCCTCCCACCATTGAAGGGGGCCCTATTACTCCTGACGTACCGAAAGAGAATGCGATTTTCCTGCTTATTGGTATGCGTAAAATCCTATCTAAACACCCCGTGGATAGTTCCTCACGAAACTTCGTGGTGACCACAGCAGTCAGATAGGAAGGCATTCCACCCGATAGTCAGTTGGGTAGTGCATCTTCGTACAAGGAGCTATCCTACTTTTGCGCAACCTGAACACCGTGGACACTTATTAATTTGTCGGCTTATCGTTCTAGTACAGAACTTAAGCCATGCCTTGCAATTTTGGGAGATCTCTCACCGTTTGCAGCGAAAGCCACATTCGCCTTTGGACCACTCCGCAGGTCCCGGAAGACCATCCAACCACTACCCTATCACGAGGAAATAATGCTTCCAAGGTTTTCATCACACAGCACACACCTCACTATGCACCAGTCCTCTTAAATATCGCTGACTATCAGCTTTTGATGACCTCCATAAAAGAGAACCAAAGCGAGACGAGAAATTCTCTTCTCATTAAAGACACACTTCTTAGGCTTCTAGGAGAAAAACCCGTCGCCAGGTTGAAGACAGCAAACCTTAAATTCTTCTTTGACGTTGACTATGCAACTCTCGAAAGTCGGAGCCACAAAAACAAGATTCAGCCTTTATAGGGAACACCGCGAGGTGAGGTTTTTAGTACGTTTATGATCACCCCAAGGGATCCCACAGTTCCGCTCCACTGTCGCTCTGAGCAAGTAGATAACTTGTGAACGCAATATGCAAAAAAGATCTCAATGGAGACGCAAAGAAAAAACTGTATTATCGAATGCAAAATACGTGGCCATCCAAAGAAGTTTGTTGACGAAAAAAAAAATACACTTCAAGCCTGGACAGTATGGTATTACTCGGAGCAATATTGTCGACGTGAGAGAAAGAAACGATCGTAACTAATCGAAACAATTCTTAACTTTGATTTCCTTAAAATTTTTATTTTTTCTCTACACTGTGTTATATATTCCAACGTTTTGTTCTGGCTGAAGTTTCTTTATAAATTTCAAGGCGTTGTTAAGCTTATCCTTTACATTTCACTTATATACCTTCTCATAATAATTGTTAAATGTGTCTCCGCATATATGCTCACATGCTTTAATATTAGATAATGGAAACAAATAAACTGCATCGCAGCATTGTGTGAATTCTAGGTACTCGAGCGTGTAAACACTTTTCATTTCGAACTTGAAGCATCGCGTTGCTCTACTATGATGACATGCAGGCTGGCTGCGCTTTATCAGTTGTTGGTTTTTTTCTTTCCTTTTTTTTTTTCCTTTTTTAGAAAGAACAATAACGCAGATAAAAGATGGTCCTGTTAAAATGATAGCTTGTGTTTTAGTTTCTCGATTTCAATGTCTACATGTCCACATGGTACGTATGTACAGATTCATAAGAAACACAACTATTAAGAGCGGGATGCACGTTGGCAACAAGAACGAAAGATATCAGAGAATGTTTTACGTTTAGTTGATGTGCGAATAATATGAAATAAATTGCTGAACAGCAAAGTGGCTGCTTTTCCCGGTGCTCGTTTGTTTGCCCTGACATATGCTACGCGTACAACGAGTAAAATTGCGCTTTCTTTTTCTTCTTCGTTGTTGTTGTCAGTGCAGATCCAACAGCATATATCCTATATAAGCGGGCATGTTTAAAGTGTTGTTCAACAGCTTATGCCTTTATACCGTTGTTTTTCTTATTATTACTCCGTAGGGTTTTATGAACGCATACACATCCCAGCCTTTATAAAAGAAACTTTTCCAAAATGTATTGTGTGCCTTAAAATTGGAAAACATTCATCACCGCTCTTTTTCAATACGTAGGCTATCTCGGGCAAATATTTAAATAAGCATATCGGTACGTGTTCACATATTCATTTTGAACTTAGTTATGCGACTATTAGAGGGCAGACAGCACAGAGTTTTAATGCTTAATAGAAAGACTAACGTCATCAACACTTAACTCGTTATACAAGCATGCCTAGTGAAAAGTCTTCTCTCTAACGATAGTTTATATTCCCCCGCCCCCCCGCCAACGCTCCTTTTGTTATACTTTAAAATTAACAATAAATTATTAGCTGGTTGCGTTGCTTGGTATTAAAGATTGGTAAGAAAAGTTTATTAACTGAATCTGAACTAAACTAAAAATTTTTCATTTAACTCGATTTTGGTTCATTAAATTACTCCTTAGAGTGAACAAGAACATGTTCATTATCAAATGTGTATATTTTATATATATAGTCTATGCGTATATAAGGAGGGCTTTTAAAATTATTTTAATTTCTTTTTTTAGATTTTTTTAAAATATTCAGCAAACGCTGGATTTCTTTAATAATAAGAGAGATAAAAAAAAATAAGAGATTATACCCAAGTGCCTAACTTATATAAATAAATGGATTCCCCTCGGTATTGCATTTAATATCCTGCCTCTTGAACAAGCTATACTTCTACTGCTTGTTCTTAAATTTCTGACGTTCTTTTTGGTTTGTGAATATAACTAAATAATGAATGAATCCGTTAAGCATTAAAAAATTTCCTAACAACTTATAAGGCATAAATTTAATTAGATCTCTAGTCTGGAGCTGTTTTTGCGACGCTGTGTTATATTCGCCATTGACTCTTTGTCCCTTTTCAAGACATTCAATGAATATTATACCACGCGCATCCTAAAATAGGGCACCATAACTTTGTCAGACGACTTTTGCGTTTTTGGTCGCTTTGGACGGTTGTCGCGGGTTGCTATTCCTTTTATTTCACCTAAGGTCTAACTTGTACTTATTCTTAACCGAAAGTAATCAAAAGCTTCGAACGGAGCTTTCTCATGGACAACTGTGCATGCAAAGTAGTAAATGCACCTTCTGATCTGATTGTCAGTAATCTTAAGCAACTTCACTTTTTCACGTCTTCTAAAACACCTCTTTCCTTTCTCTCCTTTCCTCCTCTTCTTGTTCCTTCTGTCGCAGTAATTGCCCGGCACTCTTTATGTTTGCTTCTAATTTGAATGTTGTTACTTCCGGATTGCGAATAGAAAAGCAACGGAACGTTAATCTGTCCCTTTTTATTACTTTTGCTTAGTTTCTCTAATACATTCATAGATACATTGCAGTTCAAAATTATTTAATTTAAAACGTGCGTAGATTTGCAGGAAAAATTTCCGAGCTGAACATAAAGGAAGCTACGGTATGCTTGTGCGTGCATTGATAAGCACTCATCACAGCAGTAGCTCTTTGAATCAAACGTTCGCGGCATTACGGCAACTTAAGCGTATTTTGATGGTCATAAGTGATCGTTCCATAGAAAAGGTACTGAAGCTTTTAATGGGGATCAAATTGAGGAATAATGTGAAATTTTTGAAGAAAACAAAAATTCTTTTCTTCTTGTTGCATAATTTTCAGACAACCCTCGCAACATAAAAGCATCTCTATAGGGTATCACGTGGAGAACGATTCACAGTTTAACTATGTGAGACGTTAATTGAAACAGCATGAGAAGTTAACGAAAAGTGAAACTCTATGAACGGCACTTGTATCCTTTGTTTGTTGTATGAATGTAGAAACGGATTCTCAAAAAAATATTTTTCTATTACTAAATTTAAAATACACAATAAAAAGCCGCCAGAGTAAAGAATTAATTACTTTGGATGTTTTTGATGTTCCGCTGTACTAACTCGTGGTTAAAATAGGTTTGGTTACTCAGCGTTAACTCGCAGATTGCATGCAAATTAGGAGATTTAAAAATTTCGTGGGAATTTAAGCATTCCTCCACTTGGTTTGTTCGACCATTTTGCAAGCAATTCGAGTCAAGTCATCGACTACTCACTACAATAATTTTCTTTTCATTTTCTTTCTGTTCACATCTTACAAAGTTGTTTTTTTTTTTCTTTTGGCAGGAAGAGAAAGTAATTGTTAGTCGGCTTATTCTAAAAAACAATAAACAATCTTTGTTATTTCCACGATCTACTCGTATAGTTTGGTTTATTTTTTCGAAAGTTTTTCCACGCTTGCACTACCTTTTGTAATATCAACAAAAAAGTTGTTTTTTCTGCACGCTCGTAACTGAGAAAGATTGTTCCATAAAAGCGAACAGATTCCGTTTAATGTTATTATGTTATTAATAAGATGTTTTATCTGCATTGTAATACCAAAGGCTACAAGTTAGATTCTGCCTTAGTAACTTGCAAGATTTTTAATTTGTTGCAAGGTAGGCTCGTAACGCATAAAAAACAAAGTTTTTCACTTACTTATACCGATTACTCAACATGCTCTCACAAATGCAGAGACCCCGCTGGTGCCTTTTAGTAATTTAATTGAAATTAAAAATTTGCTATCATTTTGGGAACTCTTGACAGTAGAGAACAAGATTATTACTAAGGAGTACAAGTATTATTAAAATGTTAATGTTAGTTGTACGTACAATAAAAGAAAGTGCATTTGAACTTCATATTGCATAACATCGCTTTTCAGTTTAGCTCTCTTTTCATCCCATGACGTCGTCTCTTCGCCCCTCTGCACATATGCATACGTACGGCTTAATGATGCACAAACTAAGGGTGATGCATAAATCATATCATTTGCATTTGCAGACGTATACATATCCATTCACATGCTCACGTTCCATA
Source organism: Glossina pallidipes (assembly GCA_000688715.1). Taxonomy (NCBI): domain Eukaryota; kingdom Metazoa; phylum Arthropoda; class Insecta; order Diptera; family Glossinidae; genus Glossina; species Glossina pallidipes. The sequence goes on along the minus strand of KK499814.1, from coordinate 1,265,827 downwards.
CCAATGTACAATGCATTCTTAATCTTTGCTTGTGACTTATATCCATCATCAATATTATAAAGTTAGAGTGAAAGTTTCTTCCTTTTTTTCTCTTTTTCTTTTTTTCTTTTTTATTATTTTCTTCTTAATGTTTTTCTCTTACTGATGATTCCAGTATTTGTTTTCGTTTTTTCGTTTATTGTTTTGTATTTCGTTTACGTTTTTACTAAATGCTCAACGGGAGTTGTCATCTTGTCATCCATTACCCTAAGGGTTTTCTCTCTACATTAATGTTTCAAAACATAAATGCAAACACTCAAATACAAAGGCGCATACACATATACGTATACGTACATATACATATGTACAATCCGGTAGAAAAATATTTTGCAATATGAAATGAGAATAAGAAAAAGAAACTATGGGAAGAACAACCTTCACAAATACCCAGAAACAAAACGCAATTGTAACGCATTCAATGCTTGAAGATTCTTTATTTTCATCATCTTTGTATCAAACTGCGAAGATTAAAGTTTATCTACTTAATCGTCTTGTTTGTAACATTCAAAGAAAATCATGAAATCTGCGTAAATATCTTTGATTTATGCGAGACATTTAATTTAGCTAAACCCAATCAGTGCCCTGCGTATAGCCTCTAAGCACATGCAACTACAGTTGGTATAAAACCGAAATTTTCAGATTTTCCAGAGTATTTGCTTTAATTTATTATAATTTACCCCGAATACGAAGATGGCGTTCTTTGTTTCTAACCACCAACGGGTCTACATGTATAGGACACTTCCATTAGGTGGCTTGTCAAATAATAAAACAAAACAAAAATTCTACGGAGACAACACAGAATTATGGGACAATCAAGAGTTACTTGTCTTTCTCAGGTTCTCAGCAGCTTGCCCTGCTGATGCCCAATAAACTATCGTAGCTCATCGGTCTTTAAACGCATTTCCTGCTTTGACGCCTTCACTTCCGAGTTGAACATAAGCTGCTGACTTCTTTCTTGCCCCTCTATTTGTAATCCTTCCTGACCCCCATCATGCTCACATGCATAGAGAAATGTTTATAAAGCCGGTATCGAATAGTTTTCCAAAAAATGGTATCACTCTTTAACAGAAAATTGTACTCCTTTCGTAAGGGCTTTCTTTCATTGTCCGAGATGTTTCGGAGATCAAAATCATAAGACTTCCTTGCTTAAAGACATAGAAAGGATTAGTTTCCAGTGTTCTTAAGCCATAAGGAGCCCTAGACGCAAAGTAGAAATACTTTGCCATCCATTAAAGAAAATACGAAAGAGTTACAATTTTTGTGCGATCCTAAATGTTTTACCTTAAGATCCCCTGAGAAAGCCTTCATCTCGTACGCTTATATGAAAGATCTTTCTCTTTGAAATTTATGTAGTAATTTTCCTTTATTTTTTGTTTTGTTCATCAGCGGACATATGTGGATGTCTGCTATAATTTGCAATTCCTTGAGCCAAGAGATTTCGCCTAAAAGTACTCGCAAACTTTTCTGAACCTTATATAAAAGCCTTAGATCATTTTAGAAAAACACATTTAATATAATTTTTAACTCAACTCATTTTTGGAATTCACTTGCAATCGCCTTCCTTTTCATACTTTCCGCTTTAAAGTCTTACTAAGCAAGCATCTATCACGTTATGAAATCGTTCTGAATGTTGTTTCGTAATACACTGACATCGGCGACAATGATGATTCGCATGCTGAGCAGAAAGAAGGCACAACCGCGTGAGACATCTGATAATGTGAAACTTGAAGCTCGATGAATTAACCACAACGATGTTCACCATTCTTTTTTAGATGAAAAAGTTGTTGCCTCCTCTTCTTCTTCTTCTTCTCTGATTGAAAAGTCATATTTCGCATTTATTTTATCATTTCTCTTGATGACGTCTTACCATAAAATGACTTTAATCTCCTTTGTGAATGTAACGCAACATAACACAACACTTGACTAATCATAAATATTGCTGTTGGATGTGATTGTTCGAACTGATTTATGTAACGTGCCATCATTCACTTGTAACTGTTTGTGTTTTTTTAATTGAATTTCGTCTTGAAATTACTTGATGATTATAGGGAAAGTTTGCATTTCTTTAGATTTCGTTCGCTTCCGCACAAGTTATAATATAAAAACACTTTTCATTGCATAGATTTTCGTTTATATAAAAAAATTTGCAAGAATGAATTTCTTTCCTTAACTTAACAGGAGTAACACAAGAAAAATATCCAATTTCTGGAAATGTGTTTAAAAACGAATTAGGTTCAACTAGTCATTGCTTGCCCTATAAAGCAAATACATTAAAGCTGATTTTAGGTGGTCTGATAGCTGAACTTGATCAAGTAGAACAGTAAAATATACTTAAATTTTTCTTCTTTCGCCAAATTCCCAACTGCATGACTAACAAGAAAATCATACTGTAAAACATTTGCACTGAGGCAAGAGGTTCTTACTGGTGAACAGAGAAAACCAAACATTACTGTTTACATAATATGCACAGATGTATATATATATATATATGTATATATATATATATATATGTACGAGTGACAAAGGTATGTTTTTAAAAAAGATATTTTGTGGAAATAAGAAAAGAATTCAAAAACCATATGTGGAGGAAAGAAAAAGTAAACAAAACCTGGGAATAGTTTTAGGAAAATGTCTGCACCACTCAGGTTTACTGATGAATTCTTTTTTATAACATGACAGTATATTTTTATTTCATTTAGCTTGATTTCCGATTGTCTTCCCCTCTTTGTTCTATGCAAAAGCGCCTTTCCTCTCCTTTCGACCTTACGAACATTTGTTTATGATTCACATTTGTATTCTTTCAGCTGCGCACCAAGGCAAAGTGTCTGCAAGCTTAAAAAGCATATTCCGTCTTTCATAGCGTACGCATTTACGTCGATTTAACGAAGAGCTTCTCTCTCCTATTCATTGATCGCTTTACACTCTAACTTTTGCTTTCGCAGTGAAGGCGGTGTTTGCTTAGTCTAATGTTAAGGTTTATCGTAACAAGTTGAAAAATTGCTTTAACCTCAGGCCAGGCATGTAAAGTGTCGGTCAATAACCTAGTTAGAGCAGGTGACCATAAAGAACACTTGCAAGAGTTTATAATTCGATATTCTGGCGACACTTCTTTTGTTTATTAAGGAACCAATTGTAGGCGATTCACACCCTTTGCTTTGCTGCAAGCTTAAGCTTTTAATTTTGGATTTATATGGTTATGGGCGTGTTACTCGTATTTCTTTCTATTTGTGGTTACCAAGTAAGTAAGGAAGCATACAGAGCAAGTTTAAGCTCTTTATCCCTGTTCTCACCATCATGAGCGGTTGAAAAGTAAAATAATAAAACTTTGCAAAAATTTGTCATTATATATATATATATATATATACATATATATTTTTTCTATCCGATGGTGGTTACTATAAACTATTCTACAAAGGAACAACAAGGACACTAAACAGAATTTTGCATATGTTCTTCTTCTTTCGGGTCGGGTTTTTCGCTATGATGATCTGCTCTAATAATTTTAAAATATCTGTTTTAACGGCATTTCCTTATGGTATGGGACCGTTTTTAAAACTAAAATTTGCATTTTCGCAAGTTTCACATTGCCCGTCATCCTCTATTTCTATGTGACATTGCTATCATACTTTTGGTTTCCGGTTTCAATGTACCCTACATCACTTGTGGTACAAGGGTATATTAAGTTTGTACGGATGCATTCAACATCTGCAAAGACTTGAGATAAACCCACTTTTTGTTCTACCGATTGACTTGCCTGTCCATCTCTCCATGTTATTTTCCTGTGCGTATTCTATAGATCACAATTTTTTAGACGTTTTGATGATATTTTGTGCACTGACGTGTTTTTACCCAGGGAGGAACGCTATTGAAAATGGCTAGGATCAGTCCACTTTTTGGACCACTACCTTTATAACACTTTGCTTTGAAAAGTCGTTGTATGATTAACCGCAGATCGTTTAGGACTGTAGCCCACTGTAGTGTTCGGTTTGTTTATGAGGTGTTGGTGGTGCACCTTTCTCACTGTTTCTTTTTTTTTATAAGTTTGCACGATTTGTGGATGCCTTCTTGCAATTTTGGTGAACGGTTGCGCACTAGGAACAGTAACAAATTCTTGCTAATGCGCAGTTATTTCGCTTTCATTATCGCTTTAAAACCTACAGCCAGAAGTGAAGTAAATTTTAGATCGATAAAAACTTAAAAAGCAGAAATGCTCAACAAGCTTAAAGCAATGACAGATGAGAATGTGGAACTTTGCATGCTTTCAATTCATTTCCTTTGGTCACATTTGACCATATATAAGCGGTTCCATCCTAACTTGTATAGCCAAAATAATTTGAAAAACATAGTTGGAATGCGCTTGAAATCGAACACATTCTGCCTTTCTGTTCTATAATTTGATTGAGTTTTGTAAAACAAAATCTTCCATAAATGTCCTCGTACCTCGCCTCTGTTTTTCTTCCACTCTTCCTTTCTCTCTTTCTCTCTTTCTTCATTTTTGTTTCTTCCCACACACCCGCTAGCATTTCGCATGTTTTATTGTAACCGTAGTTGAAGTACAATATAATAGAATTCTTTTCATAACCGACGCAATGTTTTATTGGATTGTACTTTGCGCGTCCCACTGTGTATAGATCTACGAGTACAAGTGAATATGTGCACATCCTCAACATGAAAAATTCAGTCACTACTTTAGAAGAATTTTTAAGTATCGACCTATAGGATAATGAATTCTTCCTAAAGTACACACTAGAGAAGACAAATTTGTAATTTTATTATGCAAAGGTGCAGTTACTAGTTAACTAATTTAAAGGTTACCGATTAAAAGTATTAAACGTAAATACTAGGAAGATGGTATAAACTCAAAAGGGAAGGAAACGAAAGGGCGTCAGATTGAAAACTTTAATCACAAAAACCAAATGCACAAATTAAAAATTTATTCTGTTACCGGAAACGTACGTTGCTCGTGTTGTTTGTGCATTCAGTTTGAAATGTGAATGTATTGTTAAATTTACGATCGTAGAAAACGTTTAACAATATTCGCATTCTCCATCCGTACGAAATGAAGACATAAATAAAGGCTTTGCCAAGGTATCTTCATTCTATTTGTAAACCACCAACGCGACATGTACGTTTAACATTTAAATACATTCACCGTTATCTATATATACATATGTATATAAATGCAGTCTTGAAGAAAGAAAACTAATGTATTTCGTCGCGGGAAAATGAAACAGCAGGCGTTTGTCTGTTTTCGTGGTATTTGCATTCCTCAACTTCCAGCATATTGTACATATTTAAATACAATAAACAACCGTTTGTGCTTACCTCCTTCGATGCAACTGTAGACAGGCACGCAACTTTTCTCCTTCATTTCGATTTTATAGTTTTCTTTTAATTTTAATTTTAAAACCGACTATAACTTCCACTAATACAGAAAAGAAAAAAACAATTCTTTAGTTAAAATACATCAGGAATCTCTTTAAAAATTTTTATTAAAATCACTTAACAAAAGTTGGAGGGGATCTTAAACGGTCTCCGATTAGAAACAGGAGCCACAGGAATAATTCACAAAAATAGTTGTTTATAGACAATTTTTTTGTGTTGGAGGAAAAGATAGTAAAAAAAGAGGCTGTTACACATTTACTTACACTTTCAAAAAAAAAAATTGTAGGCGTTTTTAAAAATACGTAAGAACATCACTGCCGATCATTCAATACCCTACGCGAATTCGTCTAGTTCAGTTGTTCTTCCGTTTCGGTAATAATGCATCAAAAATTGCATATTATGCTTATGCAAAAGCTGTTAATGAAAGCCCGCATGTTGGAGGACGGCCAAAACATCACATGGCGTGATCCAAACCTAGCAGGCTTAATTTAACTCCCAAAAATTTTATTGTATTTCAGTTTCTGTTATACAAAACTCGAAATTATTGCTTCTCTCAACATAACAACCTAATATATGTTTAGGTCTAGAAAACAGACCTACGTGATCCAAATTCCCTACTGTTCATTTTTTTGCTTAACTTTGTACTATGGACTGGTTTTCATCATACAATATTAAAAATTAAACCTCTTTTTGAAAGGCTTACTATGCACGAGAAATCTTAGATGGAGTAGGGTCCAAGAAAGAGACTCATATGGTTGAAATGGGGTGCAGTTATACTATATGTCAAATTACTATTGTGAACAAATTTTCATCATAAAACATGAAGCCTTTTTGGCATGTAAGTGCCTCTTGAGAATCCTCGGGTGCGATGGTATCGAAGAAATAGACCTGCACAGCCTAAATTCAATTTTTTCTGTCCACTTACTATTATGGACTAATTTTTGTCATGAAATATTGAAAATTCGGCCTTTTTACTATACAAAGCAGCCCTTTTCATGGAAGCGATTATAAGAGAGAAGTTTCAAAAACTTGCCCCACACGAAACAAATTTTTCATACGAATTTAGAATTTTGAAGTGGTATGAGACAGCGAGTTTTGTCCAACAATTTTGCAAATTGCAATTTTTATGCTCGTGTGGGTTGCGGTCGAAAGAGTGGACCGATCCGAATCATTTTCAAAGCGTTCGTTCTTGCATCGAAATTGATCAGCATATCAAATTTCGTTATCTTATCCTATCATATCATATCATATCATCATATCATATTTCAGACAACCAGAAAAGCCGACAAGTTTGGGCGATGCCTCTACAGCAAATTCTTCTAGCTTTTGCATATCCCTTATATCGCAATCGGTGTAGGGTATAAAAAAGCACTTTTTATTAATAAAAATTTGTAGAGCGACTTATAGAAAATTCTCTACGTATTCCGATAGAGAATGTCATTTTGTAGATACTCTAGACAACTCGAGCAAAATGAATAAAAATTGCAAAAGTTACGTTGTTGCCCGCTTTGAAAAATCATGCTTCGAGAAAATCGCTTTTAAAGTTTGGGAATATGTCATAGACATGTTTTTCTATTATAATAAATTTTGATTATCTTTTGCAATTGATCTGCAATTCCAGAATCAAGTAACTGATCTTCCAAGTTCGAATACTTATTTTCATTGTTTGTCCTCGGATGATAGAGAAAATGCAAGCAAAAAGTATAAATCTGTAGTGCAATTCATAATCAACTCAATTTCATCCCAAGCTTTCATTTTATTGGAAGCTTTCGAGTCGCTCTCAGTCTCATATCATAATTTATTGTGGGAGCGTCAATAACTAACGTTTTTCTCGCACTAACGTCTTTTCTCTTCGCAAAGGCTTTTAAACGAAGATATATTCTTTTGAAAAACGCTTGGCGGATTAAACGAGCTCGAAACCAATGGGCGATACATTGGGCATCAGACTATAACTTCCCAGCAGGGTTTTCTTGGCGGCAACTTTGCTTCCGGAAAGTTTGGGAAAAGCCTGAAATTTCGAGAAAAAAATTTCTTTTTCCACATATTTTGCAAGGGGCAATTCAAGACCAATATATAAAAATCGCTGACAATGTCAGCTGGACAATTGTTATTTTAGTTGTATTGTGCAGTCATAATCATCTGTTTATACAGAGTCATCTGTCAATATGTAGGGGCACATATATTGTATAACAAGGATCTTAGTCGATTCAATCACTTTCTGTGAACATTAAGAGATTACTTACAATCATAGCCGCATTTGTAGCACCAAACCAAAAGCTTTCCTTTTTCCATACCATTTTTAAAAGTAAGCACCTAAGCTGCTTAAGCCTTAGTTACTTTGACTTGAAACTTCTTTTTCGCGTTTTTGCACAACATTAGTCGGTGGATGCCACTTTATTTTGTTCTTATTTCCGTCTTATTGTTTTTTGCTTACGTAAGCTTACAAGCGCATACTTTGTTTATGATTACCATAGCAATAGCGAGACGAAGACAAAAACTCTTCAGGGTAGTGAAGCTTTCAGTAATTTCATTAAAAGTTTTAGCGAACTTTTCGGACGACAATCATATAAATATATAAAGACCCAAGATTTTCATAAATTTGGCTGCGACTGTCACTTCGCGAAAGTTGTAAATAAAAAAATTTGCCTATGAAAGAAAAATGTTACTCATTTTTTCTTTAAACATAATTTTGATTGTCTTAGATATTAGAATTTTTTCAGTATTATCATGTTATGCAAAAAACAATTCGCATATAGATACACAAAGGCTAACGTAGACTTCAGCCCGACTTTAATTTGTAAAAAGTTCACAACTTCTTGCTCTACTCTTTTTACACTCTTAAGATTAGTACAGTGGCATATTTTTGTGTGCAAAAACTATTGCTTTTCGTATATTTTTTTCCCAGTAACGCTCGGCGATCTTGAAAAGTTCGTTATCTAGAAATTATTTAAGAAAAAACTTTTAACTGATCTTTATACACATATTTAAAATGGTGTTAGTAAAATTGACGATCCTATATTTAGCTCTACTCGCTTTGGGAATTGTGCATGCATACACATGTGTATCTATAAATATATATATATATCTACAAATATCCGTGCGTATGCAAACATATACAAGTACAAATATGCGTATACACACATATTAATTTTTTCAATTTATTTGTCTACATAACAAAGACAAAATTTCAATTTTAAAACTGATTGGTGCGATAATACGATTCAAGAAACTAACAGTCGCCTATTGGCATTGTAAGCAGTCACCAGTCATAATAGTTTGCAACTGTATTTATTTGCCATAACTTTGGTCAGTTTGTATTAAATTTGGCATTACGGAGCAATACTTTTCAATATCACTTTAGTTACAAAAGATAAGTCAGAAAAAAAAAGTGCTCGTAACTAGGCACCACGTGTGGCTTATGGTGCCTCTGTGCTCATACCTACAGTACGGTTGTCAGTATGCTTCGATTATTGCAACATTTTGCTTTACCATTTCATGAGTAAATTTTCGATTGAAAAACGTTGAAATAAATCAATATTTAATATGCTGCCGATGATTCAAATTATTATGTTATATCGAACATGACTTTCCAAGTTAGCATTCAATGTACCATTTGTAGCTCACTTCGTAAAATATAATATATATATGTCATGTATGCCCTATACGTTTCATGGGCAAAGGGACATCACGGGCAGGAGATGAAAAATGAACCACGAATAGCAATAAGAGGCAATAATTTTTGTAATTAAATCATAAAATTCAAATAAGTTATCCACATATCAAAGTGATGGTTAGGTCCATCAATACCCTACAATCCGAACTGCATGTGTTTCATTTTTACATCGACGCACCAAATGCACTGCCACTTACATCGCAACTGGTGTGCACGCCCGACGGAATAACAGTTTCCAACTCTGACAGCCATCGATGGGTGGCTCGATTAGAAAAAATCACACACATAATGTGTGCTAGTAAGTGAACATGATAACTCATTAAAATCGCTTCAAAACCTGAATAATAAGGTTTCACCTTAAGTAAGCATGAAACCCGAAAAGTGGGAGATCAAAACCTCACGCTATCAAATACTACTAGAGTACAACGTTATCCATAGAATCGAAGTACGATCACCGCTAGTTATTAAAAGCAAATTTCTAAGCAGCAGTTCAAAAGCCCAATAGATTATATTCAATATAGTAGTTGGGATTGCTTTAATTCGGCTTAAGTCTGAAAGAGTCTTGAAATTTACATGATTAATAACTTTAATGAAAAGGGAGCCTTGGAAAGGCAATAAACTCCGGCCGCAACATTAATTTCAAAGGGCATCTGAAGGATTAGGGCTTTAAGTAATAAGGTCGCTTGTCTGCTTCTTAATAAATGCATAATTTATCGTTCACAGTCACTATTGCAATCGAGATTTAAAAGCATTTGGCTTACGCCTTAAATAGATTTTCATTTGAGGTTTTCTTTACAGCAATGTTACCCAACAACACATTCTATAATGTATACCAATACAAATAAACGCAAATTTTATAAATATATATGTATACACACGCATCTCCATATATATATATTTAACATTTTACATACATGCCACCATAAGATACCTCTCGTTTTTCCGAAGGACATAAATTGCTGCACGTGCGTACACATGTGCATACATGCTTTATCACTTAATTTAAATTAAGAGTTCGTAACTTTATGAAACGTTACTCGGTAGATATAATTCTCATCAAAGTCAATCAGCAACTTGAACGAATGAATATGCATTCGGTTTTAAACACAATTAATAACTTTCCAGAACTACTCTGGTGTAAAAGTGTCGAGCATCTAGTTTAAGGTTTCCAATTTATTACTTCTGCCGTTATATTCCACATATACATCGTAACACTCATTTGCACACACTTACACACGTACACACAGTTATTTATTATCGTATGCAAAATTTTCAATATTCAAATTGAATGGAATGAAAGCTAATGAAAGGTTTACGAACCTTTGAAAGCTTGACAGGTATCTTTTACGAGAATTTATGCTTTGTTTTTAAAATTTTCATAAATCATTATTAAAATTCCTTTTGACTTGTTTGTTAACGATCTTTGTGGAGTAACACTTCATAATATATGATAATCGATGATAATCTAAAAAATAAGTCAATAGCTATACATCCATTACGTTAAGGAAAAGCTCAAGTAAAGTTTCTCGCAATTGCGGAGTACCATGAGCTCGTTAGTAAAAGTAAATCGTTGAAAAGACGAAACACTTGTATACATATATATATACATATAGTGCGTAAATTGAAAGTTAACGTTGCCTTCTAAAATCTACTTGTTCACTCCTTCAAACTTTGGATTGGACATAACGATGAGTGCTTGTGTGGTGTAAATTTCAATTTCTGTACAAGTTGCTTCCTAATTGTGTGCCGAAGGGTAAAGGGCATGAGTGTCGAACAAGCAGCCAGTGTGGCACTTCATCTTACTCTGTTCTAAACTGAAGCCACAGAAATGACTTGTGGTGGTGAAAATGTGAGGAAATGGTCTCCGAAATTTCATTTTAGAACGAGCTATTTTAGACCTAATGAAACCACTACTTCGGTAGGATATCAAACCCAGCTAATTAATTTTGCAGGTAAATGAACTCGAAAAAGTGATTTTGCTTCACGTCCACGTCCGTCCCGTGTCCTCCAAAAACAAGCCAGGAAGTCATCACCATCTTGGCCTGAGAACATCTTCCGACTATGGCGTATTCCTAAGAATATGTCTAGCAGGCCAGCAACTCTACAAAGTTAAGGATGTACTAGAATGTGTTGATTATTTCTTCACCTCTGGATCGTGAAGTTTCTAACGCGGGAGCATCCACCAGTTGCCCGCTAATATTTTGATTTTTGGTAACCTTGGTAACAAGTATGTTTTGAATAAAGCTGAATTCCATCAAAGTGAAGTTAAAAAAATTTCTTTTGAAGCAAAAATAAAATATCTCTAGGCTCTCAACAAAGTGATACGTCATCGATATGACTGATATGCTGTGCATTTTCTTTGTGTTTATAAATCTTCATTTTCATTCGAAAATGTAACGCGTGGCAACGGCTTCAATTAATGAAAACAAAAATTAAAATGGTTTTGGATCAAAATTAATCTCGATAGTAATAGGCAGCAATCCCAATGTAACCTTATAGGTATCTTGTTAAAAATTATAATCATTCATTGGTTCAATTTTGATAAAAATTTATCATTTCGGATGAACGGAAACAAACTATCGAAGAATCATTTCTTGGTCCTTAGCAATAAACATTTGTTGGAAAATTTAAAATGTGTAAATATTCTCATTAGAGATAATAGGACGTTCGTCTGATCATTCCTTCGCTTAACACATATGTAAACCAAATTCTCATATGTAGAATAATGGATGATTACTGGAATCAATGACTATGATTGATGAAAAAGAATGAGTCAAGCAACTGATAAAAAGTTGCTTAACTCTTACCGGTTAGGTATTAAGCGTTGCCCAGTGTTGGTAGCTCGTTCTCTATGTCTAAAAATACCTTCCCTGTTATGACTTTTATATCGTTCTTTACAAGTTACCATTAGTTGTTATCTAGTAATCATTACTCAGTATCTGTAGTTCGTTATCCATACATAAAAACCCGGCATATGATATACCTCCTCTATGCCTTACATATCTCTTCTTAAAAATGTCCATTATCTGTTAGCTATTAACCGTTGCCTAGTGTCTGTGGCTCAAAATCCCTCATTCATTATGTCTTCTCGGCATACAAATTTAATTTAAAAATCTTTTAATCCTTATGCACATAATATGCCGTCCCTTAGAAGATGCCATCACCCGCCAGGCTGCGTAGTTCATCCATCATCTATATATTTAAAAATACATTAAAAGTTCTTCATTATTCAGCCACTTGTTCCGCCGAAAAAGTTCCACTTGTAGGAAAAGGCCATAAAAAGTACCCAAGCCGAACATTTATTAAATATTTGATAAATTTGTTAAATATGTAAAAATTCTCTTCTACCGTAAACATACTTAAACACATACTTATGCTTGTGTATACAAATACACATACACACACACTTATACACACTTGCAAATGAGATTTATGTACTCATTAAAAGTTTTTCTTTCTCTTCGTCTCTGATACACGCAATTAAGTCGATATTTTAGTTTGCACCCAAAAAAGTAAAAAGAAAAAAAATAAAAAAAGGTTTCTCTTATCAGCAACCGTAGAAAGGAAAGTTTTGCGAAAAGAAAACATGAAAAAAAAAAATCATGCGAACGATGTCACTTTTTAGATTTTTCACAATTTATTCACATATGATAGCATTATGAGCTCTTATAAGTTTTTATATAATTTTGCGCCGTAAAAAATTAATGTAAAAAAGAAAATAGAAAAACGATAAAGAAATATAACGACATGTCGAACATTTAATTCAGCGGAAAATGCGAACAAACCATCATCCAAAGAAGTTAAACTCAATAAAATTACTAATAAAAATATTTAAAAAGTTTTCATTTACCAAAATTTCCAAAAATCGATTTATGTACTTGATGACCTTGAAAAAGGGAAGGGCAAAGAAAATTGCGAATGAAAATTTTTATGTTGACCCTAATCGGGCGAAGCTGAGTATTTGAGGTTTATTTGAATTTTGGACTTAAATTTTTTAATGTTTCACAAGCCGCTTTTAACAGTTAACATTAACAAAATAAAAAGCAAATATTGGTATATTTGCAGTTAGCGGTGATGTCAAAATTAACCTGTTCCCTTTTTCTAACGATTCGCAGCCTGAAGTGACTCACAACCAGAATAAAATCCCATTTAGCGGATAAGTACCATCCAGTAAATCCAAAAATTGCGACAAGGATGTGTTGAGGAACTGTGCATGCCATTTTAAGGCCGCAATCGCAGTATCATTTTTAATAAGTTCCTTACAAACCGTTAGCTGAACCAAAGCTTGTGCAGAACTGTCAACCCCATTCTAACCGTTCTCCTGACCGCAAAAATTGCGCTACAGCTTTCAAGTTTGGCAGAAACATCAACTGTTCTTGCAGGCATGTTGGTGTTGAAAATGGCCTAAATCGGTCATAGCAGACGACTACAGTGCAAGATAAACTGGCAGCACCTCCGCTTTCAGGGTTTTTTGGTCGTTACTTATACACTACGGTTAAAATTTCCGCATGTATTCGGAAAAAGTGGAAATAATCAACGACGACCATCCAATGTTTAAGTGTTTTTGTTGTTTTCTGCTCTTTTTTAGCATAAAGATAGTGAACATAATTCAATGTCAAGAAATATTTAGCCTCTGTGCAAAGGCGTATGTGCAAGAACTGGCAATGTTTCTGGCAAATTTAAACTCAAAGCTTCGTTTTGCGGCCAGGACAATGGTTACGACAGACGGACATGATAAATCGGTTTAGAATTTGATGCTGATCAAGAACATATATAGTTTTTGGGGCCTCTGATGCTTTCTTCTAGGTGTTGCAAACGTTGTGAAAAAATGAATATGCCCCTCATAGTTCGGTGATCGGTATAAAAAAACATATGTAAAGATCAGAAAGGTGGTGAGAAAATGCGGTCAACATTAGTCGTTCTGCTGAAAGAGGACAACGGATAGCATTCCTGGAATTCCGTATCGCTGCAACCAAATAACCAGAACTTAATTAAGTGAAATGTGTAGAACGTATACGAAGCAACGTACTTGGCTGCTGAACTGCCGCTTACAGCGAAAATATAATGTCCTCCAAATTGAATTTCACCTAAAACAAAACCTTTACGAGAGTGCAACAAAGTTAAACAGACACAAAGACTTGCTAATGGTATCTCCACTTAATTGCATAGAGTTAGCTAAAAGCAACGCACTTTTTTATCTAACATTCATGAAGTGTTTATGTTGAAACAAAATAAAAATTTGACCACGACCACGAAACTCACAAAGACCCGAAAGAGGGTATAGCTTGGAAACTATCTTATTTAGGGAACCAATTAAAACGAAGTTGTGCGAATTAAAAAAAAAAAGAGTAAAAACGCTACAGTCTGTTAGATGACTTATACCGCTTCCACACAATAAAATTCTTCGGTCCTTCTTATAATAGAATTTTAGAAATGATAGCTTGTCTTCCTACATGCAATTCACGAGGGCATTCGTATATAAAGGGGCCCAAACAGTGCCAATCTATTACTTTTCATATATTTTCGTCGTAAAGTACTTAAGATTAAAATATTGATTATTATCCCTTGACGTCGAAGGTTATCACAGTATACTTATATGTGAAATCGCCATTTTAAACTTTCAGAATTAGACCTTCCTATCATAAAAGGGCTTATATTTAGAGGAATGTTTCCATGGAAGAGAGATCAAATTGTAAACCCATCCCCTTTCAAATTATCTGCACTTACGTAATAGGTCAATAGTAGTAGGTAGGTAGGTAGGTTTGCGAGAAATTTTGAAATTTTCGAACTTTTTTCTTAAGTCTATCTTAACCCCTTCTCCTGCATGTTACATACATTCGCATTAACTTAATATATCTTACGCCACAAGTAGGTAATTTGTTTGTTATTGCGGTTAGGTTTTCAAGAGAGACAAGCCTTTGTGACACAACTGTACGGTACAAAGTCTTATTAGTTTTCAAAAACGCTCGAGATGGGACCGAAATGGAAAACAACTTCACTAAAATAAGGCTAAGGAAAACAGTGCCAAGGGCAAATTAAATATATGTATACGACCTAATAAGCATTCTAGGGCTTTGTTTTGCGGATTACGTAGATTTTTCAAAAATATTTTATTTATTTACTCACTCCACTTTTGTCTACGCGATGTTTACTTCGACGAGAGACAAAATTGCAGAGAATGCTTAAAATGATAAACGATTACATTCACTTCCCATTTTTTACCGACCAGAAATATATATTTAACTGAGATGAATAAGCAAGCGACTGCTTTAAATTTTAGTTGAAAGTATGCTCGAAATTTGTTCGTGGCATATAGTCGTTGTACACGTATCTTGAAACTATTTTTAAATTGTCAGAAAAAATCGGCTTGAAAACAAGTTATTTATGTGTTTTATTTTAATTCGAAATTCAATCTCACTAATAAAAAACATCAAAAATATTTTGTTCCCAAGACATTTTAATATTCTCTTACAGCAGAGCATGATTTAATGTGAACATCTTCGGATCCTTTAGTGAAGGGAAGATTTAATTATTTTTCCTAATGGGAAGCATTTTATATTAACCGGGGTATGGGTATATCTTATTGTTCTAACCTTATCTATGATGTCGTTATAATAATATCCAAAAAGTTATGCAGTTCAACGATCTTCTCCAACCTCATTACAACAAATTCCTCTTATTTTATCAATAATTTATTTATATATAAATTACAAATCAAAGGCTATACTGAGCTAGAGTGACCATTGAAAATGGAGTGTTAACTCGTTTCTACTGAATTATTACTTGACGGAGATCTTTTACGAGTCTTCCTCTACGGATTGCAATGAGTTTAATTTCACTGATACCCGATGCTGCTGGTACGGGGATTGAATGGAGTGATAAGAGGAAGTGCCATCTTCTGTTCCTCTATATCTCTATTCGAACTTAATTGTCGTCGCCAGTTGTTTAAACATCGTTCGAAGTCAGCTGATATGATTTTGAATGTAGTAATCCTATCCTTTTCCATTAACAGTCAACACTGAACCTGCGGTATTTTGCTAAGAAAAGTTAACAAGATCAGAGTAACTTAACGTGTAGGACCAAAATCAACTTGAGACTTTAATTCCCACTGCATACGCTAAAGTATAACATGCTCTTCCATTGCACTGAGATTATGTTTTGCTCAATGCTTTAAAAACTGTCTCCATGCCGACATCGAAATTAGTTACATAACAATCTCTTGCCTATTTACTGTAGTTATGAGGAAAGGCTTTCTAGAACAACCAGCTTTAGCTAGTGCATTATAAAGCCGAGTTGATTGCGACTCCTACTCCCAATGCGAACAACAATTCCTACGCTACACACTGAGGCCGCTTAATGGCCAATTGCTTTGATTTGGAATTTTCCATTTACTATTCATATTAACTTTTGTTGACTCAATTAATTTTCCGTAATTTGCAATCGCAACAAATTTTTACAAAAGACCGCCCATAGTTACCACTCTCCACACACTTTGAAAATGAAAAAAAATTGATATAAAACTTTTATAGGCATACACCAGCATGGTATGCGGTATTCAATATGAGTCTCCTTAGTAATGAATATTGATAGACAAATGAATGATGAGATAGAAAAAAAAATTTCTATGTATAAAAAATGAAATAAAAAAGAAAATAATCAAGCATCACTAATGTATGCTCAATTAATCTTCGGATTTATCTCCGTTTGCCAACCCCTTTGAGTTGTCCGTGTTCGTAGCTTTAAAAGTTTTGCAAATTGATGCAACCGTAAGTTGATATTTGGTGTTTCAGTCCAACAGATGAAGTTCCAAAATAGGTGCAAGCATTCTGTGTTAGTATCTGTATAATGTTTTCTCACTATCACTGCAAGCTTAGAGAACTCTCTGTAAGTATTTGGTTACCAAGCAAAAAAAAAAAGCATACGGAGCTCAATGAATTTCGAAAGGATTCAATAACTTATGTCTGTCCAGTCCTGATACGTATCCTCTGTAACTGTAATTTTTCACTCAAGCGTACTTTTCTGGACGGTTATTGTTACTAATCTACTTAAAGCGTAGCTATTTTTTCCACGGTATACAGATCTCTCGTTTAATGACTAACGGAATTTTCAACCGCAATCATCCTGGCATTCATGCACTCCGTATTACTATGACTTTCCGATATTAATCGGAAATCCTTAAACAGTGCACATCTGCTTATTTGAAAGTTCGCAAGAAGAGGCTTAATTCGTTTCCATGACGCACGCAAGAAGTAGCTGAAAAATTAGAAAAATCTTCAAATCGAAATCGAAAATTCTCTTATGCAGTTATTGAAAACTGCCGAGTCATAGCGTACATGTGTTTTTGATGTTAAGGGCTCGTAAATGATATTGCAATGTACTTACACTGTGATATGTAGCTTTTGACAATGATAGCGAAATAGTTAGTTCGTTTTTTATTTGTTTTGTTTTTGTTTTTGTCAAAAAGTAAAGAGTGCGAGTGTATAACGCTTCGCTGATTGACCACATGTTTATGTTTTTTCTAAGCGTATGAAGTTTTAAATGCAAATCATTCGCACATTTAGTTGAACATTAAAGTAAACGATTATTAATTTTATAACGAAAAAATTTACTTGAATTTTTTTCTTCTCTTCAATTTTTTCCATTGCACAAATTTTATACGAATGTAAAAAGAGTTTATAGTCCGTGTACAAATTCATATGAGCATATGAATGCTTGCATGGTTTTTACGCGTGTATGCGATTGATTGTGTGACCACTTTTATTGAAAATTTATTAAATTTTCACAGACACGTCAAGAGAGCATACTTGTTGTTCATATGCTGATGCGATGTGCACAATAACGATAATTGTTGCACTTGCAGCGTATGCAACTATTTAGAACTTCAGTATGTTTACGGTCACGTATGATATTTTTTCCTTAATTATTGAAGAACTTTAAATATGCTAAAGCTCTTGACCATACCCACTGATTAAATTGCATTGTCGTTCTATACCTCTTCTTCTTGTTTCGCATAGCATTACCCACTGCCTTATTTGCCGGTATTCGATACCGTGTCTTATTCAGTTTTAATATAACATAACCCGTGGAAAGGAGAAAGAAAAACGAGAGAGACGCATAGAAAATATATTAAACGGAAGCGGAAACACTTATTCAATACCACTTCCTTCCTTTTACTTATGCAATACGGATTGCAAGACAGACAGGCAGACAGGTAAATGTTAGTGTTGGTCTAAACTTTTTCATGCAGAAAAAGAAACCAAAAAAAATTTTTTTTCTTTTATTGCATACCACCTCGATTTCTGCTCATATTTGCTACTTCTAATGGTTTGATAGTCTAGGCAACTTGCACCTGGGCCTTCGCAAGAATACACAAAACAAAAAGACGACAAAGAAAACAAAGAAACAGAACACATGCAATATAGTGTTGAAAAAAAAGGGGAGGCGTGGGGAAGTGAACATTAATTTTTGTAACGTGAATCCACACAATTGACTGACAAGCAGGTGCTACCACTACGGTATTGTTGATGATAGCACATTTTGCTTACTTTTTACATCATCACACTTTAATGTTGCCAAGTGTATTAAATTTATCATGTTGCTAGCGATGAAATGAATGCTTTAAAGGATTAAAAAGTGCTCTCAAATTATTTTTGACTAACATAAGATCATGTTGTCATCACATTTACATTCTATTCTATTTTTCACTTCAGGAAAAAAAAGGCTTTCAAATGTATTCTGCATTTCCATTGTCTACGTTTTGACAAGCGGTGTCACAATCAATTATAAGAGGAATTAACATAAAAATAATATTTTTAGTATAAAAAGTACTGAGCCTAGGAAAACAATTATATTTAATTTGCTTCAATATTGAATGAATGCTAGCTATGTTTGCAGCTGCATAACGATTGCAAGCAATTCGTACATTTTTTGATATAACAAAAAAGACGTGTCAAGTCATTCTATATAGTGGAGAACTTATGCTCTATTGCCTCCTATTAAGATATTATATATTAGATTAGATTGAGAAGATTAAATGTGAACAGAACCCGACCAGCGTCATGTATATAATAAGCTATCATTCCTAAAGTTGAAGGGAAACTCAAGTGACTGCAGAATGAAAATCTTATTTTCAAAAAACCGCCAAACCATGAAAGGACTCTTAAGCCTTTGAAAATGAATTTTGAAATGAATTTGAAATCCTTTTATATATTTATGTATTTACATATTTATATATTTTATATATTTTATAGTTAAAAAGGAAAAGTCAAAATATTAAAAAAATTAGATCAGACTTTCACTTCTTCGACCTTAGTACCGAAAAATAGTTTCTTACTAATTCCGCGACAGCAGCTGGAATTTCTTAAAAAGAACATTAGAAGTCCCATGAGGTATCAACGTTCTAAGCAATCCTATCTAAATTGTTTTCAGGTGCATCCGCCCGTTCTTCTCTCAATCCGTTAACATATGTGTTGTTATTTTTGATGTACATATCAAGCTTGAGTATAAGATTGACAAAATCGCAAATGTGTCAACCAGGGGCAATAATGGCAACGTATTATTGCTGGTGTACGGCATGTAGTTTTCAATAATTTATTTGTTACAATCGTGTTCTAAAATAGTTAATATCTCTTGAAAGCAACAATCTCTTCATGCAATCTCTGCATACTTCACGGACGTTCTCTCAAACGTATAAGGTGGTACGTAAATAAACAAATTGCCACTTCCAATACTGCTTCTACATGTCCCACTGTCGTGCACATCTGACAGGATATCTCTGAGAAATATAGTATTCCAAGTCGGGCAGTAATGAATGGTTACGGACGCTTGAATGTGCTATTTTTAGTTCTATTAGGATTGCGTCTGTAAATATAAAGTAATGTTTTGTACATAATTTAAGACAATCATCCATAGTTCCATCTGAAAATGACCGGATTTCACACCTTATGGGGTGAAACCTTGGTTGACATCTTCTTTTGCACTATATTTACATATAATTTTTAAGTACTTCTTGCGCTAAGATTTAGCCACATCGAATACTATCATACTACAACTTATACCACTTATGTTCTCGCTGAAGACTTCTTCTTTATATTCAAATCCCGGTGTATGATTCTAGCTTTATGATAGTGAGAATATCAGCAGCAAATAACGGACGGATATGCTTAAACAATATATATATATATATATATTTCTTAAGGGTTCCTTAATGAGAGTCTACGAATTCTTGTTTCTTCTTCCCTTCGCTTCGGTGATGAATAATGACGCTTTAAGTGTTTCGTGTATAAAAATCGCCTATAGTTGTCTCTATTGCCCCTTTTTAGTAGATTCAATTAAACTTTTGCGAAAATGTCCACGTCTCTGGAGTAAAAACATACTCCGAATGCATTACACTGTAAACTGCGTTCTTAAATATTTCAAAGCTACAGCTTTGGACTATTTCCTCCCTGTTATTAATTGCAGACCTGTAGATGTGTCTTAATGCAAATGATAGGAGTGAATTTTTTCTTTGTTTTGTATTCCTGACAGCATAGTAGTTATCAAGGTTTCTTTTTGCCTTTTTTCTCTGTTTTGTTAAACGCTTTCTTCTTCGATTCTGAAAACCGGATTAAATATATATTGCTATGGATACAAAATAATTACTGCGTCATCGAGTAGTTTAGGGTTAGCTGATCTTGCTCTTTGAAATAGCAAAATACTATCTCCTAAGTGCTGCCTGCCTCTTGTTAGAATTGGTTACTGCTCAAGGAAAACATACTTTCAAGCTCAATAAACGAAAACTGAAAACACTTTGGTTGACACAAGAGAAACTGAAAATTCTCCTGAGACTGGGAGTAGGAACTATTTCACCAACTGAAAGATGGATTAAGTCATCGCACATTTTTGCAAGCGAAAAGTATCGATATCAAAACCACACCCTTGTTGCTGACAGCTAAGCATTCCGAGCTATATAAATCTGATTGACAAGGTTTTCGATTGTTGGACTGACTCCCACTTCTAATCAAGTCTGAAGGTTATAAAAACAAATCTTCACTTTATGTATAGTTTTTTTTTTTTATAGTGTTTTTGTTTATTACATCGCATGTGCAACTCTGCAGTTTATTGTTTTCCATTGTTTAGCCATTTATGTTATTTACATCAAACCACAAACCTTTGCTTCTTCCCTTTTGCTTTTAATATCAAGAAGTCTATGCTTATCGATAGAAGCAGTGCAAACAGCAACAAAACAAAATATTTAACCTTTGCTTACTGCAACAATAGCGATAAACATAAAGATAACCAATTACTCCAAGAATAGGAGGAGATTGATAAAAGGAAAGGAAGAAATCTAGCAATGAACAAAGGATATGATTGGCAATGCATGTTGTTCTTTTTCCTTTAATACCAAGAAGGAAATTATATCCGGCTTTGTTCGAATCGCTTAATATCTATCGTTAGTGCGTTTACCATATTTGATTGGAAGATAGAGGGAAGATCGACTCGCTCGAATATATTGCACCCTGTAGATATTTATAAGAAAACCCATATTTACTTGTTTCGTCTTATTGTAGACGGGAAGCCTTGATATCACTTAGTCGATTTGCGTGTAGACCTAGCAAGGGGATATTATTGTGAAACAGCTTTATCTTAATCTTTCCAGTCGAATGTTCTTCACTTAATTTATTAAAGAGGATGGGAATTTTAAGTCCGCTAATATCTAAGGGTCAGACCTATCAACTGAAAAAGACTAAAATCAAGTTTGCAGATCGTGTAGTGGTCATTTCAATAGACGGACATAGGGACAGCGGGACAGCAAGCCACTGATGCATATTCGTATTGCTTCTACACATTTTGCAAATGTTACACATCGGCTGTTCTGGCCATACGGAAGTTATTTACACTTGATTTGCTATGCAACGAAAAGGAAAAAATTTTACAATTTCTTCGTTTTAATCAAACATCGAACTTTTATGTTGTCGGCAACTATACCAAACAAAAATATTTTTATGATATATTTATAAAAAAAAAAAAAAAAAAAAATAGAAAAAAAAAATAGAAAAAAATTTTTTCAAATTAAATTTGTTGTGTGCAACATAATTTAAAGTAAATTAGCGGAATTGATTACACTAACCTACCCATACAGACGCACAAATCCGCAATCGCTATTACATCCGTAATTATGCCACAATATTTTCAGTTAATTTTCTCGCTCTCAAATAATGGCCACTCACATGCAGTTAATTAGTTTATGAATTTAAAATTAAAATGTTCTTTTACTTTATTCGTTTTTCTTTTTTCATTTTTATTTCACCATTCAATGTTTTGTACTTGTTTCGCAGTGTGGAACATGGCAAATAAAATTATTTGAATACATGCAATATTTTTTTTTTTTTGTTTTTCTACATTTCGTAGATAAGCTCATTATGCATCGGAAGCGTACATATTTGTATGTGCGAATGTGAAGCAATTACATTGTGACACTAATTATATTGTGTATGTATTTGCTTTGTTGAATTGTATTGGCAAAGCGATGCAGCAAATGAGGTTTATTAATACAATAAAAAAGAACACAAAAAAAATGAAGAAAAAAAAAAATACTAAACTTTATTGTGTAGTAAAAGTCCTTTCTTCTCTAATACAAACACAATAAATGCAACATACGCTTATGCATAGAAAGTGTAATTAGTAATTATTTCTGAGTTAAAGGGAATATATGTGCATGTGTTTTATGTCTATGTTAGACTTACACTAGAAAAAAAAGAAAGAAATCCATTGTGACATTCGTATGTTTAGCTATAGCAGGTGTCATTGAACGCCTCAATAATCAACATACAACAATGTACGTGTTGTCTCGCATTTCGTCGTGTAAAGGGCCTTGCGTCTACTTTTAAGTCGAGAACAGATTTCTCCAATTAGCAGAATACACCTTTTATAAAACAATGTCCGAAATGCATTCATTAAAGTGTATTTTGCTGCTAACAACACGTTTACTCTTCTTTAACCATCTTTCTCATCCGCTTTCCCTTAATGCTCTCTGTTACAATAGATTGTTTTCCTCGAAGTAATTTTGCGAAAATTACCTTTCAAAAACGAAAATAAAAAACTCCATGTCAGCGGATTACGTTACATCTGTAATCACAGTAATTAGGCTGCACAATGATGAACAAAGCTAATCGCAAATAGTGAAAGCGTTAAGAGTCAACCTAAAAAAAAAATGCTGATCCCCTTAGCTGATCTTTTAGAACTCATACGTTGGATCTAGAGTAAGAGGTACTTCATTTCAACGAAGCGCTCCTTGAAGGCAGAACAGAAGGTGGAAAAGCAATTACGTTTTATGCGTCTGCTTTGTACCGTTTCTATGCTTTTGTCTTCTAGATACGCGATTCGGCATCGATTTTTCAAAATATTTTCAACACGAAAATGCTGTTGCAAACACAATTCTTAAAACAAACTCCCAATACCCAATAGGACAAGTAGAACAGCAAGGGGGTGCGCGGTGCCACTATATAATCGCTACTGCTGGCTTATTGAAAATTTTGTAATTACGCTCTTTATTATTACCACCACAATTGATCGGCAGTTACAGTCAGAGGTCTCACAGAGGGACCCACACAAAATTTGCGTACAACTCACTACATATTTCCTACTCATCCAGGGAATAAGAGAAAAAGACATCTCTCTTTCCTCCTTTTCTTTCGTCTTTGCGAAATTCTACGTTACCCATCAATCTTATCTTTTGCAGTGTTTTTCTAACATTTGGATGCATTTTTTTTTTTTTTTTTTTTGAAAGGTTCGTCAAGATCTTCTTCTTTTCAATTTTCGCAGTTAACAATTGTTTTCCATAGAAATTTGCAAAAAAATGTTCTGCGTTGAGGTAAAAAATAGAGAAGACTGCTGGGTGGAGCAGCAATTTGAACTTCATTTGCTCCGCTGTGAGTACATGAAGTATCGATTTAGAAAACACCTTTCTCATGCTCAATTATCCGAGCAAAATAGTATAGTTGTGATATTCGTATGATGATTTAATCACCTCTTTTGGGCGTCTAATACGTTTAGCATTATCGGTGATTGTGTTTAAAATTAGCAAACCACCGGAAAACTGTTGCTTTTAACGAAAAAATGTTGTCATAATACTTTTCAAATCAATGCTAAATTTGAACGACGTTTTTCCCCAGCGAAACGTTGTGTTTGATCAAATGAGATTTTTGTTTGAGTTTAGAAATAACACAAGTTAGCGACGCTTAAAACACTATACCTCCTAAACCCAAGAGTGAATTGGTATGAAATTGGTATGAAACTACAGGGATTTTACGTTGGGAATGACGTCCTTATTTTGAAAAGTTGTTAGATGAAAAAATGAATTAAGCAAATTTTTTTTTTTGGTGGGGAGGGGAGGAGGGGTGTTTCTTTTGGATCCGTCTCCGTTTTTCTTATGCTAATTTTTCTATTAAATTATTTTACCTTAAATTTGTTTAGTATTTTCTCGGTTCAAATCGAACCGGTTTTGGAGCCACCTACCATAGGATGTCCTATTATGAAAAGTCTTTATATGAATAACTCTAGGGTGATTATAGGGTATTTCGTGGTAGATAGTGTTTTGTAATGCTTTATTATGTGTTTGTTCGTTTTTCCTAACCGTGAATTTAATTGCATTTCTTCCCAACCAAGGTTACGTTTAAGATACCATGTCTTCACATACATGTTTTACTTGTACTGAATGTCGCTACTGGAAATCGTTCCGGTCGTATCACTTTTTCGACCACGTCCCAAGCAATAAAAAATTGTTATATGAAGGTAGGATGGTGTTGGCATTTAGTGGCAAGCCATGGCCCACCATAGTGTTTTTAGTTGGTTTTGAAATAAAATTTTTCAACCAAATAACTTGACTCATTACTTTTAAATCTCTGTTTCGATAATTACTGTTTGTGAAAACTTGTCCAAGCTTTCTTTTGATTGGTCCAGTAAATTGAATGGCCGGTCGATATTCTATACGTACTTCGTTGAATGTTTTAAATTTGTTTTAAAACCGCAAACTTTGTCTTAAATGCTTTTCTTTTATCGTGTAAGGGATTAAAGTATACAAACTATAAAGTATCGCATCATCATCATCTTGCTTTAAGTAATTCCTTTGAAAAGTTCAAAAATGAAAAAGTTTACAAAGAGCAAAATGTTAATAAACAAACCCAAGGCTTAGCAGTGATGTGCAGGGCGCTTTGAATGGCTTTCACTTAAATCAATAATTGATAGTTAGTTAGGTAAAATGAATAAACAATGCAAATATTTGCATAAATTTACAACATTATTAGTAGCGAAGCAGTAAAGCATGAAGCATGCAAAGTAAATACATAAAGAGGGACAATACAGCCAACCGATGGAAAAGTAACAGTTGCCATTTTCTAATGAATATAATCCCAATCAGTAACAAGACCGCGTTTTTAAGATCCTTCAATGAATTTCTGAGTTACGTACACTTATCATAGTCAAATGACAATCTGATGAATATTTTTTTTGAAAGTTTATGTAAATGCAATGAAAACGTGTTTGCCTAATGATTAAATACGAAGGTCTTCGCTGCAAAACAATCAGCATTAATTCTTCTAAGCTCTAAGTGCTTGGAATATATGCATAGTGAAAAGAATGCATTTGTGCGTAGAAAAGCATTTTATAGCTCGAGGGACATTTTCAATTAGTCGAAAAATGGCATTATTTAAAATTCTCTTTGTTGAAGCAAGGAAAGGTTTTTTTTTTTTTGTCTTAATTGCTTTGTAAATGTTTTAGATGCCTCTTCCCATTTTAATTCCATTTCATCTTTGCAAAAAAAAACTTTTTTTTTCCTTGAATTACTTCAAGTAAGAGAAGAGTGCAATGTAACCTTTAATTTCATTTTCATATTTTTCACATAAACCATAAACCTGTGAGTGCAACGAAAAAAGAAAAGGAAAAAAAAAACTTTATCATGAAAAATTCACATTTCAGCTTATAACGGAATTTGGAAATGGAAAGTTTTATCTTAAATAACTGAAGCATTTATTAAAAATTACGATTAACTTTTACATCTGCCTAAAAAGCATTTCGCCTGAGAAAATAGTAAAGAAAGAAAGCAAAAAACCGCAATTCGCTTTGTGAAATGCCTTTTTATTACGTCGAAAAATGAATATTTTAAAATTGTCCGCGCAAAGATTGAAAATTACCCGCAATTAATTCTAATTATGTTAATTATATTATTACACGATCATAATTTCTGCGTTTCTACGTTTTTACGTTTCTTATACCGATCAACTAGGGACGGGAGATGTATTCATTTTGCCAAAACGTTTGCAATGCCCAAAAAGAAGCTTCAGAGACCCCACCCAAAGTACGTGCACTCTTGACCATCATCAAAATCTGAATCGATTTAAGCATGTCAGTCTGTCTGCCAGTCTGTCTGTGTGAATGCGTACTCGTGTTGTGTCTGTCTGTCTGAGTAATGTCTGTTGTAAACATTCTTCTGTGTCTCTCTACGTCTGTGTGTCTCTCCCTCCGTGCTAGATAATAAATTAAGCATAGATTGAGCTCTTGTGCTTCGTCTCAACTACTCATATATATCTGCATCTACATAATTGGTGCTTCCTCCCAATAGCACTTTTTCTTCTTTGTATTTTATTATTCATTTGTTTATTCTGCCTATACTTTGTCCATATATCGTATAATTTGATTTGTTGCGATCTTTTCTCTGAGCGTTGCTGTCGTTATCATTATTATTATCATCATTTTTATTACATTATTACGTACGTGTCCGCTTAAATCACATAATAAGCTTTGTGCTTAACTTCTGTCTCTGTAGCCATGCTTGTGTCTATACCTGCTTTTCACTCCAATTCGTACTGACCACCACTGTAATTGCTTACGTATCTTATTTACCTTCACTTTTCATCTTAGCAGCTTCATCTTAAATAATAAGATACTCATAATGGAGGGAAAAGCCTGGTCTAACTTTATATTTCACATGTGTTATAGACTTACATGCACTTTCTTTTTCAAAGTTATTACTAGTCCGCACATATTTATATCGCTGCAGGAGTTGCCATGTTGTTTATGATTATTCTCAACATTTTAACTATCAAATTTTTTTAAAGCCACACATAAGTTCATACAATGACATACATCTTATGGTTGTAACGTGAGCACAATATTTTTACTCTGCAGCACAAATATATATAAAAATAATTTCAATTAATTTAACATCGTAGCCAAACGACATATGGGAACCTCACGCTAGCAGTCATTTGCGATTACATTTTATGCCCATCACCGAAGAGGATATACTTATTTTACCAAAGCGTTTGCAATATCCGGAAGGAAACTTCAGTAATCCTATAAAGTATAATGTTGATCAGTATGAAACTTAGAATGAATTTAAACAGGTCCGTCCATCTATCTATCCGTCGGTCCGTCTTTAATGTCTATGATAAGCATTCTCTTAGTTGCGCAAATCCAAATATCAGCTATTCCTTCAACAAAATCGAAAATCGGAGGAAACTCTTGCGGGTAGGTTGTTATAGAAAAGGACCTAAACCGGCCAATGTGCACCGTTGCAGGACAACATAAACATCTCTATCTTTAAATGTAAAAAAGTTTAGGTTTTTCACTAAAGCAGATATAAAAATAAAAATCTCCGCATATGTTCGATGGATAAAGCTTAGCAGAAATGGAAAATATAGGCGTCTCTAGCCCAGCATTATAAAGTATCGAAATTTCGATTTTTCTCTTTTTCTTTTTTTAAATTTAATTTATGGTAAATTAAGGTAATAGTGTGCGCCACTGCCGCATCTTTCTAGTTATTCTTTCCAGTTATTAATTACTTTGTCTTCCCCTTTCAGCCAGCTTCTTCCTTTCTAACCTACAATTTACTAATTACGACATGATTGTCTGATTTAATATTCAGCTGACGATTAAGACAAAAGATTACTTTATCCTAATACTAATATTTTCTGCCCACACTTTGCTACTTGTCTGTCGATGTAGCTTAAAAATTTTCTTACGTTGATCGTTTAACTTTTAGATTAACATATCTATTCAATAGTAGCATTCCTTCATCGCTTAAGGCATTTAATTTCAACTACAGTTCTCCTTGCACTTTATTACTTATTTATCACTCTCTCTCTATTATAGTCTAACCGAAGGGTTAAATCCTCTTCCGTCTTCATATTAATAATAGCATTGCTGCATTTCTGCACTTTGTTACTTAAGTAACAGCCCAGCCTACAGGTGAATTTATTTACCTTATTGTAATTTCACATATATCATCTTCAAGTCGTTCCATATGCGTGACACTTTCGCACACGCACGCGACAATATGCGTTATTTGCACGCCTTCATATTAACATGTTAAAGGATGTTTGTTAAGCAGCCTTTATGCAAATCGCTATGGTTTTATCCAACAATATTAAACACATAAAAGAGTTGAAAAAAACCGCTAAAAGTCGTATTGAAGTTAAGGCATTAAAGACGTAAAGAAAATTTCTGAGAAATAAAAATTATTGTTTATTATCAGAAAATATTAAATTTTTGCGATAGCTTTGTCTACTACATTGGGAGGAGAGAATTTCATTTTAACTCCCTAGAGCAACAGGCGACAAAAAATTCCGTCTTCTTCTCAAATACAGGAAATCAGCAATCGATGATCCACTGTGCCGATCACTGAATTTTGCAACGCCTAAAAAAAGCTTCAGCGACCGCACAAAGTATTAAGCATCAAATTCTGAATCAATTTAAGCATGTCCGTCTGTCCATCTATACAATGTCTGTTTTAAACATTCTCCTGGTCGCAAACATGGATCTGTCGACTTCAAATTTCAGAGGAGTATTGGAAGCTCTTGCACGCAGCTTGGTATTGAAAATGGGCCGAATCGATTGATGTATACGCCTACAGCACTCCTACTAGGAACACGTCGGTTGTTCAAAAGGAATAAAAAATTGATTTTTTGCGTACTTTTTGCAGCAGATAAATCCACAAAAATTTGAACCTATGTTCTATGGGCGACACTAGAGTACTTTTAGAGAAACGGGAATAATAGGCCATGCCTACCTAATATTATAATGTACCAAAATATAATTTTTTTTTAACACCTTTCTAACCCGCCGAAGCAAGCTTTAAATCCTATAAAGCAAATAAATTGTCTCCCACTTATATATTCGGACCACACCTAAGGATGTCCGTTTTTTTTTTATCTGCTCAACTATATAATATCTGCGATAAACACTCTCCCGCCGGCAGAAATGAAAATATGACCTACAAATTTCCAAAAGAGTTTGAAAATGGGCTAAACAGGTCAAAGAACACCTCTGCAACGGCCACACATTTATACAATCCAAACACTGAACACTTGTGCTATGAATGTTTTTTACTTGTTGCACAAAGAGTACAACAGAAACAACACTTTTATACTGAAAGTAGAAAAACTCAGCCACACCCACCCAGTATCACACAATACGAACATTTGCATCTTTTTCTTTGTTTAGTTTCCTGTTAGGATAACGGTGCTGGGCTCTATACCCATTCGGTCACAACTCAATACAATTCTCTTACTAGTTTTTTATTTAGTTTGCTAAGGTTCAAGTAATTAGTGATCATTTTCCAACACAGTATTTTAATTCAAAGCTGATAACTAATTCATTCTTTTAATATTTCTCGTAAATAAAATTATTTGTAAAAAAAAATTTTTTTTTTCAGTAAATGCTCGCACCTTACCCCACCCACGTCATAATAATAACGCAACGAATGTTATGGATCACCGAGCACGTGACGATCAAATGTTACTCAACAAGGCCGTATATATTCCGTCCCCGTCGCCTGCTCCGCCGCCAGATGGGTCTTATTACAATATGAACAGCGATCGCTATTTATCTTATCCACCTTTGGTAAGTGTAAACCGTAAATGGATCTTAAGTCTTTAAATTATACATGTATACGTATAGCGCGGCGCACCCTTGATATCCCTCTTTGCGTTCTTTTGTTGTTCGGTTTTCAAGGAAAACTGCTGAAAAAAATTCGTTTGTATTTCAAACATCTTGTCGTTAAGTGGGGCGCGGCGCATTAAACTAAACTCTTATACAAATCTAATAATAACTAATAAGAAAGAAAAAAAAAGTTTTTTTTTTTAAATAAAACAGTGGAACATAACTTAGACAAGTGGTAAAGCATATAACTACACCTTACCCCCGTCTCCTTCTGCGTTTTTTTATTTTACTTTCTTTTTTTTTTTTTTTTTTCATTTAACTTGCTTATGCTACATCATACAATACCTCCTCTGGGCTAACAAAGCGTAAAGATTTTTTTTCTTTCTCCTCTAGTCTTTTTGTTTTTCTCTTATTTCTTTATTTATTGTTAATCATGGTCGGAATAATATTGTTCAATTAGTTAAGTTTTCTGCTCAAAAAAAAAAAAAAAAAAAAAATGAAAAAAAAAATAATAGAAATGAGAAAAAGCTGCTGCCTTGGTTTTTGTTGCTGAAACAGTAAAGTTGAATGGTACTACGCCTTGCCACGTAATGAGAGTGAACTATTAGAAACTTTTGGCATAAATTAAATTCCGCTTTCTTTGTGTAATTTTATTAATTTCAGTTTGTGCAATAGCGTGGTTTATTTTCACTTTATGCAATGAAGCTGCACGCAGATGAAACGCTAAAGAACAACGCAATGCAGTGTAGGGAGTTAGGTTGAAAAGTAGCTAAACGACAGTATTGAGCGCAAGAAATGAATGAAAAAAGAAAGACCACAAAAAAAAAAGAAGGAAAAATAAATTAAAATTAATTCTCAAGAAATAGATCATTTAATTAAATTAAAAAAGTACCAAATTTTTATTTTTCTTACTTGTCTTCAAGCGTTCGTTTTCTAAGACTACAACAATTCAATATCTGACAGAGGTACAGCATACGACTTACAACGATTCTATAGGCAAAATAAAACATCCCGTTTAAGCTAAGTGTTTTTCATTATTAGCTTGGTTGTATTAGCATTTGGTTGTAGGACAAACGGGAGACACATCCGCCGATATGTTGAACTTACCTCGTATCGAATAAATTAATTGTTAACATAATTGGCCAAAACAAAGTTTACAGCCTACTGGCTTAGTCTACCAGCTTAGCGCATTTGGGCAATTGGTTTGGACTGAGTAATTTTGAGATGTAAAATATTTGATTACAGCACAGGCCATAGATATCGAACGTATATCAAAATTCAAATTCACGGGTAATCAAATATGAAGAAACAATAATAATTAAAAAAGTTACCCAAAGGTTTGGCTAATGTACTGTTTTGCAACTTGGCTGTACTTAACGACTGTACGACTTCCACTTAATGACCGATCTTCCAACATAACCCGCCAACTGCTACTCAACAACTTGTGCTTGTTTCTCTCTGTTACACTACCACACGGCTACTTCGCTCGTTTTACTCTTCGCTTATTCTATCAGCTCTCCACTGCTTACTGCTATGCTACGTGTCTACTCTTTACATATATTTTTTTTTTTTGAACCAGTTCTCAAAATGCCGCTACAAAACGTGCCCTTCCTTTAAACATACTTCTCTATGAATAAATCAACCGCAAACAGTATCTTGAAAAAAGTCGCTACCGAACTATAAACTTTCTGCAATAAATTGGAAATATTCAAATAAATTTTAAGGCAGATGTCTTAAGTACGCCTTTGAAGGTAGAAGAGAAAAGAAAAACAGTTTCAATTTAATTGAATTCTTGAAAAAAAAGTAAATCACCTTGCGAGTGACGACTGTTCACTACAGTAAGTTAAGTTTATTTGCAAAATGTATGGAAGATGATGGATAATTAATATTTGTGTTAAGGCTTCATTTCTTACGTAACAAATTTCAGATGTATACGCATACAATATATGTTCACTTTGTTATGTTATTCCCGACACGCGTGTTCTTAATCTCAGAACAACTGTTAGCGAATGCATTAATACTGTAATTAAAGTCAAATTACAGCTCAGTCATCGGTGTTTCATTAAAGAAAAAAAAAAAAAAAAACAAGTAAGAAAATTATATTTGGCTGGGGTCGCACCATTTATAACCATCACTTTTACCATAAAAAACAATTCAAAGAAAATTTAACTTTAATTCTCCTTCGAGGAGTGCGATCGATTTTGTCAATTTTTTGTAGATGCTGTACGTTCACGTCTACATAACTTGCGAACAAATGTTTATCGTTGTGTAGGTTGTAGTTTACGATCTTCTTTGCATTCGCAAAGGGAGGTATTCTTAATCTAAATTGTGCTATGTGGGTGCGTCCACGTAACTGTATGCAGCCGTTACTTGTGTTTTTGCAAATTGATGGCTGACATGAGAAAGCTTTTTCAGATCAGTTCAAAAGTTAAGAACTGATGAAGAGCAAGATCTCTGAAATGCCTTCTGTCTTCCGTCCTGTCAAACGTTTTGATGAAATAAATATTCCTCTAACCTTGGCAGTGGTAGTAGTAGGTATACAAAAAGTAAACTATCACGGAAAATGTTCTTATGAATTTCACTGGTGTTGTTCACTCTTATCATTTAATTAGAAAAGAAAATTGAAAACTTTCATTAAACGCTGGTTTTAACATGCTGCCGCTTAAAATCCTCTTTTTAATCATTCGCCATAAAGCTTTCGGCGTTTTCATAAAAATAAAAAAAAATAAAAAAAAAATTCTTTAATAATTTCAAGTGTAATTATTTTAAAATCTTCAACCCTTCACTACCACGAATGGCAAAATTGTATGAACTGAAATAAATTTAAATGAATTTCTTAATGATAGTTACAAGGAGATGAAAAATAGAGCGAGGGACGGAGATAGATAGCAAGCAAGAAACGATATAAGCATTCCTAATGCGTATTCTTAGCAACAACAC
The DNA here is from genome assembly GCA_000688715.1 of Glossina pallidipes. NCBI lineage: Eukaryota > Metazoa > Arthropoda > Insecta > Diptera > Glossinidae > Glossina > Glossina pallidipes. Next base: position 1,232,874 of record KK499814.1, on the reverse strand, counting down.
TCTGTTGGTTTATAACGCAAATGAAGTGGAAACAGAAAGTGTACATACATACATATATATATATATGTATCTATCTGTTTTAATATAAAGAAGAGCTTTAATGTATAAGAAGTTGGTTAAGATAAATGGATGGATGTGTTTATAGGCGCACGTGTTCAGGTGCAAACAGCCGCGTACGAAAAATATTATATGTAAACGAAAGCATAAACAAGCACAGCCTATACGCCAAATAAGAGATTTACGTACGTGTATAAGTGTATGGAAAAGTTTCATAAGAAACTATTATATTTGTTGCTTTTGAAGAGCGAGCGAATGCTGTGGAAAAGTTTTCTCTCTTTTCCATCACAGAATCTGTTGTCAATACGCGCACGTTAATCACGCTGCAATACCATTAACGCACCTTCACACAAATACGTGCATACATTTACAGCTACATAAACGAACAATGCAAACAAGGCAAGCGTACATACGTACGCCCTTATTTGTATTTACGATGAAGTTACCATCTCTGTTACGCCTAACAAATCATACGTACGCACTTACTACGACGACATTGACTGAACGAACACTCATAGCTTGAGTTGTTAGAATTGAAAAAAAAAAAAAAACGAATTTCTTTTTGTCTGCATTTACTACAACTATTCTACACCGCCCGCACTCTTACCACAACAAGAGCGCGCCTATGTTTATACTTTCTTTTGAGACTATGATAAATTTTACACCACAATAATACCAAGCTTGTACGAATTGAAGATAATGATAATGAGCGCATAAAGATGAAGATTATGAAATTGCGGTACGCTCTGAAGCGATACGGTAAAGTACTTAATATCTATAAAAACAAGCATTCGGCTTTGCTTTTCTCATTCAAGAAAAAAAAAAAATAAAAGAAAAGAAAAGAAAAAAGAAGAGAAGAGAAGAGACGAGAAGAAAAGAAAAAAGCCCCGCAAACAAACACATACACGTTTGTTCGTATCTAACACTACTTGACATAATTTTAACATTTCTTCTATAATAATAACGATGATGATGATAAAAAGAAATGAAATAGAGATAACAAAGAGCAGAATGTGACTAAAGAAAAATTCTACAAATCTCACAACCGAATGCTAGATATCATAACATAAAATTTAACTTATTTTTCTTAGATACTTAAACTATTTCAAAGCTTCAGCCGAAAGCACTTCCTGTACAATAACTTCGTTCCCTTACTTTTCAAGTTTGAAAATATACTCTAATCTCCTCTTTCTAAAACTCACGTCTTATGAATGCATTATAGACGCGTATATACACTTACTTAAGTAAATAAAAGTATCTAAGGTATGTATAGTTTTTACATATTCTTCAACATTTTACATACAGGTAGATGTTGACTCTTAGACAAAAAATAAAAAAAAAAAAAAAATACAAAAAAACTTTAGAATTCACATCTAACGAAAAATCATCTCAGTGAAAAACTCGTAACAAGACTAATTAACATAACAAAGTTGCATAAAACATGCTAACTAGTCAGCCTGTCATTCACAACTTGAGCGGACTGACATTCTTAGTTACTTTGAATAAAAGTGATATACGTACATACATATTTATATATATTAATATATATATATATATATATATATATATATTGCGTCTGCATGTAGGCCTACATGCGTGCGTATGTGTATTTATATGTATGTCTGTGACTTCAAAGTTAGGTTAGAAACGTGAAACAGACAACCATTCGCTTTAAATATTAAAGTGCCCTAATTCGCTTTTTTGACTCCTAACACCCGGAAGTCTACTGTTTGAAGCTTTTTTCGCATCGCATGAAATAATTGGCTTAGGGGGATCTATTTGGTGCAAAGCCGTAGACAAACTTACGCTTGTTTATATTTGAACGATATGCCGGAAGGTCAGAACATATTGAAAACACAAAAACTTTCGTTCTCGAAAAGAAAGGAGTCGCCGTCAGCTCTTAATAAAATTGTATTTCATTTTATTCACGATTGCCTTCAAACACTCTCACAGGTACTCATGTCCATGTGAGGTAATAAAAATTCTAAAATACGAGTTTTGTCACAGAAAAAGTAATAAGAAAAAGTTCTTACATCGATATGATTAATAGAACGGTTACTACCGCGAACTGCGTTCTCATCGGAAAAGAAGAAAATCTCATGCACGCAAAACTTAGTTGAAAAATTTAGCATATAATCTATTCGTTTTACATCTTTATCCGTTAAGCGCAAAATATAATGTGCAGGTTTTTATTGTTTTAGATGAGGAGAGATAAGCAAAAAGTCCATTCTTTTCGTTTTTGAAGGCAGAATTATTCTCTGCTTACGTTCTATTGTGCGTGTATCCTTTGACTGATTTCGCCGCTTTTCAACAACAACCGGCATGCAAGAATTTTCAATATTGTTCCCACATTTGAGAGCTGACATCTTAAATATTGCAACCGCGAAAATGTTTACCACGTAAATCTACTGAGAGTGAAAGAGAAAGTGATACGGATCAAGGATACATATATGCGTTTTAACAAGAATTTTATATGATATCGGGTAGATGGGACAGATTGCTTTTCGTTTTGTACAGGCATTACACGACCATCCATGGATTATATGTTTGTGAATAATGAGCAAAAAAATCCTTCCTTATTTGTTTTTGAAAATTGTGCTAGCATTAGACCGAATTGGACCATTCTCAATACAAACCTGGTTTCTTCATTTTTGCGGCAAGGGAATGCTTACCGCAAGCAGTACAGAGACAGAAAGAGATAAAGACGAACACTTAACGTAGTCTTTAAAGCTTCCTTCTGTGTATCCTTCGGTGACGGGTATAAAAACGGTTGTCGTCTACGCCAAGCAAAGCTTGCCATTAGAAAAAAGATAAAAACCGGAAAAAAATTATAATGAAATGAAAATTCAAAATCTTGGCGGCGAGTAATGATTTTTAAAACAAACCTTTCGAAGCTTTCTTCATCAATCGATTGTCACAAAACTTAATGCATATTCAAAAATTTGTAAGAACTAGATGTTGTTGGGACGTAAGTCATAAGACTGCGAAAAGCCCGAGACAATATGGGAACAACGACAATAAAAACACTATAGTAGGACACGGCCTATCATTAAACACCGTACACTAATTTGTTTAATACTGCGATTCCAAAAACGACTTTTTAAAATAAAGCTTTATATGGGGCAGTAGTTGAGAAAGTGGGTCGATCGGAACCATCTCTCAATAGCGTTCGTCCTTGGGGCGAAACGTGTTGTTGTACCAATTTTTTTCAAAATATCTTAAAAATTACGGCCACTAGGTTGAACAGAAGAAAACAAGTTAGTCAGAGGGACAGACAAGCTTCGATTGATTCAGAAAGTGATTCCGAATCGATCGATATAACAAAAGGTAGGTTTATTCAAATCCCTCTGGGTGTTGCATAGATCTGTACAGGCTTAATATACCCTTACACCTGGTACTCTACATCATTTCTGGTACACAGCTACATTGTTAATGCGGATATATTTACGCGGGCAACGAACGGCCAAAAATAGTTGCACTTTTTATTATATCGATTGATTCAGAATTTTTAAAATTTCCTGAAAATAATCGCTAAGTAATAGTTTTTCTAAATCGATGTGAAGAATTTTAATTAAGTCAAACATTCAAACTTTATATGGTATAAGAGCTAATCTGATGCTCCACAATCTGATATAGAAATTAAATTTGCTGAATTTGGGCTGCGTCGGTCTATTTTCAGAGTCCCATTTCATAGAAAGTTTCTAATGACAATAAGTCTCTGTAAGGCAAGAATATACAATTGCATAATGTAACAGAAAATTATTCGTGCGGCATTTGGATGACAAAGATGTAGTTCTTAGAGCCCACCATATATAAAGGTTCTCATGAAAAGCAAGTGCTGTAATGCCTGCAAAATATAATTTGTATTTTTTTTTTTAGAGAAAAACACCTGCAAAACAAATAAAACTTTTGACAAGTACATTCCGCTTGCTGAGTTTCGACCACGAAAGCTGACGTTCTGAATGTCGTCCACTATAAGGGCTTTCATAAAAAGTAAGCCGTTACATAATAAGATAAATTTTTTGGTGTATTATTACGGAAATGAATAAATGACTGTATTAAGCGTTGTGGCGTAGGGTATCTTCTGTTCGGCCTTGCCCGACTGTGATGTTCTTATTGGTTTTTACTTTGAAGGTTATTACATATATTTTAAAAGTATCAGCCTGAGTGACTGAGTAGGCAAAGAGTCTTGACTAATATCTCAATGGTCGTGGGCTCAAACTTCACCTCAGGTGCGGTGGAGTTTTCAATAAAGCCAATAGGTTTAAATGTCTGTGCTTTAAGCACTTAGTCTTAGAATGTATTCTCTGGCTAACTTAATAATACTAATAATAATAACAAGAATTTATAAAAAAAAATTGTCGATTTTAAAAGCACTATAAACAACATTAACAGTAAGCAACAGCAGCAGCTGAAATCTATTATCCATGATGATGTATAAAACTTCCTTTTGAATTGCTGCAGCATTTTTGATGCTGTTACTGCACAATATGCTTTCAAATCCCTTAATGGTTGGCAATTCCCATCACATTTACAATACACATAACCGATACCATCTCAAATAAATTGTTTTATAAATTAATTCATTTATTTTTGTTAAAAAATATGAAAGGGAAACTTTCTTTGTTGCGGAATAGCAAAATGTAAAATCCCTTGCAATATATTGCATACATATGCTTACATATGTATATCTTATCAAATATAAATATGTATGTGTACATGAATAAGCGTATGGCTTTGTGTTTGTGCATTTTACATATAATATAAAATTTTCTTTCAGTAATCCTTCAAAACTTTCAAGCGCATGGAACATCTTTCAGCTACATACGCTTTTGCTAACCTTCCCGTACCGTACACATAAACATAAACATAGACAAACGGCAGATCCTTTTTTTTTTGCTTCTTATAGATTCATAAAGTGTTGTGTATTTTCAATTTTATTTATAAATATAAAATCTATTTAAAATGTATAAATATTTTATATTAACCAACGAAACCAGAAACATATCTCGCAACTAACAATCAACATATATACCCTCCATTTAATATATTATATGAGATATCCGGCTTGAAAGAAAAAGCAAAACAAATATTTTATTCAGTTCTTGCGTGTGTGCGGATGTGCTTAAGAATGACTTGAAGGCAAAAATGTGGAAAAATTCAATTTCGTTTTAGGTTCGTTTGGTCAAATCCTTTGTGGCTTAAGTGCAACTATTATGGCATAGAAACGAAAACAGTTACCGTCCTTGCCCACCTCGTATATTTGCTCAAAATTCAAACAAATATTTTTGATCATATACTCATATATATATATATATGTATACAAGTGTATGAAATCATTCGACAGAATGTGTTTCTGAATGTACAAACACATGCACACACACACACGCACACCAATCTATCTGTAATAGTTGCTGATACGTACTTACGCCCCAATAAACTCATGCCACGTAGCAGCGCAAAGAAGCCACACAAGGATTGTGCTAAAATTGCATTATTTGATAAACATCATTGGTGAAAATTACAACAGACTTGCCCCAAATCCCACTGACCCCCGTATCAGCCAATTCGCTTATGAATGCTTGAATAGCTCAGAATTGAATGGCTAAAAAGGTTAAAAAGATAGAGGGTCATCGAAAATCCAGCACATAATGCTACAAATATGTATACAAAAGACTTGGAAAGGTTAAAATATGGATCCTCAACGTTGCACGAACGAGAGATAGCCAGTCAGCGATACATAGAGAGAGAGAGAGAGAGAGAGAGAGAGAGAGAGAGAGAGAGAGAGAGAGAGAAATGTAAAGACAAGGCCAGAAATCCAACTTCATTTTGTTTCACATATTGCTATAAACAACCACAAAATTAGTTTATCAATAAGGGTCTTAATAGGTTTTTGTTAGAGAATAAAGTGATTCAAGGGACATGTATACATTTGCCAGCTGTCATCTAATTCGGACATTTTATCCTTAAATGACATTTTTATCCGTTCTTTTCTTGTTACCTTTATAATGTTTTATTCATTTCGCTTATGATGTGTATGGCATTCGATTACGAGAAAATAAATTCGTAAACCTACTCTCTCTGTGATTTTATTTTTTCCTCTGGGGACTTCAAATCAATTTTGGGTTGATGAAGAGACAACTATCTGTTAAGGTGTCCTTCCCTCTTGCGGTATACGTAAGTCATACTATTATTGCGCTGCTAAGGAACAGTGCTCGATAATGTGAAAATATATTCTAACATAAATTATTGTGAAATCTTCTTAATAAAACTTAAATTTAAACCATGAACTGAAAGTGATGCGCATTATATCAATTTGGTCTTGATGCAGTTTTTAACTTCATACATAGGAGAAAATTTTACTATGGCCCTACAGTGTTACTAATAACTTTTCAAGCCCTTTGACTTGGTAAAATTACTCTAAACCCGTATCTTAGTTGGTTTTCGGACGATGAACTTAGTGAAAACTTCACATACTTACAGATATTTAAACTTCATAGAACTTGAGTTCACTTTTTTAATGAAAACTGCATATCGTACCTAAGGAAGTCGCAGAATCCCGGCAGATAGACTTTTAGCGGAGTACTAAACGTTAATAAGTTCAAAAGTCCGCAATATTATTCTACTTTTCCGATAGGAAGCCCCATTAACGAAAAGGACAACGTGCTTGTCTCTCCAATAGGACTTCCAATTGTTTTTGAATATATTGTTAGATAGACGGAGGACGGAGGAGACGGAGGGTTATGTTTTTATCATATAGAAATATTTCTGGTGGTCAATAGGAGCTTAGATAGTGCTTGTGGAAAATATCTAATTATTGTCGAAGTATTTGCTTAAATACAAAGCACATAAGAACATAATAGTCGGACAAGGCCGACCTTTCAACGCCCTGCACCAAATTGTCTTACACATTCATATTTTTATTATAGGACCAAAAATTACAACTTCTCGCTATGCTAAAGCATATGTTCCATGTACGCTTTTATGAGTAAGCGGGCCCGAAACACAATCTAATGTAGTACAAGTTTAATCCCTACATAGGGCAGAATTAAAAGTAGGCGTGGATGGTCCAAATTTTGCAGAGTTCATATATAAAAACTTAGACTTTTCTGCTCTACCAAGGATTAATTTTCATGAAAACCCTTATTAAGGTAGGATCCAAAATATAAACCAAGATATTCCACATTTGGCACAATTAATTTTTTTATGTTAAATTACTATTGTAATATAATTTTCAAACGTGAAGCATTGAAAAAATATATTTTTCTCGTATGAATCTCAGATTTCGTTATATGAAAAGGAAATCAAAAATTGCCACAGCTGGTCTGAAGCTTTCATACCAATTTAGAATGCCACAATATTCCTGTTTACCATTTAAATAGCGTTCGTCCTTGCATCAAAACACGACACTCTTCTTAATCTAACACATATTCAAGATTCTTCATCTGGCCAATATAACTTGATCGCTAAGCGCGTAGAAAAAATATTGAGTTATATAACGGTCTCTCCGAATTTTAAAAATTGAATTTTTTTTCAATATAACGACTTTTCTGAACAGAGCGTTGTATGGGGAGTGGTCGAAAAAGTCGACAAAACCGAACAATTTTCAATAGTGTCCTTGGGTCAAAAAATGTCACCCTACAAAAGTTCATCAAAATATCTCAAAAATTGCGACCTGAAGCTTGAACACAAATTTACATGAACAGGCATCAGATAAACGGACAGAGAGCCTGAGATCAATTCAGATTATGATTCTGAATTTACCATCTTAAGACCTTGTGCGTTATACACAAGTGGTGTAGGATATAAAAATCTACCATTTTATAAAATTCAGAGATATGTGCTACGGCTAAGTTCAAGGAAAACTTCTTAAAACTTCTCGAGGAAGCCAATACCAATAAAGAATGTAAAATTGAACTTGAAAAATTTGAAAATCGTCGACTTTTGTCTCGGTTTTAAAAGCTCAAATCTTTAATTTCCTAACTTCGATTTGCTTAACAGGTTATCTACCCTGACTGAGCACTGAAAGGCATCTTGTTCATCCATACATCTAAGTTTTGTTAACCATTTTTTAACCAGATATTATAAGCTCTAATTGCGCAAAATCCCTTCAAGTGTCATTTATATGACCAATCAAAAAATCATTAACGCAAAGTAACTCATATAGACTTCAACTTTTAAACATGGATCTATTGTCCGAAGTCATTACTAGCTAACTCATATTTACGGCATAACATATTTTACCCCTGCGAATATGCAGCTAAAAATTTTTTCTTTTGTACCAGAAGTAAACAACAAAATATTTACACATTTCGTCCGGCATTTGGAGAACTTTGTATTCAGTTTTCTTCAATACCTAAAGACGTTGTAATTAAACTTTTCATCGATTTTCCGATGCTCATTTCTTCATGTTTTCTATTTCTTCATTTTACAAAAAAACTAAAATCGAATTCTATAGAATATCTTTTTTATATCCATTTTTCTTTACTTCTCCTGCTCAACGATAAATCATTTTCACTTACAATGATTTGCTTTAATTGAAAGGAAAGAAAGTCTAAAAAGAATTTAGCAGAAATAACGGATGAAGAAAACTAAACTTCATGTCATCTTCATCGTCATCGTCATCCTCATTTCTTAAATCAATTGAATTGAAAAGATAGATACGGTACGGTACTGGTATGCCATTGGCTAAGCACATACATTCAGCGGTACACACAGTTCTATATACGCTATTTGTATTATTATTTTTGCAATGCTTACGGGCTTAAATGTTTGCCGTCCTTAGCTTTGCACAGTTTGACGTTATCTGCTGAATACAATCTCTAATACAATTGATCCCACCCAGCGATGATGGCATGGCCGCGTGCATTGCGTCTTTTATGTTTTAGCTGTGCATGTGTGCACCTGTCTATACATTTCTCGTTTTGATTTCACCGTCAATTCTCGATAAAGAAGACTTGAAATAGATTTCTTTTAAACACAACCTAATGACATACATACCTTTACTACTGTAGCCAACAAAAAAAATAAAAATAAAAAATAAATAAATAAATAAATTAAATAAAATAAAAGCTAAATTAATCCATTTAGTAAATATAGGAGGAAATCTATTGAAATCTCCAAAGTATCCAAAAATTGGAAGATAAACTTTTTATTCATTTAAAGCCTCTAAACAATTTATCCTTAAAAGTTTTCTCAAACTGAAAATGTTTATATGGGTTTTGTTAATTTTATCGGTTGACTTAAACCTTTTTGGTTTTTCTTACAATTATACATAATTTTGCACGTGTGTGTGTGTGTGTGTGTGCGTGTGGGCATTTTGGCTACTCAAAAAGTTGAGCAGATGTTTTCTACACCTCAATTTTCGTCGGTACGCAGCAAACATATTTTTTACCCAGACCTTGAATTCCAAAAAATTTATCACAGACTCTTACGTATGCGTATATACATTGAAGGTTCTCTCGATAATGTTAACTTGTAAAGTGTAGACACATATGTGTGGGGGGATTAGAATGCGGTAGACACTCAAACAAATCTAAAACATTAGGTACCAAAAGTTTTAAAGTTTGAAATTTCTTCTATATTAACCTTCGGCAAGGTATGCAAATATTCTTATATCCTTGGTAACGCACAGAACTATGCAACGAAATATTATCAAATAATGTCTATGCAAAGCAGTAGAGTTATGTTAAAATTGAAAAAAAAAAAAAAAAAAAAAAAAAAAAAGAAGAATTAGGTAACATTTATAAAACTATTTATTTTATTATTTTTGATCTGAAAAATCACATGCATTACATATGAACTTTTGGGCATGCGTTTGCTTTCGATAGAAAAAGTTGAATACTTAATATTTTATATAGTTTTGTAATTAAAATCACTTTGAAAGTATTTCTTGAAAGAATCCAAGGCCTGAAGTTTTGAAGTCATATATACATATATATGTTTATATATACATTTATGCGTGGATAGCTAGCTATATATGCTGATATATATTAATCGGTTTACAATGCATTTTGTGCAAAGATTTACAATTCATATTTGTGGGTAGGTAAGTGGTAAAGCGCAACTAATACCATTCGTCACATAGCCTTAGTTATTAAAGTTCGATTTGCTGAGGGAATCTTTTAATATACATTTATATTGGAATTATTATATTAATATGATTTGAATTTTAAATTTTCTCTCAAGTTTCCATCCAGGATATTAAGCGTGGAAAACTCTATATCTCTATAGTCTAATAGTTTTATTTCCGATTAAAAAGACTAAGTAAATATACGTCTCTTAGTAAATGTTACTTCCTCTGGTTAAAATGAAGGTCATAAAGAATAAACTTAAATTTTGTTTAAACATCTAACAAATTGTTTTAAACTTAATTTCTTGTCGTTGTAGTGGTTCGTAGATAAGGTCTTGTAGTTCAAATTAAAAAGAAAAACGACAAACAAAAAAAAAAAAGAAATCCAAAAACTTTATCATAGTTTTGTTGCCACAAATGTTATATTTTAAAAGGCTATACAATCATAAACGCACAGCTACATACACGCAACACACAGTATGCGTATTTACCACGCAAAAGTGAGTAAAAAACGAAAACAACATGTCTGTGGTAAAGAATTTTTAAGTTTATTTTTACTAAAAGCAAACACTCAGCATACAGCTGCCATAGACAATGGAGGGAAAGAGACAAGCTACACGTCAAAACGTATGTGTGCATGTCAACACCTCCGGCTATTTATATGTGCGGGTATGTTTACATAAGCGTATGTCTGTTGGTGAATAGGGTGTTTGACAGACTTTTTATTTTGTAGGTCAACATGTGTAAGCTTATGGATGTGTATGTGTGTGTGGATGTGTATATATATATGTGTGGCTTGTTTTACAAAACCACTAAACTAAGTCATTAATTATATATATTTTTTTCTTTCGAGACAATCTTCATTCATATTTTTTCTCTTTTTTAGTTTTTTATTGTCATTCTTTAGTTATGTCTCTAAGGGTAAAAGTTTTTTTAATAGAATTTTCTTAAAGTAGGTTAAATGTGTGGCTCACACTTGTATTTATTATTTATTCTTAAAGTTAAACGCACAGAAATGTCTGCACTGGTGTATTTATATGTATATGTATATGTATGTACACACACATATTATTTTCTTTTAGTTCGTATTTGACTTTTTGCTTAAGTATAAAATGTTTAGCAGAACCACAAAAACCTTAACCCCAAGCAAATCCTAATATAAAAAGCTCTTTACAAACACATTCATATTTACATACATGCGTACACACTTGAATGACCTTTAAAAATGGAAACATAAACACTAACAGAAATCCACAAAATACATACGTTTATTATTTGTTTTGTTTCAAATGTTTGCCAAAAGCTGATTTCATAAATTGAGATTTTTTTATTGTTTCATTCTATCCCTTGCTTCTCCTTTCTCTTACAAAATCGATTAGGTTTCATTAGTTCGCTAAATGGAAATATATTTTCATTATTATCGCGTATGCAATATTTATCTCTTATTCGGTATGTGTTAAGATCAGGATAGAGCATGCAAAAAAAGGTTAAAAATAAAAATGGTCTGTATAACACTTCTTAATAACTTTGGTTTTATAAAATAGTACGATTTCTGTCCGAAAATATTGTTTGCATTTCATAAAATCTACGGCATCCGTGAAAGCACAGCGGCACTGCATTCACGTTTTCTTTTTTAATTCGTTGTCCGCCAATATGATTAACGTCAGGAACAAATGACATTTGACATGTGTGTTCTTCAGTCGCAGAAATCACTTCGCATGACGACAACTTTTTCTTAATTAAGACGTAAATGTTTTCTGATCTAAATAGTTATCTTAATCAGAGCGCATTCAGCATTCACATAAAAACGTATGTGTTGTTTGTTTGCTTGTTCACTTTATATGAAGAATACTTAAGCATATTTCGCTTACGCATGTTTGGTAAACGAAAGCACACTCGTTTTCCACCTCCTTTTGTGGCTTTACGGTGGCCTAAATAGCTTAATGCCACTGTGCCTTATCACACAACGGGTTAAATGGGAAGTGATAACTGGCCGCTTTTCGCCCAGAGGTTAAAAACGCTGAACGAAAACGGGGAACATCCGATGGGTCATTAATAAAGACCGCGCGGTAATCAGAACCAACACAAAACTCACGGAAGATTTGAGTTCGTTGAGTTTCCAGTCAACATTCTTATGCAGCATGAAGGATATTGCGACATATATATGTGGAGCAATTCTTTTTTGCCGACTTTACCTCCGTGGACACCTAGAACTTTTTTTTTTAATATGATCATTCATTGAAGGGATGTCGTCTCCTATAAATGGAACGCGGCGATGATCAGGTAGAAACGGGGCAAGAAAAAATATGGCAAGTGATCGCAGCCTAGGGAACTTTACCAACTGAGCACTCACAATAACTACGATCACCTATGGTTAGACCGCAAAGTGATTTGAACCCGCGAGCACGTGTCGCGACTTCTATCTATTCGACTATGCGACAGTCCAAAACTTAAAACTATAAGCTCTGGACAAAACCGTCGGCCAAAGATAATCTGACTTTTGGGTTTCCCATATATCCCGGGAAGCCATGCAAAAGCCAACACCCGCTGTCCGACACACAATAGGAGAGCTGCTCTTGTGTCCACACCCACCACTTCACTTGTGGTAGGTTATTTTTCCGTCTGTCAGTCCGACATGGACAGACATGTAATTTTCTATTCAACCCACAGGTCGAAATTTTTGCGATATTTCGAAGAAACTCGGTACACTGAGGTGATTTGGCTCGCGTGTGAACAGAATTGAAAATAGTTCGAATCGCTGAGGAATAGTATATCGGCTTTCTAAATTAATGTGAAAAATTTGGATCGGATCAGGCATACTTATTTTATTTGAAATTAGGCGAAGTGGTATAAGGTGTCTAATGGTCGACCTTGCATAACTATAATGTACTTCTTTGCAATAGTTTTGCATACGGCGTAAGTAACTGAATCAAAGATGCAAAATGAAACAGGTGCCCATCGGCAATTGTATAGTTCATTACAGCGGATATGCATACTTTGCTTTAACTTTAAAAAACTAGGATCTTAAGACACAAATCAATTAACTGCTACAATCCAAGTCCAAGCTGTTAGTACAATTTCAAAAGCTTGTAGTTGTATGTACTTGCTGCCAAACAGGGTTTTCAATAACTTCACTCTTTGATCAGCCGCTTGGCTTTTTCGCAATTGCCTTGTCTTTTTTTCTGCTGTGGAAACAACAACACTATATTATTATGTTCGATTATTCGCTTCCCATTATGATAGCAATGATCGTTAAATATTATCGCCTACAATCGCGCATTTCAATAGAATATAACTGGAACAAGTTCCAGAACTTCGTTATTAATTGATTGACTTTGCCTAATGGTAAATATTAAAAAGAACGAAGTCACGAAGACATTTTGATCCTCCTCCAAATCAATAGCAAAACGAGTGATCTTCAGAAAGGGCGTGATATTAAATGCTTGGCTTCAAATGATCCATCATGAATGCTAGCTAAATGCATCTTCTAAAAGGTCTTTGGATCTACAGATAGTGTATTCCCCCACCCTATCAATAGCTGCTTTTAGTCGTATTGAACTTCCCTTCCCCCTTACATTTTATATTCAAAAAATTATATAAAAATTATAAAATATTCTGTTATATTCAAAAAAAAAAAATATATTTTTTTTTTCATTTTAGTTACACAACACAATTTTTTAATGCTTTTTCTTTTGAATTAATTTAAATACATAACTATTTATTTTTCTTATGTATTTAATTTATTTCCATTTGCATGCAAATATCATTTATTACCACGAAATACATAAATCTAGAAAAAGTAGAAAATTAAATGCAAATATAATTTTCAGTTAAACATACGTACGAATATGATCTCTACGTACGCCATGAATATGAAACATTAAATGAATATGAAACATTTTTTTCTTACACATGCAAAAACTTTGATAATTCGACATATATATCAAATATGCTCGCATATATATTCTAGAATAAATAACCATAACTATATAAACAATAAGCGCTTAAATGAAACCGCCTTCAGATTAAAAGAAGTAAAAAAAATTATTGTAGAAATTTATCTCTTAAAAGAATAATTTTTATACATTTTTAGTTATATACGGCTTCTAAAAAGATTTGGAGACAACATAAATGTATTCCTTAACATTAAAAGTAGCGAATACGTCAATTTAACTCATTTCTATCAAAAAAAAAAAAAAAAAACGCTATTTCATCTATAAAAAACAACGCTTATAAACGCAAGTTGACTTTCAGAAATTATTGATGACTTTTCTTTATACCGAAATACCTTTGAATACTTATTTGCCTGGCTTGCCCCATCATGGTGTTTTTTATATCCTACACTGCTTATTATACCGATCCATTCACAAAATGACTTAGAATTTTCGATCTAAGCTTGTCCGTTCGTCTGTCCGTCTAATTTCTTTCCACGTTTTGTTTTGCTCAAGCTATACTTTGATGAAATTTGGTTGGCTAACGTGTTTAGGCCCGAGGACGAACATTCTTGAAAGTGGTTCGAATCGATCTACGTTTTTGACGATGGCTCATAAAAGATTCTGTTTTGAAAATCATTATATGCAAAAAAAATGCAATTTTAAAAATTTCTCGAAAAAGGCCGCTGAGTAATAATATATTGGCATTCTAACTTGGTGTGAAAAATTTGGATCGGCTGGGGCAATTTTTTGAACCCCTTTCATATAATCGTTCCTGCTAAAAGTGAGTGTTTACATAATAAAAGAAAATGATTTTCAATATTTCGTGGCGAAAATGGGTTCACAATACTATTTTAGCAAAGAAATCAATCTTACCAAATTTGTACCTTTTGTGTTTATTAATTAGATACGACCTCATATAAGGATTCTTAAGAAATGTAAACGCCTACAAGCCGAAGAGACCTAATTGTTAGGGTTTCATGGTGAAAATTTATTCATGATAGTAATTTAACACAAAAATTGTCAAATTTGAACCATATGGGTATATTTCTTGGACTCCACTCTATATTGGTTTAATTATTAATATTTTATGACGAAAATTGACCCATTGTAGCAATTTCGCAAAAAAAATAACGGTAGAAATGGGTTTTTTTGTTTAGACCCCAACAGATATTGGGGTTACCATCGGAAAGAAGCGAGCCCTTATAGAATGAAAAAGTCTAATGTTTAGCAATAAAAATTTTAAACAATAAAAAATTTTTTGGGAAGTAAATTAAGTTTGCAATATTTGGATCGCGTCATGTGACATCGGCGTTCTACGTTATGCGGCCTTTTGCAAAAGTATGACTTCATATGAAAATAATGTGTTATTTTTGGCGTATACTAATTGAGTGCATAACTGTATTGGGCAAAACGATGTAGGGCGTCTAAGGTCGCCCTCACCCGAACACAATGTTCTTACTTGTTTTGTTTTACTTGTTTTGCATTAACTTATTTGGGTGGAAATGGCTCCGTAGTTTTGTTGATTAGAACTGCACTTTGCCTTTTATTATAGCCTTAAAATGAAAATCAGCTTTCCATCGGCGAAACTTAATGTCGTCTTTTCATTGCTTACAATAAATTTTAAAAAATTTAAGTAGAGTAGTAACATCAACAATTAATGATAAACAAATACATATGTATATGTTAAGTAAGTGACTTTTTATATCCGTTTATTTCTGAAATGTTTTCGATACTCTTTTTTTGTGCAAGTATAGCACATAAACATTTGTCTCCTGTGCTCATAATTATTAGTTACTTCATCATTATCATAGCGGCGATTATGATGCATGCGGTAAAAGGATTTTTGTAGTGCAACATATCGATTATTATCGAAATTAAAAACCGAAAAGATATTTACTGCAAATGCATTCATCATTCATCGATGCATTCGTGTACGACTTATGTTTGTGTGTGTATGAGTGTGAGAACACGCATGCTTAAGTAACAAAAGAAGTGTTATACGGTTAGAGTAAATTATTGCTATTTCATTACAAATTGTAAAAATCTACATTAATATTACGTACAAATTATAATTTACTACTTGTAGTGACAGACATTCAAGCTTCCTAGTAGGAACTTGAGTGCATGCATGCATGCATGCATGCAGCATGACTTTTGTGCAACAAGATTTCAATGAGAAAGTGAGTGCCATTGGCATGACACAACTCGCGATATAATTAACTCATGTTACTGCTCTTTTTTACATGGCTTTTAATCCCTTGATGTGTCCTATACGATATAACGGCGAAAGCAGTTAACGTTCAATGAAAAACTTTAATTGAAATTGAAGCGAACTATTAAACAATAACAACAATAAAGACCATGAAAACGGTAAACACGAAGAACATAAAACAAAATTGAAAAAAAAAACTGATTTAATAAAAACAAGTAAGAAAATTATATTCGGTTGTGATCGAATCTTCGATACTCGTCATTTTAAAAAAATGCTTATAATTTTTAATGTTTTTACTAAATATAAAGCAGAGATCATCATCAACCAGAACTGTGTGTGTTTAACATAGACGTATAGGCATGGGCATGCTACTGAATGGAGGGACTTACGGACATAAATAAACCGATTTAGAATTGAATGCGTATTGGAGAAAATTTTACTTTACTTTACCTTACTTTAATGGGTATGGAAAATATTGTGACAAGAGAATGAAATTTCGACTATGTTAGATTGGACATGAACGACTTCTTCCATTTGTATTCACGTACTTTGGAATACACTTGAGTTATTTTATAGGTTTGCCTGCTGCAGTTTATGAGCCATGAAAAAACGACTTAACCTTTTTGCTTTTGAAACACAGCTGGTTTGAGTTGACAGAGTGCTGTGGGCGTGTGCTTTGTGGAGTTCAGCTCATTTTCCCGTGATCTTAGTTTTTGCGGCGGAGATTATTTCTACCACAGACGGGACGGACATACAAATATGTCTAGATCAACTCGAAATTTGGTGTTAGAACTAAAAGAAATGCTTTTTAGGGTACCTTAAGACTCCCTCTCCCGGTACTATAAACATTTCGACAAAAGAATAAATATTTTCTGTCTATGATCGTCTATGGTATTGGGTGAGCATGTATACCATGCTTTACTATTTTTCTACATGTAATGCAAGGTCACCTATAAAATATACTTGACAGTTTTTAACATTGTAGCTGCTATAGTTTACACATGGAAAGCAAAATACTCTGTTTCTTTTTTTGTGTTTCAAAACGGAGGTGTTTACTTTGCGCTGAGGGGTGTCTTTGACGGATCTCGTTCATTTTGAGTACCAATTTCCGTGCAAGAACTGTTAATGTTGCTATCAAATTTGCATTCTTCATTTTTGCGATCAAGGCAAAGTTTACCAACCATAGACAGATGTGATCATGTCGATTTAGAAGTCGATACTGGTCAAATGTTCATATATACATGTAAAGTCCGTAGAGATATCTTCTAGCTGTTGAAAAAGTTTTAACAAAATAAATGCGCCCCTTTGATTTTATGCTGAGTATAGAAAGAAAGTGTGTTCTAAGAAATCTAATACAACAGATTAAATATATACTCCATGTAAAATATTGCGAATAGCGTAGGAAATATCGTTGTAGATAGTGTAAGAAAATATAGGCACACTACGACCTTACGTAAAGTCTTAGCTTTTCAGCTAATTGCCTATCAATGTACTGGACTCAGGAATTCTGGAAATCTGTTTCTTTGTTTTTGAATTAAAAATCAAGTTGAATACCTACCTTATCGACCGCAGCTATTAGTCCTAATCCTAAAACGTGCTAAACTGCTAGACGCAACTGGGTCGTAAAGGTAAAGTTTGGCTCCTAAGCGGCAGGTCTTAAAAATCAGTAACAGTTTATAAAATTGTAGTTGGTCTCTGTCTTTGAGATAGAATTGACTTTATGGATTTACGAATTTAATTAGTGATCATAATCATGCCCCATATGAACTCGCCAGACTTCACTAAATCGATTCATTTTATACGTAAGCCAGTAAGAAAACTGTTAACTTTTCAGTGGTTCACTTACAAACACTGCTCGACTGGTCTAACTAAGATTACCTGTGTTATTAGGCTCAAGATTGCTTTGCACACACATATAAAGCCCCTTTTTTTCCAAATGTTACAAAGCCATTTCAGAATAGGTAGGTCTAACTTTCTGCTACATTAATGAGTATGAAAAGGAATACGTATATAGTGAACCAATGTTGTTGTTTTTGATTTTCTCATATAAATCAATAAGGATTCATGTGAATAGCGAAGAAAAAAAAAGTAGAAAAATAATAAATAAAAATTTAAAAAAAAAAAAATTTTTTTTCACTATACGTACGTTTAACGGTTGCTTGTGTGCAATGAAAGACTGTAGGACTGTTGAACGGTTAAACAGCAATAAACCGTAAAAGGTGTCCATTCATTATGTACATTTGTGGCAAGTGTTGCATATGCATACCAAAGTATAGACTTACATACGTATGCATGCATATATGCAAACATTTTCACTATAGGTTATAAGTTAAAAGTACCAGTAAGTAAGTACATGAACACTACGCTTTCATAAAACGGTTCAATTTAACTTAATTTGTAAGTAAGAAGTTTCTCTGTGTGTGTGTGTGTGTGTGCGTGTGTACGCGAGAGGGTTTTATAATACATACATGCTTAAAGTATGACATGCATATAATATGTAATGATGTAATTGTAGCTGCAGGACCATCACTTCATGTTGTGTACGTACGTTATTGTTCTGTTATTAATTTGCTTTAAAAGTTTCAACTGTTCAAGAGCATTATGTTCATTCACTCGGTACAATCATACATAATAATGCTGTCTTTGTAATGACGCACATTACAGCTACTACACTACTACTACTACTACTGCTGCTGCTGCTACTACAACTACTAGTACTACTACTGCTACTACTACTACTACTACCACCACTACTACTACTTGGAACTGGAAAAGTTGTGTACGATTGAATTCAAGAAACCATTAAGAGAAAGAAGAAAATTTTTACTTTATTAAGAATTAACCGAATTTGTTGCATCCTTCGTTCCATTGCATGGCATTTTATATTAAAGCAATGATAATAATTACAATGTGAGACCATTTTGCAATAAAAATATAAAATATATTGATTTTTCAATTGCTACGTGATCTTTGTGATTGTGTGTACTTACGCGTATGTGCTTACATAAGAGCATACATAAGACTGAAAAATGTTTTCAAAAGCGCTACCGTATATAACTTTAATTCATTCGATTGAATGCTTTCAGTGTGTGTTCATGTGCGTACTACGAAAACAAACATGTCACATGTCATTTTTTCATCATTATTAACAATGGTTGTTGAAGATGTTATACAAACATCTATAGTTGCTTTCATGGACGCATTTATTTTCTGCATGCCTGAGAGTGTTTTACAGTGTTTTTCAAAGGATTTGATTAACATGAGGCTTTAATCAATTGTTATTTTTGTTTTTGTTTATTTTTCTTGTTTTTTGATTTTTTTTAATTTATGCCTAACAATCAACCATTTTACTTGAATGTACGCAGCAATAAACTTGTGAGTTTACTTTGATTTATTGACCATTGAAACGGTTTATTTTCCTTTTTTTTTGTATTTTTTTTACACTTAAAGCAAACATTTTAAATCTGACGGAAGTGTTTATGAAAAATTTAATAATCAAAAAAAAAAAAAAGAAATTAAGGAAAGATAAATGTTTTGAGAAAAATTGTAAAAAAACCTTATTATTATGGAAATTGAGCTAAGCGACGTCCAATTTAAATTTAATGATGATAATTATGAAATTGTTGTTCACTACAATAATGAACAAAAGTCTTTTCTTAACTTTGTAACCAAATATGCATTTTGTACCCCGTTGCCACTTGTAATGCAAGCATTGCTTTTTTCAAGGCTGCACCTAAGGATGCAGGCGTGACAGTCATCAGGAAGAGCTATAGAGGAGGTATTGACGTATTTGCATACCGATCGATTTTAAACACGTCTGTCCATCTATATATGTGATGTCTGTTTCTATATCTTGCTGTCCAAACGAAAATTTTTACGTCATTTTGGTGAAATTTCCCGCAAATCATTGGTCCAATGGGTACCACTTCCCATACAAAGTCCTATGTAAGAGAACCCGTTGTAAGAGAAACCTTTAACTTCTTCGCTATTTTTTGAACGAAGTCGACCGAAAAACAATATTTAGGCAGACTAAGGGGTATATTCTGCGGCTGGGAGCGACCACTAGCCGCAAAAGAAAGCAACAGTCTTTTTCGTTATAACATTTTTATAAATTTTGTTATTCTGGAAAATTATTTATAGTGAAACAACTTGAACTCTACTGTTTTATAAAACCAAATAATTAAGTCAATTGTCATATATAACGTCTCTGTGTGCTCAAGTCATAGATATATTATTTCTTTCTTTTGTTTGTTTTAGTTGTCTCTGGTAATAAAAGAGCATGTCCTCTCAACTTTCCAATGCCCGAAGACCAAACATGCGAAAATTTCGCTTGAACTTGAGATTGTATTTCGATTAAAATCGCGATTTTTCTCGACTTAATGTAGGGCTTATGCTCTGAAGCGAAGCAGCATTTTTCTGATATTCAGCTCTAGCTTATGAGGCTTATAAGGGTGCAAGTACCCTGTACTCTAGGCCAGAAAGAAAGGAAAGCACAAAAATTGATCTTAACAAACGTTTGGTGCGTGTTAACGCAAATCTAATCTAACCGGCCTCATAACTTCTGTTTAAAAATTGTTATGTTGTGTAAAATCCTACAACTTCCAGAAGTATTTCACCCACGCCTTTTCACAACGGTGTAAAAATGTCTAAATAAAATGAGTAAATAGTTTGCGAATAATTGATTTCGAATAGTTCGTAGACGATCTGATATTCCCGCAGCTCGATTTTCAATGATTTTGCCCGCTTTAAGAACAATTTGCCGAGCGCGGTTCCGGAAGTTTCAATTTTCAATAAAATTGAGTAAATACCACTCTCTTCTTCCTTTTTCTCTTATATAAAATCCGTCCCGACCACTATCGGGCCCGCATATATAGCAGACATGTCTTGAGTGGCTGGTTAAAAGCAAATAAATTCGGTCGACTCTAAATATCTACACAATTTGATTTACAATAAGCGGAACGTGAGTTATGGTTACCCGAATTTTGTCGCGAGGCGAGAGTACCTACTTCAGTCGTTCTTTCCCTTATAATTAACTTTAAATGTGCATCAACCTCTTCATCCTTTCCAAGTAAGAAGAAATTTTTTCCATTTTCTTTCAAAATCAAGACAACGAATGCCGACATAAGCGACAGCAGCAGTAATTGTAACACCCAAAGTAATAAGTGACACAGCGATGTTTTTAAATTATCCGAATGCCAAAAATATTTATTCTGTTTTTTTTGTTTTCTTGAGGAGAGTTACAAATAGAGTGAATGTCACTAGCAGCAGAAATGTGTATACAGTCATGCACTTATATAAGCAAGTAAGATACAGTACAACAACATTAATATTTTCATATAAAAATATGTAAAAAAAAAGAACATAGACAGGCATTGACAATAATCGACGATTCCAGTCACGATTGTTGGCAGCACAGCGAGAGGGACCGAAAACATATCGGCGAAGTGAGGAAAATAAGTCGAAAATGAAGAAATTTTTACTATAGTGAACGGCATTAGCATATCGTCAACAGCATACATATAGCAATAATAATAATAACAATAACAACAACAACAATAACAAGGAGAAGAGGAGAACCGTCTCTAGCAATAGTTGCTACTGCCTTATATATATTTTTTTGTAGGTCTTTTGCAATAACAAATTGCGCTTTACGGAAACAAGTGAAAAATTACATAACATTTGTTGGTGATGTTGTTGTTGTTTTCGTTTTTGTCTCTATTTTTCTTTTTGTCGCTGTTGCTATTGCTCTTGTTCTTTTTGCAGCAAACCATTGCAATGCAAGCGAATCGAGCCGCACCATCCGTTTCCTGTACGACGACACATAACATTTACCATCGCCGCTATCACTACACTCGCACATTGCTCTCTATACACAAAATCTGTGTTCGTATATGACGGTTGCAACTATGCTGCCTTCATATACAACACTTCTGTTCCTTTGAACTCAAAGATTTTTATTGTGTATAGGTGTGCAAGCGCATGTTTGCGCGTGAATGGATGGTCTGCGTAGATATTTGTAATACTTCGCTATGCAGACAACTTTGACGTGTTTTCTGACGCTTATGGAACAAACAATTAGAAAGGCATATACACCCAATTCTCCTCTGTATCACGCAAATATAAAAGCATTCCTGTTGCCCTCGCTTGTTCTTGCCGACAAATTCAGCAACAGCCGGCTCGTTGCGCCTTAGAGTCCCATTATGCCGCAACAAAAGAGAAACATTTCACAAAACCGTCAAAGGCTTGTGCAATACTTTGCGCCAAATTGTTAAATCAAACTACGCTCAATTCGGTCTGCCAAGTCGGCGGATAGGTGAAGGGACCAGAGCGATTACCCTAAGGATTTATTGCATTTATTGCTTGCAATCGATTGTAAAATGATACACGGTATAAGGAGTATCATCATCGAAGTCGTTATACTCAACCGCTGTATTGCCAACTTTTCTTGTAGCTTCAGCTCGCAAAAGTTTTATTTTATTTTTAAAACTTGTGTTCCCCTCGTGGAGATAACTGTACTAAGAATCTTGCTATTTATATTTCACTTATTTATTCTCTGCAATTTTCGACTGCAGGGCTATGCTAAAGAGAAGCCCTCTATAATAAATGGTTTATCGAATCCAATTTGGACAACAAATTTGTCCCAGAGAATGGTCTAAGGAGTAAGGAATTGATAAAACTCTTACCATATTTCGAATGTTAAAATGCCGGACTTATGACCGGCAATTACGATGAAAAGCATTGAAGATCGTCATGATAAACGGTGACGATAGGAACAGCTTCAAGGTGAACATCATAACCTTCTAATATTACATTTAACAGCTGATAGCACTGGGGAAAGTCTTGTTATTAATGACTTTTCGCAAAAGGCGTACGTCCATAAGCAAGTTTCATGTTTAGCAGTTTTATTCATTTTATATACTTTCACTAGCTACTAGAGTCATCGCTTTAGTGAAATCAATTGATCGTAACAAAACAACTCAAACTTACGTAATGGTTCAGACCGTGCTACAGATCTTCTTTCTTCATACTTTCATACTGAAGGATAGTTTCTTGCGGTAATTATTGATTATTACGCGATATACTTCTGCTGATGCAGACCGTCTTAAGTTTGTGCGTATGTACGCAAGACTTGAACATACCTAATCTTCAAAAGGACCTAAGATGGACTCACCTTTTATTATATCGATCGACTGAGGATCATTTTCAGAATCGATTTACAATTGTCTGTCCGTCTGTCTATCTGATACAAATTTACGACTTTTCTGTTCAACCAGCATGTCGCTTCGTATAATGAAGTGCTTTGGCCAAAGGACAACAATGGCTTCGATCGGATCACTTCTACCACCACTCGCCTTTTAACGCCATATTTTAAAAAATTCTTGATATGAAAAAAAATTTCTCTCAAGTTTGGCCAACTACTTGAGAGCTCTCCAACACAACCGCTTTTCCGGAAAATAGTTTTCTTTAACATTAAGTAAGCAAAATTTATTTCGATATTTTTTTGCGTATTTATTAAAAAACAAATGCTAAGATGAACTCTGTTTACTAACAATGATTTAAATATTTGTTGTCTAAAGCGACCTAATGCAGACGACCGGGCAACTTTACGAACTGTTGCCGGAGCAGCAAAGAAGAAAATTCACTTCTTCAACGATAAGGGAGTTGCATATGGTTTTGGGCTGTTATTTTTCCTTGTTTTTTTTTTGCTCCCGCCCGTTTTCGAAACTGGAAAACGACAACAAAATCCAAAGCCACAAATAACAGCGATCTCTCTCTTGAAAAGAAAACAAGCAAAAACAACGAACAAAAAAAAACAAACACGAAAAAAAAATTGCTTAAAAACTATTGCACAAATACCACCACATAAAAGCAAATTAAATCTCGTGCTCTATCGCGATGCCATCACTACTACAACTGGAAGCAGTTATAGTCGCTACTGTTATTGTTGTTGTTGTCATTGTTGTTGATGACTGGCAATAAACTCGAACAGATGTTGATAGCAGTGGTGGCAGCTGCTGATGCTGGCGAACACACATACAAAAAAAAAAAAAAAAGAGGAAAAAAGAGGAAAAAAGAACATCGAGAACAGAAAGCAGAAAATAGACCACACAAAGCGCCATAAATGAACAGGGATCCAAAAATAAGTGGAGGGATTTAATATTAATTTTTATTATTCTTAAAACCAAGTAGAGCAACAACAAAATTACAGATTATTTGCATAACGCGGTCGAGAGGCGGCATTGAAAACGACCATTTCTCCAATATTCTCAATGATGTGTTGCTTGGGTTTTTGCTTAAAACCTACTTTGAAGTAATTAACTATACGAGCGAGGCAAAGGCATAAAAGGAGCGCGAAGTTGAATATAAGATTATCAGACTCGCATAACAAAGATTGTACTTTCTCTCGCCATACGAACAATCAATTTCGCATTAAACACGAAACAAAAAGCTAAAGGAATCTGTTACGCAAATAATTTGTAAAAAGATAAAAAAAAAATTCATAAAATTCCATTAAAATAAATTTTAAAAGAGAAATGCGTTGATTTTCCCGTAGCAGCCTTAACCGGGTTTTACTTTAACTTTGGATTCGTACAATTTTATTTATCAACAGAATTTTTTAATAAATTCAGTTAAATAAATATTAAAAGCAAAAATAAAAACAGAAGAAAAACCTCGCTCTCTCGTGCTTTATTATTTGAATGCAAAAAAAAAAAGAAAAAAAAAACTGTCGATGTTCAAATGTTTGCGAAAATATAAAAGCAATTTCGCCTATAGCCTCGCAATATCAGTAAACGTGGTTATGCGTTTTACATATGCGCAAGTGGGTGTGTGTGTGAGAATTTTCCTCGTTTTTTTTCTTTTTTAAATTTTATTATGCATATAATCAGCTCAAAACAGCTGCCAGCTATGATTACGATTCAAATGAAAGCGTATTCAAAATACAGTTATCGCTCTTATAACTACCCAACAAAGGTGTATTGAGTTTATCATTTTCTATTTATAGGAATGCTATCAAACACTATTCTTTGCAGCAAACTGAAATTCTATTACTACAATAACAACACTACAACTTTGAACGAACAAAGAAAGAGCACCGAAAAACATCTCTTATGTGCCATACATAAGCGATAACAATAATTATTAAGCGAGTCTGGAAGCTCGGTAGCGACGTTGTTAAAACCAGACGTTAAAAAAGTTGTCAAAATCACAACCAAATCAATTCACTCAAGTAATACTAACTTAACAGAAATGTTAAGAAATCGTTCATCATGAATATCAAAAGTTTGTGTCATTCGTCTTGTTTTAACGACACAGACAACTTGACCTTCTTTTCACTTTACGACTTTTCTTATGAAGAAATCAAAGCACATCGAACGAACGAATTCATTGAGTCCTGTTAAGTGTAAGTTCAACAAAAGCACAATAACTGTAGCTTTTTGCTTAAACTTAGGTTAGTGTCAAAAGGTTTATCAAAAGCTTCTTATAATTGTTTAAAACACCTTTAGAGAAAAAGTAAGAACATTATAGACGAGGAAGGGCGAGCTTTAAATACCTTATGTCATATTGTCTAACACACTTCTTACTTTTGTATGAAATTACTATCATAAGTCAATTTTCATCATCACGTATTAAAACTTAGACTTATCTGCTCTAGAAAGAATCAATTTTCGTGAAAATCCTTATTATGGTAAGATCCAAAAAATAGGCCGAGATGGTCCAAATTTCAGATGGAATCAGGAAATGTAAAGTTAAAAAATTCTATCGATTTCTTTTACTGTTTCCTTGCTTCAGCCAACCATTCGATATAAAGTCTAGATCTTAACTCTCCCGTATACTAAACTTAACTAACTAACTTATCTCTTGCGCAAACAAAACTTGGCTACCCCCTTGTTCTGATTCCCCTACTCGACCGGACCAGTCTGTCATTCGACACTGACTATTTGGCGCTAACTCTTTTACGGTTCCTTTTAAGGTTGCCTTTTGACAACATTACGTTTTCCCAAACAGAAACGTCCGTTCCTGACTGGAGTTCCCTTATTGCCCTTATATAACTTAACTCAGCCTAGCACTCTCCTCTCAGAGACAAAGAACCTGTGAGGCCAAAACGGGGAACGACTATGGCTCCTCACAACACACGATTGTACAGACAATGTTAAAACTTTATCGTTATTACGAAAATAAAGACTACGCGGCTACGCGTCATGCATGTGGAATGAAGCTCAACTTTGTTTAAATAGCTTCCTGAGCAAGGAATGTTGCCTTCTTAGTGAAAAGAACACATGCCTCTTAAAATATCTGTATGGGCACAGAAGTTAATTGTTAGGTGTGGTTCGTGCGCTGAAAGTGTCACGATTTCCAACATGGAAATGCGATTGCTTTGACCCTCAATGGAGAACGTTGCAGAAACCTGACCGAAGTCGGACGACATGTGATGCCGCAAATCTCATGGCACCATCAATCTATTAGGAGAAAAGTTCAACGAACACGTAGTCTCCAAAAACACGTGAGTGAGCATATCACAAATATCCTGTGGCATAACCGTATTGGACTTTTTGCTTTAGGGTTATGTTTAAGCAACGACTTGCTACAATAAATCAATGAAGTTATTCAACAACATTGTCCGTGCGCTTGGTGAATTGAGAGCACCTTTATGTGAAAATATGACAAAAATTGATTTTCCAATTCATACGAAATCATTTTTAACTAAAACGGGCGTTAAACGATATCTAAAATAAAACAAAATTCATGTTGATATCTTTTATCATTTCATTTTTATCGTAAATTTAAAAAACATTTTTAATGACCCAATACATTCAAAAATGTCGTGGCAGATAAATTTTAATCAAGCGATTACATTTATTCCAGCTTTTCAAACATTCATGCAACTAATTAGGGCTAATCTGATTTGCGATATTTTCTATAACAAATTGAACGAAATCATTAAACTCTATGAATTTAATTAGTATGTTGAACACCTTTACTTATGAGGCAGCAGTAAAACCAGCAACTGTAAAAGGAGATCAAAATGTTTTTATTTCGAACAGAGTTGTTCTTGTAATAAAATTCTATAAACAAAATGTTTGGAAATTTTGCTTTTAAGTAAAAAGGTTTCAAACTGAAATATATATATCCATATATCCGAATATAATCCGAATGACTCACTAAGTAAAAATGTTTCAAACCCAAAACTTGTAAAAACATACATATATATATATATATATATATAGAAAAGAAAATATATATATATATATAGAAAAGAAAAATCCGAATGACTCACTAACCAGATGTTTTTTTATTTACAAGAAAAATTACTTGCCTATTTAAAATACGACAGAACTTTTCCTCCAACCTATTATATTGCAAATAAGAATAGAAGAGAAGAGAAGAGAAAAAAAACCGAAGAGAAAAAATAAAAACTATTATTTACCATTTTCTCTTTGAATTCAATTATCACACAATTATGAAACCACTTTCCCAAACAAAAAAATTATTACCCAAAGTAAAAAAGTAAGTAAACCTGTCCTATATTTTGCAATCCTTACAAAAGCAAGGCCACACGATGAACAATTCTTACGAACAGATTTTCGACTCAGTCCAATCTAATTCATTTTCTATGCTAATCGTATAAGTTAGATTTCTCTACAGACCACACTTCTGCTTTTTGCTGCATTTATTGGCATTGTATTTGTAAGTTACAAGACCGTTCAAAAAAAGGCAGACAGAAATGGTTAAAAAAAAAACTTAATTTTTTAATAAGAAAAAAAAACAACAAAATTTCGATGGGCTTTGAAATTTTTTGTTACAAATTTTTTATTGTTACTTAGAAGGTGTAAAATAGAACGAACTTATTTGTAAATATATACGTAACCTAGGCATACTTAGTCCATAAAAATTAACAATCTTGATTAAGTGTCTATTGCGAATAAGGGCTCGCGTCCGCCGTAGGGATCATAGCAACATATTTATTTCTTCCTCCATCATAGAGGACAAAAGATTTCGCGTTTTTCATAACCCATTAAGAAAACTGCACGGGCTATAAATCCATTAAGGTTCGATACACCCAAAATGATGGCATTAGAATTTTGTTGTGGGCTCTGCATGGACTTCTCCATTGAATAGTCTTTGAATGAAGCCAGATTGGTGTTACGCTACATTAAATACCTATGGAGAGAATTCGACTACCCATGAATAGCGAAAGACATGTGTGAGCTTAGCACGGCCTCTACTGAAATATGCGTCGATTTTATGATGACCTTCTAATCGTTGCCAGGTTGATACAATTGACTCTTTGCAGAAGCAATTATTGGTTTTTTCCCTAAGGAATTTACATAGGGATCCATATATCCCCATGCGCTGTATGAAAATACTTATATCTTCATCTTCACTGGGGAAAGGTAGAATAGACTTCGGTATTACACTCATGATAAAGTTAACAAATGACGGTATTGGCTCCCTACTATTACTAAATGAGATTAATTTTCATATTCCCAATCCGCCCATCAAGGAATTTGCTTCCTATCAAAATTAGCCAATGCAAGTTCACTTATGAAAACTTTAACCCTCCTCTTATAAAATCTAAATGAGGTTTACAACCTAATCTCCTACTTAAAATAAAACTTATGATAATGAATATGCCTTTTTTGCTTATTGCCATGCGCATAAATTAATTTCGGAATTATATGACTCATTGTCCTTTACTTTTAACTTTTAGGTAAAGCCTTCAGTTGTAGGTATTGAGTTGATTCATAATTACGCTTCAAAAAAACTTGACTTCATATCAAAATCGGTCTGCGCACATATAAAATACAATCTCTTGCGAAGTGATTGCTTTCGCGTATTCTAATATTTGCAACACACGCTTCCCTACTTCCTTCCCTTCACTTTTCCCTATCCAGCGACTAAGCAATATGCAGTAGAACAGAAGAGAATGTAAAAATGGCGTGCAAATATTTACTTGTAAACACTAAGCGTTTACTAAGCGTTAATGGGCATCCCTTGGATCAAATTGGAGCGAAAGTTTTGCCCTATAAATCGCAAAAAACTTTTATTGTTGTTTGTCGAATAAAAATTCGCTAGTGGTGTGCGCTACGCTTAGGAAATAATAGCGATGATTGCGTAGAATAAATCTACGTCGTACGCTACGCTGTCTTCAACGGCCTTCAATCGAGAATATGTTAACAAAGCCTTTAAGCGTAGGTATTAATGATTCACATCGTTGTGTGGGAAAACTTTATTGTTAAAGATAATATTGAGCTTTTGTTCGAAGTGTTTATTAATCAAAAATCTTTTGATCTTAAACTTAAAATAGATTTTGAGATGGAATTGTGTAGGCTTTCCAACTAATAAGGCAGATCTCTGCTTTCCTCGTACAAACTGACATTTCCACTTTTTAAATCTAAAGGAAGAACGACATTTTTCATTTAAACCGTACTTGTGATCAATTCCCGTGAAGAACGAACATTAAAATGACAATTTTCGTTATAAAATGGAGTAAAATTCAATCGCATAAAAGATATAAAATATCATGGAAAGGAAAAGTGATGGAGACTGAAAAGAGGGGAAAGGAAAGAGAAGAATACCATATTTCAAAATTTGTATTAACTGTATGCATATCTTTGGTACTTCAACGATTCATATCTTTTCTACACTCTTGTAATTCATCTAGCATTTGTTGCATTGTTGCATTATGTATCGACATGCAGACATATAATCTGTATACTCATAAGCTGCTCATAAGTTACAAACCTCTATATATCGGAGGTATCACCTTCCCATTCATTTGATGTTAATATTTTCACATTCACATACGATGAATAATAGTCGGTTTAAACGCAACGAATTTTTTCGTTTATATGAAATTCAAAATATGAAAAAAAGGGCAAAAGTGGTTTTAAGAAAAAAACTAAAGAGAATTCAAATGCGAAGAAAAACTCGTGTTCATAAAACATCAGCGCCGATTTACATTTGCCAGTGCAAGGGTCGGTTCGCAACGCGCTATGAAATGTTCATCAAGACTTATAAAAATTTTGCATCGCATATGCATATGCATTCATGATAAAGCGAATTAGTTTGTGCATCAGTGCGTATGAGGATTTTTTATGCAAAAAAGAAAAAAAACAAGTACTCTTGCGCAAACTGGAAAACAAACCAACCAAAAAGAACTTAATTTTGATAAATTACAAAATTTTTAATAAAGTCCGACCTGGTCCAGTAAAGGTTTTCAACCACATACGGAATAATATGAAAACCTAACAAGAAGAAAAAAAAATGGACTAATTTAGGGTATAAAACTCTAGTGTCAATCAAATGTTGTGACTGACGATGAATGAGAAAACAGAAAATCATGAGCAAACATAATTTTTTTTTTCACCGAAATTCTACCAATTAACGTAAATTTTTTTCCTATATATTAAGAAGAGAAAAAAAAAAAAAAAAGTGGAAAATGAAAAATAATTTTCACAAATTTATTTGTTTTTTTTTTTGCACTTTTCCCAAGTCACACAAAATGGTGTAAATATGTAAATGCCTTGTATTCGTATACATTTACATTTAAATTTTCATAAATATTTATAAATAAACAGTAAAAATTAAAATGTATTGTATTAAAAAACCAAGCAGCAGTGCATGCCATATAAAAGCAGCAACAGCAACAGCAACGACAAAAGCATTCAATAAAATCATAATTAAGGATTTTCTGTTTAAAAATAAATGAATAAAAATTTCTTCTTCTTCTTTCTCTTCGCCCCTTTCTTTTTTACTTATTTTAGCTTATTTTAGCTTAAAATTTTTCAAGGCTTTAGTGGGGATTTTTTACTTAAAAATTCCTTTCGAACACATATGCTTTGTATAAATACTTCTATGCAAGTTTCCTTTCTTATGCTTGTCTCTTGTTGTTAATTAATATTTGCTATACTGGTTTGTTTATTGGATTTTCTGATTATTGTTTGCTAAAACTTTAAACTACGAAAAAATTTGTGTTCAAAAATGTTTTTCTAAAATTCATCTCTCATAGGAAAGATGACGAGGGGATATGAAAGCAACCAACCAACCTTATGTTATACATATTGTAAGAGCTCCGAATACGAATACCTATCTTATAGAGCGTTTGTAGGAAAGGTTTACTTGCATCCCATAACAAGCAAGCATTAGCATTTTTCTTTTCTTTGGTATATGCATAATATCGCAAATGGCTTTGGGGGAGAAAAAATTTTGATATCAACAGAATTTTAAATAAATGCAAATGCACGTACTTGTGCATAATTTCGCGAAAAGTGGTCTTGCTTTCTTGAATGGAAAAAAGTCGACGGACTCTTTCCTAGACTTGTTACACAAACTATAATGCATACCAGGCTTAGACCACTTCCCTGAAGAGGCTAATTCTTTAAACTTTGTGAAGTGGCAAAAAAAAAAAGAAAAAAAGAACAACCCACCTTTTTAATTAATACCTTCCAAAAAGGTGTTAACATGACTGCCCGCTACTAACTTTAGCCTCCTCTCCAAATATGTAGACATAAATTATAGCAAACAAACAAGAGAACACCTACATATACCCCATACCGTAGATGTCAAAAAAGTAACACTCGGACGGGATATATATGTGTTAATAAATTTCAAGACAGACGGAACACCGCAATGTGGGCGCGGCTGAATTTCTTTATTTTCAAAGTAAAAATTTTTATCGCATAGGCGTGTGGACATCGTAGGCGTGTCTGTTGAAAAGTTTAGATCACTTCCAAATTCTTTTGCAAGTTTGTAGGCGTTATATTCAACTTCACTAGCGGGAGAATGTTTGCCACACATTCTACACAGTTGGGCAGACAGATAGATGGACATAGTAATAGACGGACATGTTTAGGTGCATTCCAAATTTGAAAGTGGCCAAGAATTTATGCACTTTATGTGTTTTTAAAAATTTAAACTGTGATACGCGATACGTTGGGTGGGAGTGGTCAATTTTTTTAATTTTTGTACAAGCACTAAAGCATCGCCCATAGAATATGCCTTCAACCTTTTGTACACTTATCTGCTGTGGATTATGAGTGATGATTAAAGTACCAATTGTTTATTGCTTTTAAAAAACGGAAGTGTTCTCGCTTTAAGTAGCACTGTAGACGTTTCCTTCGATCGATTTGACGCATTTTCAACACTCAACTTGCGTGCGAAAATTTATATATTTTGTGTCAAATTTGAAGTCGATAGCTTCACTTATTCGACCAGGGGAATAGTTGCACCAGACATTACACAGACGGAAGGCCACACGCGCGGATGGACAGACATGCTTAAATCGATTTAGAATTTGATGTTGTTCAAGAATATATATACTATTTGTGATATCTGAAGCTTTCCTCTGGGCGTTGCAAACGTCTTGACAAAATGTATATACCTTTCATTCTTCGGTGATAGGTATAAAAATAATTGCAATCGTTTTATGCAAGTTTGTGAAAAATAAACCAAAATAGGCTCATAAAAAAATTTTGTTTTTATCAATTTATTCATTAAAAATTCCATTAGGTCGCATCGTGAAAGATTTCTAAAACTTTAGAATAGAAATAAGCACTATTACAATTGTTCCATTTATTAACGTTACGCCTTCTCTCGCAAAATTGAGATTGGAGATTTGTATTGTCACCTTTTATTGGAAATAAAAAATTTGATTCAAAGTAACAAAAACGATGGCAAGCAAACTATAACTACTTTTTTGGCAGTCGAACATGACAATGTCAGAATAAGGCTGTCAGAGTAGCTGGAAAAAGAATATTGTTCCTCTACATTTTTAATACCAGTCTATCGTACAGGCGAACTTGAACATTGTTGTAATAATATTTGATGCTAATTAAAAATTTACTCTTATGGGTTTGCAATATGAAACTATGCTGCCAGCAGCAGTTTATCAGAATTCTTTTACCGAAAAAAAACCAGCTAATTACTGTTAGGAAAATATATGTATAGTTTTTGGAATATCCTGACTGCAGGCAAGCAGCTGAGAGAAATGAATCTTTTCTATATGTTCGCTACTCGGGTTTTCGAAAGTCATTTCCTACTTTAAGTTGACATACGCTTTTTTTAAGACCTTCATTCAGTTCTCGAGACTTTGCTTCTTTTTCTTTTTGTACTTTATAGCCCTCTTTCAACAAGTAAACAGAAAGTGAAGAAAACAGCTAAGTCTCTTACAAATCAAATAAAAACACTATATCGGGCCATGGCCCATCATTTAATACACCACGCCGTCCTATAGTTATTCATATAACAACTTTTCAAAACGAGGCTTTATAGGGGAAGCGATCGAAAAATTGGTCCAATCCTGACCATATTCAATAGCGTTCGTTTTCGACCCAAAACATGTCGGCATAACAAATTTCGTTAAAATATATCGAAAATTGCAATCTGTAGGTTGAATACAAGAAAATAAAACAGACAGACAAAAAAACTGAAATAAGTCATTCAGAATAAATTTCTGAATCGGTAGGTATAATAAAAGTGGGTCTTTCCTTCTGAGTGTTGCATACGCTCGCACAAACGTAATATACACTTATATCACAAGTCGTATGCGGTATAAAGAAAACTTAATAACAAATCAATGTGTACTTCTATCGGACAATTTTCATCACATTATCTATATGGTAAATTCCGGCCAGACAGGCAACTGTACCAAAAAGATGATGATGAATAGAAGAAGAACAAGAAAGATGAAAAGTTTTCGCTAGATAAACTAATTACGAAAGACTCTACACACTAGCCACTGTTGCTATGCCAACACCAACTACCAATAAGTACAACTCTAATTACCAAGCAAAATAGAGTTAACATCAGAACATAATCAAGAGAGTAAGGAGAAAAACTAGTTAAAAATAATAGTTTACAAGCTAAAAAAAAAAAAATAAAGAAAGAAAAACAACAAATTTCTTTGTTATTTAAAGAGTAATTTTCTACGAAATTCTTTAATAATTTATTTCATGATGCACTTAAACAAAAGATATCCTTTAAGGAAAATTTATTTTTATCAATTATTAAAAGAAAAATGTAAAAATTCATCTACTTGAGGAGCAACGGGAAGAAACTCAGTTATTCACTTATACGCATTCAATTATTTGTAGTAATTCGTTTTTATTGTGTATTTTTATCTATATAAGTATGTGTTAGAATCCATTTAAATGAAATTTGAATTATTTACTAAATCACTTTTTACTTATTTATCTTTTGCTTATTCATTATTGTCCCTAAATAATTGTGAATTTTTTTTTTGTTTTTCTTTATTAACATAAAATGCCATTTCACATACGACTGACTATAGTCTAACCAAAGTTCGTACATTTGTGCATTCACTCATTCAGTCATTCATTCATTTATTTATTCATAGAAAATTATTCTTCTGGTCAGTTGCTCACCAATTGTCTACAACTTTTCTTAGTTCTGTTATACGTACAAATGTGTTAAAAAATTTAAAATTTCTTTCAATTAAATAAATGTAAAAATTTATTAAATTATTTATCATTATTAGCATAAGCATGTATGATTCGAGTAGCCCGTTTAGCAATGCATTTGTTTTGTTTTGCATATTTGTGGAGATATTATTGCTTAATTAATTTAAGCAGAGATAAAGCCGGGATGGTTATTAAAAATGAAAGGACCAAAATGTAATGATATCACGCACTCTCGGCACTTGATGATTTTAAAACCTCTCTTTGTGTTCTTCTTAGTGGAATAAAGGAATCGAAATATAAATAATGGTAATGCGTCGCTGAAGGTCGTCTCTTCCATTGATATGCAAACTCACTTACAGAATAACACTTCGATTTACATCGCAAACGATTTTGCGAATGTTGTAGTCTATGAAGGGGTAATTAACGATTACCAGATAATGATTATAATTTTATCCGTAAGCGAAAGCGATTCGCATACGAACATTTTTCCTATGAAAAGAAGTCTGAAAGCAAATTGACTAAGTTTCCTTAACGCCTCTGATACGCTTTGGAACACTGCGACACGCATTCATTGTTTCTATTCGATGTATGATTTTTGCGGCATTGTGTTCTTTTCATTTCAATCTAAGCGAGAGGCTTAACATAGAGAACATTAGTAGTTTCGCCTCAAAAAGCCTTACGTATTGAAGAGATAAAGGTGGCAACATTTTTGCTTTAAAAAGCCGGCATTTCTAATCGGAATTACCTTGAAGGGCAGGGAGGAGGTTTTAGGCCAAAGCAGCTGAAGTGTTGGGACGTAAAAAAGAGAAAAATTGAAACAATTGATTTACGAAAAATTGAAATGTATATCATATTTTCGGACAAATGAAAGAAGTTGTCGAAAATTGTAAAAAGGAAATTCTTACCAAATTTTTCTTTAAAATTCGCCTTAAGACAATTGTAATATTAAAATCTTGATACTAAAGAAACCGTGAGTTGAAGTTCAATTTACGTGTTCTATATATTTAATACGTGTTCTATATGTTAATATTAAAATTCTACTTGAAAACATAACTAAAAGATTACATAAATATCTGTATTTCTAAGCGAATATTTTCTTTAACATTTTTTTTTATTACATCCAACACCATACACAAAAGCAACAGCATGTATACATTCATTCCTCGTACTATCGTGCTTTTTTGATTTAGTTTTTTCTAAAAAAAAAAAAAAAAAAGAAGGGATTTCTTTTAAATCAACCATTTAATGGGAAAACTTTTGCATACTTTTCTTAAAGCGCTTCAAGAAATTGATGAAAAAATACACTACAACAAGTTGCACAATTATTCTTCATTTCTCTTCGACAGTCGACTTTTTTTTTCTTTCTATCAGCTGTCTGCTCCCCTTACAAATAATTCATTTCGTTCACTATTCAGGTTATATTGGTAATTTGAAAGCGATGGCAATAATAGTGGTAGCGATAGTTTGGTGGTGAAGCAGGCAACATTGGGAGTTATGGTCTTTAAGTTAAACTTTGCAATAGAACTAAGAAGAAGGAAACAAGTGCAGTCTTTTTCTTTCCCTCTTTTTTAGTAAGTTTGTTGAAGTGCATGTCTGCAGTAGCAGGACTATTGCAATATTTCGATGAACTCTTCGCACCGTTTCTCTCTACCTATCAACCAATGCTTAAATATTTTTGATATCAGAGTGTGTGGCTGGTAAACACTTGAGAAAATTTGATTGCTTGGCATTGCAATAACGTGACCGGAAAGGTGTAAAGTGCTTTATGAACTTGAAAGCATTTTTCAATAGCAAAAATAACACCAACGAACGTTCACATTGTCAATATGCTTCCTTTAAATTGCATTAAAATAAAGTCAATCACCTAAAGTTTATAGAAATATATACGTAATATACACGTAGTATACGTATGGCAGGTGACTGTATACATACCTAATAGGACTGTATAGTGTAAGATAAATGATCACGTTCACTTTTCTAAACTTAATACGCAACACAGCAGCAGTAAGAAATCAACCAAGCAACCAACCTCTAGCAAACATATACATATTGCACCACGCTTTGCTATGCTATAACAAAATTGAACAATTTATATAGTCTTTCTCTCTGTTGAAATGATGATAATGATGACAATGCATGCCTTGAAATCTTTACCGTTTCATTCCATTACATTACCTTTGCTAGGATAATTTTTTTAGTTTTACGGCATAGCAGTATGTGCATTGTAATGCTGTATTATTGTTCTTTGTGCTATTGTTGGGTCTGCAAAAAAATAGCAATACTTTAGAAAAGCAAAATTGAATAGAGACTGAATGCATTTTACTTAAAAATAAAAAACAAGAAGAAGAAGAAGAAAAAGAAAATTCTTATATTATTTCTATTTGAAGGAAAATGTTAATAAGCTTAGAATGTACCGAACTAAAGCTTATGCTGAACGATTTATAGCAGCACGAACGTTATTATTGGAGCAATATTTTATCATAGATTTCGAAAATTAGAATAAGATTTAGGTTTCTCCGTTAGCATTTTTCATCCTATCTCGGTTCTTCTGCAGGATTTTCGTTTGCCTTTTTATTGATTTGTTGTTTTGCGTATAGGTTTCCATATACCAGTTAAGCCTTATTTATCACTTTTTTTTATTAAGACTAATTCGACCAAGTGCTCCTGCACGAAAATTAAATAAATATTTTATTAAATTTTTGACACTCGAAAGGTATGAATATATGCGTCCTTTAATATAACATTGAATACTGGGGACATTCGCTAAGCATTTTCTCCATGACTGTATTCAGTTTATGCTAATATAACACCTTTTCTCTTTGTTCATATTTAGAGTTGCATCTTAAGTTTATTTCTATACGTAAAACTCGTTCGCAATACTTGTCTTTAATATTATTCCTAGCTTTTCTATATTCTGGCTCTTGCTTGAATCAATCCGTATGCCTTGAGATATTTTTACATATCGATAACTATGATATATTATCAAAAGAATTTATTTCGATCCGTTAATGTAAAACTACATATCATTTTTAAATGATTAAACCCTTGCAAGTTACAAATTGGCACATAACCTTTTTAACCAGAATACTACTTTGACAAGCTTAACTTTAGGTAAAAAGTGAAAACACTAACATCTGACCCTGATTTAACTTTTGCTTTCTCATTCGAAACGTATCAGAAAGAAAGAGCGATTTATTGTAATGTAAATATATCAACTGAACGAACGTTTACTTCATCTTGCAATGAAATAATGATAGGGATTTGAAGATATCAAGAATGTTCGAACTAAGTCCACTACATAACTCGCCGTTCATTAAAGAGGTAGATGAAAAGTTATTACTCAGATTTCTTAAGGAGTTATGTATGTAATACTCAGAAAAGGCTTCAGTTAGACTCACCTTCTATTGTACCGATAGATTCGGAATCGGATTTCTGAGTAGGCTTAAGCTTCGATGTCTACTTGTCCATATGTCTGTATGATATTTGTTCATGTATTTCTGTAATCAGCCTACAGTTCGACAATTTTTATAATGATTCCACGAAATTTGATAAATTGACGTATTTTGACCAAGCGTCGTAGCTTATTGAAATTTAATTAAATCGGAACACTTTCCTGGGCCTTTTGAAAAAGTCTTCATATGAAAAAAATTTGCAATTTCCGGAAAAATCTTCTCACAAAAATTGCTAGATAGCAGCAGTTCGGCACTCGATGTAAAAAATTTGCATCGGAAGGGCCAACTTTTTAGAACCCTCCTTTGTAAAGTAAGCCCGTATATTGCAATAAGATCAAATTTATAATTATTAATAAAAATGGATCCATAATAGTAATTTTACAAAGATATTGTCCGTAGAAAATTTTAATCACGTCCGTCCTTGTTTCAGATCCGTTCCCCATATGGAGACACTCATGAGAAATGAGTTCGCGTTTACATGCGAGCAAACTATAATTTTGGATATTTTATCACGAAAATAAATGAGAAACTACATTACCTGAAGTAATGTAGGATAATTAAAGGTCGGCTTTGTCCGATTATAATGTTTTTACTTATTTTCTACTTCTATTGGTTTAATGTAACTTTTTGAACCCATCCAATTGTCCTGTGGTTACATTAAATTAGTGCATATATATGCAATATCCGGAGCGTCTCGAAATATATCTATCTTTCATTATAACAATGCGTTAGGGAGGAAAATTTTCTGAATGTCCGTGTCTGTTCGTGTAAATATGCGTTCAACTTGAATGCCGTATTTTCAGAATGCTTTCACGAGATCTGGCACACTGAGTTGCTTTCATGGAAGCACGGAATCTCTATGGATTGGTTTGAACTATTTTAGCGGCTTTTCTCTATATAATGCTTGCCTTTGAAAAGAGGTTTATATGTGCAAAGGTGGCCAAACTGTTTATTATTTCTCGACAAAAATCGGTGGCAAATATATATAGAAAATTGCACAGAGACGACAAAATTTTTTTAAATTTTTTTCCCGTAAGAATGCTTTAATAAAGAAGCAAGACTTTTTGTGAAAATAAGTGTTTTATTACTTATTGGCGAACATGGTTTTTTGGAATGCTTCCCACATAAGGACTCTTATGAAAAGGCGACAAGTTAATTCTTTGACAAGGAAACAGTATTAAATTTGGATCATGCCGAATCACCCCTTTAGGCTGTTCACTCCAGGACTTCTTTCCGATGAAAATTTTCTCAGACAGAGTTTTCTTAAATCTATGAGATAACGTTTTGGTATTAATTTGTTTTACTTATATCCAAGTGATAAGTGATGAATTCTTTCTGTTTATTATCAGCAGCAAAAATTCTATATTTGATTCTTCTGCCCTTTCAGGATTATCCACCGCAAATGGATTTTACAACACCGCCACTGCCAATGGCTCATCTACAACCGGTAACGCAGGCGTCAATCATTAGTGGGGCATCACTGGGTAATGGTGGCACCGGTGGCACTTTAAGACGTGGTATTTTGCGTGGTGTTACCGCGGTGCCACCGCCAGATGTTACCCATCATACAACCACCAATATGGGAGGCGTGCAATTACTGCACGACTTGCATCCAATAAATATCTCAGCTACCTCCTCAACATTAACAACAACCAGCAGCTTGGCAAACGGCAGTCTAATGTCGATACCCTGTTCCACACCAAAACAACCTCAGAGTATACTTAAGGATCCTAATCGAAATAAGCAGCAGCAACAACAGCAAGCGCAATTACTTAATACCACAGGTCTGGTAGCCATACCTGCTACAGCAGGTAATCTACAATTGCTGAATATACCCACCTCAGCGGGCATTGGCAATAGTTTGCTAATGACTGCCAGTGCATCATACGATCCGACGAATCCACATAGTTTAACCACCTTTAATGCGGCCGGCGCAGCAGTGGCGTACACAGACGCGGATGGTCATCTCGTATAGCTATAGGATGCCTCAATAGGGGCCCTTATAGCAACAACAATACTGGGCAGCAACCCACCTCGCTACTAAATACACAAAAAACTATATTATAAGGCCGTGCCAATAAGTAAAAAGTCAAGAAAAACAACAATAACAGCAACAACAACATCAACCACATCAATGGAAAGTAATAATTGCATCTAAGACTAGACAGGTAATTAATTAAGTATGATGAAGAGACAACACTTAAAAGTTTTTTTGTTGTTCTTCGTCACAAAGAAATAATTCATTTTTCTTAAAACGTGAAATATAATAAACCGTAATTTAAAGCGTAACCGTAAACACTAACAACTTACAAATTAGTTTTAATCTACTTGTGTATTATACGCCCTAATGGTATGGCTATGGCTACGTGGTAGGCAGAGCACTGTCAAGACAAAGGTAGTAGCGTTTAATAGTAAGGAAGTCTACTTATTATCATTGTTACTATACATAGTCCTATAAGGCTAAGCCAAAAAAAAAAAAAAAAAAAAGAAACCAACACAAAACAAGAAATAATGGCAAAAAAGATTTATGCATTTTCTAGTCGCACTTACAACGCTACAACAAGCCCAGCCCATTGCTCCTCTGCCACTCTTGATAAAAAGAAACAGCATCTGAAATATTGGTGCGTATAACAAATAAATTTTATTCATAAAATAACAACAACAACGAGAAACATGTAAATTATTCTCAAAGCTGTAACATAAGCATTCTAGCTTGACAATGAATGAAAAAAAAATGTAAATTTTTATTTGAAAGAAAGCGAAAAACAACAATAGCAACAGAAACACTTTTTTAACACTAATTGGATTGTAACAACACCGAATAGCAACAGCGTTGCTAACATAAACAATAAAAATAATAAGAAAACAAAGACAACCAGCTAGCGAGCTGTAGCGAATAGCTGGAAACATGTAAAAAAACATGACACTGTAATGACAACACCAACAACAAAAACGACTGGTACTTGAAATTGATCTCAACGGTATTATTTGGTTTGAATTTTAAGCACTGGTGCACAAAAAACGCTAAAGCACCATCGTAAGACCCAGCATATAATGAAAGTGTGCTAAAAGTGTTTCTCAAAGGCGAAAAAAAGAAGCAAAGCGGAGCGCGCTAGCAGCGCAAGCGATAAACTTGTATTTGAAATTAAATTTTCATCCTTTTTGTTTTACTAAATGCTTCCTTTAGACGTCTTCTAAAGGTTTGCTACAAATTTCAACGCTACTCTGCGCACACATTTCATATTTCCGCTTAATAACCTCAACGACGACAACAAAAGCAGCAATTGCGTTGAACGATACCTTTTAACTGCGTGAACTACAATTATAAATGTAATCATAGAATTGCTAACGTATTTGCATAATTCACCTGCGGCTGTATATGCCCTTACATATATATACCACGTATGTACAATAGGAAACCATAATATCACGCTCGGATGACCAAAGTCAAGTATTAATGTTGAAAAAACAACAACAAAAAATTAAAAACCCCAACAAATGTTTGATTGAAGCAATTAATTTATACATCGTTTGCCTTTACGCTTTCATAATTTTTAGAAAGAAAAAAGAAACGCGAGACTTTCTTTTGTGTCATAGTACGCTCGCTGCCTTTTACCCTTAGGTTATAATATGTTTGTGGGTTAAGTTTAGCATTACGACGTATAAGATTGACATTAGAAAGTAGAAATAAGACCTTTACTAAAATGACCCACTTACCTTTTGACGTTTCAAGGTCGATCAGTGAATGCAAATACTTGTCTTTCTCTCTCTCTCTCTCGCTTTCTTTTACTTTCCAAAGCATTTAATATCAAAGAATTGTTGCCTTTGAAAGGTTTTAAATATCTAACGTTACACTACCAAGACCTACAAAATGAGTTTTGAGTTATAAATATATATATATATATATATATATAAAGTATTTAGTAAATCCGTGATATAAATTTAGTTTGGGTAAAATCTTTGAAATCTAATGAAAATTATCTTTGCCAAAACACAGTCATCTTTCGACTTAGCAGTTTTGACCCTATCTTCTTTGGAAAACTAAGTGTCTTTCTCTTAGAAATCCAAAATTTCCCCGTTCTTCTAACGTAGCTACAGTCGACTATAGAAAGACAACGAGAATGGAAGGTTTCAAAAAATTCGTTTTTACATAGACTTTTTGGGATCCTACATAATCCCGATACAAGCACAGAAGCAATTAAAAATTATCTCAGTTTTTCACCAATCAACTACCAGACAAGAAACCTTGTGCTATGGCATACTCACGTTTTTCAAAACTAACGCAACATTCTCTTCAAATCAACATACACACATCCTCAAAGCTGAACTTTATCTGTTTGAAAACCATGGCTTTGCCTTTGCACAGCTTATCTAATCATTTTAGGCAGTAGTCTACCTTGGCTTTATGTGGTTATTATACCTCAGCGTTATTGTCAGCACATTTAAGTAAGTAATAAGACCATTGTGGTTTTGTAGGAGCTAAAGGACCGGCTCACGCAAAAGAAAGAGAATCTCCATTCTTTTGAAAACTTCCCTTATGAGATATTGGCTGGGAACATTTTTTTAAACAACCTGCGAGCCTTTTCCGCCTTTAGAACGATGAACAAGCCTGAGAGATTAGGTTTTTTTGCCACTCTTAGGAAAATGCACTTATCGTAATCACGAAACTCAATTTTCCTGGAAATGTAAGAGAATGTATGTCCGCTTAAAGTTGAGTATGCTACAGAATGCATCGAAGATGCCAGGCTATAGAAGCTCAAATTTATGGCAAAAATTAAAAGACGAAGACAATTGGATTCTAATCAACATTACTGCGTGATTTAATCATAAATCAAGCAGGGAGCTACCGTTATTTGAAAACATCAGCGTAGTGTGTGTTTATGTTCAATCATAATTATAAATAAAATTTCTTGTTAAGGCCTTTGAAAAACTTTTTGAAAATTATACATTATATGCCTTAACTAAAATGCGCTTAATACAAAGCTTGTTTTAATCAAAATATTTTCTTCCATCAACCTTAACATTAATTAAATGAAAAATAAATTGTTCTTCAATATCCTTAAGAAGCTGTCGCATTTATGCGTTTTAACATACATTTCGAAACTTCATAAGATCCTTGGCTTAAAATTCCCCCTTTTATAATTACATCCCCCTCCCCGCCCTCCCCCACCAATTGTAAAGACTTCCACACGCATAAAAAAGTTAAGTTACAGGAGTGTTCAAAATAAAATTATGTTGCTACGAAGTTTTCATTTCAATTCGTTCATGCTTAATACAATGTCATAAACCTACCTACAAAAGAGCGTATAGAGCAATACACAACGTTAACGGAGGAATCCTTATGGTTGACTTAAAACTCAAGCTTGCGTAAGATTACTCACGTGCATCTTTCAAAGCGAAAAGAGGAAACCATAAAAGATATCTGACATTAAGTTTACCACGAATTCTATACACCTCTCTCACGATGCAGTGACGAAAGACGCCAATTCCCACAAGAGTGATAAACTGAAGAGAATTTAGTTCTTAACCTTTTGAGAGGCAGAGAGTTTGCTTGTTTGAGAGGCAAAGGGCCAAAACACATTAATTTTGCTAAATATGAGGATGTCAGGCGGATGAAAAATACTTATAGGTTAACGGGAACGATAGGCAGACTTTCCACAATTTCGTAAATAATATACTTGAACATCTCGTCTTCACTAAAAGAAGAATTGTTTTTACAAATTTTTAAAAAAGAATACAAAGATTTATTAAACCTTCAGATTTTACTTATGAACGTAGAAGTCTTTCAAAGTGCTTTCAATTGTGAAAAGTGTTTTTTCAATTTTTACAGCAAAAAAATGAGCACATGTCCGCTCTCACAACATAGTCTACTTTTTTTTCTTCTTGCTTGACCTCGTTTACTATGACGCGTCAGGTCACAATTTTGCATCTGGAACAACAAAAATTTGTTGATAATATAACTGAAAAACTAATGAGCATGGGACAAAGAAATTTGTTCATAAGCATTCGGGGTAACCTTTTGATTTCTATTTGAATCAGAAAGAAAGAGAAGCAAAGACTAGACAATTACAAATTTCGAATATGGTTTTTTTTCGTTTTTTCTGGTACTACTATGGGTTACTCCACAGATAATTTAAGCATATGAAGCGACGGACAGACCTAACTTAAATTAATCTCGCTGAACATAGCAGCAGTTGAAGAGGTGCATCAACGGAAAAGAAATAGAAATTTCACAAATAATCATAATTAAGGATTGGATTTGCATATAGCTTTTAACCTGACAAA
Organism: Glossina pallidipes; assembly: GCA_000688715.1. Classification (NCBI taxonomy): domain Eukaryota; kingdom Metazoa; phylum Arthropoda; class Insecta; order Diptera; family Glossinidae; genus Glossina; species Glossina pallidipes. The sequence goes on along the minus strand of KK499814.1, from coordinate 1,188,439 downwards.
GTAATAGGTCGACGTTTTGCTTAGAAAAAAACAGGATAATAAGTAAATTAAGCTTATCATGTATTTCTGTTTTGAGTTATGCCTCATTGCTGTAAAAAGGATGGCTACTCGCGCATCCATAAACTTCTGTGCTAGTCTGCTCAAGGGGTAACATAACTTTAGCAGCCTGCAGGGCCAAAGCTTTTTTTTGGAAAATATCAAAAAAATCGCGTGGTATCTTTAATGAAAGATGCTATGCTATATGGTCCCTTTCATGTAACTGCTGTTGATTTTTGTGCGATTGAATGAGAACACAAAAAAAGTTAATAAAAAAATCTTCAAATTAACTCAACGACTATCTCTACTGTATTGAAGAATATGATTCTGGAGATATTGTTCGAAATTCGAAGAAAGAGACAGAAAACTGTAGAAACGCTTTCAAAAATCGTATCTCGAAAAGGACGTAAAGCATTGAATTGTGATGTGGGCATCCTGTCATATTACAAAAGTTTCTTTTAGTATTTCTTTCTATTAGCCTGCAACTCTCCAGGACCCCTTCAAGTGTTCTTCCCCATTCTGTTCTCTCAAAGGGGGTTCGCTCGAAAGCGCCCCTTTTACTGCGTCCGTCAAAGACAAAATCGCATGTTTCACACTTTATATGTTCTGAAAGGACAAAGAAAATGCCGAGACAATATGTAATCGTATAACCGAATCACGCGAATCCAAAAATTCCATCTCAAACTTTTAATTTCTTGGCAGCAGGATTGAAAACTTTTCAATCGCTCTAAGCTTCATATCGGCTCAATAGCATTTCTGTTTTTTTAATCAACATAAATACTTTCTGAATGCATTTATTAATATCTTATTTGACCTAAATTTTATACACCTATATGTCAATGATAAAACTTCTTTCAAATAGTGAACATTTTTCCACACGTTCTAGAAGGGTTCGAGGCATTTATAAAGACAGTTAAAAAAAAAAAAACAATTTTTTTTGGAAAATTGACAGCAATGTTACCTTTAGCTTAATTAAATCGGGTGGCCCGCAATTGAATTAGTGGCCTCAAGTGCCGCTTTCAATGTTGTAAAACTCAAAAAGAACATGGATTTAATATTTTTCTGTTCCGATCTGCTGATGAAGTTCTTATTCTTTCCAATTACGATTGTAAGCGAAAAGCTGTACACGTCTATGTGTAATATTAAAACAATACCTTGCAATCACATTCGCCTTTAAGCTCGTTCACGCATACATCCACATCCTTTGTGTTCGAGCTCATTAAAACAATGGAAAAATGTAAATGAAATTTTATTAATACTATTACAGAGCAATTAATTATACGCACATCCAAAAACCGCAAATATTCTCTTTAGTTTCATCGCATTATGAAATGTTGATTAATACGTTATTTATTTAATACTTTTAGGTTGGCATAAAATTAATTGCGATTTCATTAACCTGATGAAGCAAGAAAATTTTGCGTCCCTTCCGATTCATAGTATTTTGAATTGTTTGTGCTACTATAGGGACTTGCGGCTAAAAAAGGAAACTTGCGAACAATATGCTTGTAACCTAATCCTCGTCAGTAATACTGAGCTGTCTCTAGGCGAATGTCGAGAATATCTTGTTGTCATCCCAACATGTATCCCACAGAAATTACTGTCATATGTTTTTTTTTTTTTTTGTAAATTTGTTGAAAAAAAAAGGAATTTTTATGTCAGTACCAGGATTTAAGCGTAAACTGCAGGTTTCGTTATTTTTTAATATTTACTTTTTGTTCTTCTTTCCTTTGTTTTTTCCTTATTTTATCACGCAAATTAAAGTAATAAACTAAATATTGCTGTCATCCACACATTCAAAATTCGCTTCAATTCAATTAACGTCGTCGGATCCAATTAAAGTATTTGCCTAAAGGATATATTATGATATGTGTTAGGAGAACTTAAACAACTTTTACCTAAACAATCATAAAATGTACTTTTTAAGGAAAATTTACTTTTCTAAGCTTCTTAATAAGGAATTAAGTCCCCAATTTCTTTAACATTTAAAGACACATAGAAGTGCGCGTTGGTGGTGGGGTGGTATGTGTGCATGGCTATGATTATGTGTATGTTTTCTCCACAAAATTTACAAAGCGTATCTAATATCGACAGCATTATATAATGAATGCGTGTAGCCATGACACCCTATGTATAATAAAAAGAAAAACGATGGCAACCTAGACAAAGATACAAAAATGCTGATAATAATGATAAGCATGATGCTCATGATGATGATGATGATGATGATGATGATGATGGTGGTGATGTTAACGATGACAACACAAGAATTTTGTGTTGATAATGACTGCCTTCTAAACAACAAAAGATATGAGCGCGCTTTTCATTTTGACGCTGTCTTGTAATTTTATGATAAGAGGTTGATTTTTATCAAAAAAAAAAGACCAAAAAGAACATGTAAGACAATCATATTCGGTTATGACCGAATTTCTCATACCCATCACCGTTTTCCTATTTTTGTAGAATAATTTTCTGGAAACTCATATCGCGTAGTTTGTGAGCAACGAGCCAGCGAGAGGGAAAGCAAAAGTGTTCATTGTTTTTACTACTTACCCGAGTGGGTGTTGTAGGCGTATTCTTTGAAACGGTTGGGTCATTTTAAAATTCCTTTGCAAGTTTGATGGCGATGTCTTCACATTTGGAAAGGGGAGATTGTTTAACGCAGATACTACATAGTTGTGTAAACGGGTAGATGGACAGATAAACCAGTGGAGTTGCTTAGGTGCATTTCCAATTTGAAATTGACTGAGAACTTATATGCTTTATGGTATTTTTGAAGCTTACTTCTATCCAGTATAAAGACATTGTTAAAAAATGCAATGTGACACACTGTAACAGTGGATAGGCGTGGTATATTTTTATCATGTTGCTACAGATACTATAGCATGGCTCATAGAATACTCATCCACATTTTGTTCGATTTTTCTCTTGTAGCTTATGGGTAATAGGCAAAAACCCAATTTTTATGTCTTTTGAAAAACGGAGGTTTTTTCAGTTTACGTGGTGCTGTGGGCGTGTCCTTTATTATGCTCATTTTCAATACCAACTTGCGTGCAAAAACTTCTAATGTTTCTGTCAAATTTCAAGATGATATCTTCAGGTTTGTAGCCAGGGGAATGTTTACAACAGACATTACACAGACAGACAGACGCACAGATGACATGTTTAAATCGATTCAGAATGTGATGCTGATGTTGGTAATGTTGGTGATGGGCATAAAAGAAAGTTGCATGTGACTTGAGACTTTCAGCTGCTGTATGCAAGATGTGGCGAATGTCTAGCATATCGATCTTATCTCGCAAATTATTTTTATACTTATCACCGAAGGATAAGCGATATATTCATTTTGACGAAACGGTTGCACGCCAGGGGACTGTTTACAACAGACATTACACAGACGGACAGACGCACAGATGAACATGCTTAAATCGATTCAGAATGTGATGTTGATGTTGGTGATGTTGGTGATGGGCATAAAAGAAAGTCGCATGTGACTTGAGACTTTCAGCTGCTGTATGCAAGATGTGGCGAATGTCTAGCATATCGATCTTATCTCGCAAATCATTTTTATACTTATCACCGAAGGATAAGCGATATATTCATTTTGACGAAACGTTTGCAGCACCCAGAAGTGACCATCAAAGACCCCACAAAGTATATATTTTCTTGATCAGCATAAAATTGTAAATCGATTTAAGCATATCTGTCTGTCTGTCTGTCTGTCCGTTTGTGTAATGAGTGTGTTGTAAACATTCTCCTGGCCGAAAAATTGAAGTTATCAATCTTAAATTCGGCAGAAACGTGGGGAGTTGTCGGTCAGCCCATATGTTTGTTTGCGCAACTGTGTAGTGTTTGTAGTGAACATTCTCCCTTTAGCGAAAATGAAGACACCGCCTACAAATTTGTAAAAAAATTTGGAAGTGACTTCAATTTTTCCAAACATACACCTACAATGCCCGCACGCGTATGCGACACTTTTATTTTGAAAATAGAAAAAATCAGCCGCGCATACTCCAAATTGTATAGCATGATAATTTAATTCTTAAACTTTCTCTGTCCTTTTTAGGATAACGGAGATGGTTATAAAAGATTCGGTCACGAATGAAGATAATTTGCCTACTTTTTTTTGTCTTACAAAATTTAATAGCACTTGTTAGAAGCTGTACGGCGATCCTTTGATTTTATTTAGATGAAAAAAAATATGCCAAAAAAATTGAACCCAAGTTTCTCTTTATAAATTAATAGCAGTGCGCAGCGATGTCAGATGTCACAAGACATTTTTTTGTTTGCAGTTCACGTAACTTAATGACTTTATTTCGTACCGAAGCTGCCATTGAAGTTTTAAAATCCGAAAATTGGTAGAAAAGTCCAACAAACGACAACAAGAAAGCACATAGTTTTCTTTTATAAGTACTGATCAGTCACAACGCCCCCTAAATCTTCCACATTTCCACGCGTTGTAGTTACTTACGGTGTGTAGAAAACAAGATGAAAGTAACAAAAGCTAACACTTACTTCTCCAAACTTTTGCAGAAAATTGCACTGAAAAGGTATAACAAATTGAATAAAATACGCAAACGCTTTAAATGAATTTAAATAATGTGCCGTCTATCTGTCGTTAATTAATTAATAATTCACTGCTCAATGAAGGACTAATATTGACAGAAGCAGCAATCCATGAAATCCTTCCGTCGTCCTTAATAAGGCTTACCTTAAACTCAATGAATAATTGTCCAAAGCCAACAAGTCGGTCGTTTGCTTTTGCTCGCTTTAGACTCACATAAAAAAACTTGATTTTAAATTAAAAGGCAGTGGCTTCCGCTGATAGATAAATAGCGCATTAAAACAATTTCAAACGTCACAAATGCGAAAGGTAAGGGGTGGTTGCAATTTTTCCACTCGCTTTCCTTTCTACGATGGAAAAATATTCATAGCGAGTTAGATGATGGTCTGAACATGATTATATTCCTCGTTGCGTATATGTTAAGATAGTTTTCTCCACTTGTGCGATGTTCTAAAGGAATCGCTTGACAACTATTCGGTCTTTGCGCAGATTTATGTTTCATTTTTATTAACTTCTTTTGCTTTTGTGTCTTATGAAACTTGACACATCACGTTTTCACAGATACAATTCACACGATAATAGTGCATACATGTACATACATGTATGGAAAGATTTGCTGAAAAACTAATTACTGCTGAAAAAATTTCGATTAGACAAAGAACGGAAATAAATTTATTTTTTCGTCCACCACAGAAGATGGTAAACTTAAATAGCATAAGGTAAGGAATTAATTAGGAAGTCATTAATTAATAACTATGCCAGTTATTACTTAATACGTGTGTTTTGTATTCAAATATAATCCACCTAATTACTTATAATCTATAATAGCTTCCTAGAAATTTGTAAAAGAAAAGCAATGGTTTTGCCAGTGTAATCGTTTACAGATACTTAGGGTGGCGGAGAGTTTGCAGTGCAAGCAAAGCAAAGTCTACCCTCCCTAATGTTACATAGTAATGAGTAGTATATAAAATTTCCGTGACTTTTTGATCTTCTTCTGAATTTCTTTTGTAGCCTGCTCTTTTCAAATGATTCCACATGGTCGTGTTATTGATTTTTAATGCGTCCGCTATTTCCTGAAAGCTTGTGTGACCGCCTTGCTTCACCACTCGCAAAATTTCACGGACTTTTTCATTGATTGGCTAATCAGAGCGAGGTGGATCTTTGACATCAAAATTTACGGAATAGAATTGAGCAAACCACTTTTGGGTTTTTCGTTCACTCACAGCGTTGTCACACTTCACTTCATTCGTACACCTCATAAATTTTTCGGCATGTTTTTGCATGCTTTACCTTTTTTATAGTGAAAAAGCATCATATAGCGTATTTCTTTAGATATTTCACTCATTTTCATATCAATATAACTTTTTACGCGAGCAGAGAATTAAAACACTGTCTGCACAAACTACCACGTGGCTCTTAAAAATTAAATACCCGAAAAAAGAAAAGAAAACAAGTACAAAATACTTCTTTGACCAAGAATGAGTGACTAAGAATGCGTTCCGACCTCTCCGATGACTATAATTGAGCGTTGCAAATGGTATATCAAATCCATCATACTATATATCGCTTTGTTTCCTCCTGAACATAAATATTGCATTTAAGTCTTGTTCACAAGTACACATATTAAGGGAAGTTATAAATATCTATCGTAGTCGTATCTATTGACTTTTTGGATTCGTTTTTTTTTTTTTTTTTTAGAGTAATTATGATTAAGATAGAAAACTACATCATATGTACATACGTAAGCTCATACACATCTTTATCTCTGTGCACAGAGACTAACCGACTTTCTTGTACACATTTTAAATGCATCAGTGAGGTCAATTATACCCTTAACTATAGTAGCTGACTATGTATGTGGAAATTGTGTATTCCATATATACTTGAATGTTAGCAGATGAGCTTGAAACTTGCAGCCATAAGTTTTAAATATTTAATGCTTGACAATTACAGAAATTGTATATGGGTGGGTGCGGTTTTACTCCGTTAAAATGAAAGAAGAATACTAAACTTTCTCACAATTATATTAAAATTTTAAACTGTACAATAAAACAGAAATTCAAGCTTGGTTATCGTACAACTGTATACAAGTATGTATGAGTGTTAGAAAGATAAGGGAGAAGCATTGAGTTAAATGTATTGCCATTGACTGAATTGACCACAAAATCAAATGAAGAATCAAAATAAAATTTGTGGTGTTTTATATTTTTTTTTTTTTTTTTTTTGTATGCATTGAGGAAACTATGTGCAGTAGTTACGGGCTTAAGATGCTTAGCAAGTTTGAGTTTATAAAATTTAATTTTATAAACTTTTTTAATAAAAATTTTTTCCGCAAAAATGCATCAAATTTGTTCAAAAGATACTTTACATGGACTTTATAAGTGATTGCGAGACTTTTTAAGAAATGTCTTCTTGCTTTGAAAATCGTTTAACTACACATGGGTTCACATCTAAGCCAAAGAAAACGATTTATTCCACAAAACTTTTGTTGTCGGCTGAACCATATTGACATCTTCCTCGTAACACCACAATCCCTTCGATTTGAAAATTCCATTCTCTTCACAGAAGACTGAAGCAATGAAAGAAGTGAAAGAAACTATAGGCCTTCCATGCAAGGTTCAAGCTGTACCGTGAATGCTTCAAAACTCTCTTTTAGTACAATATCTAAAATCCAACGCTTGACATCACACGACATGAAATGTCTACGTCTACATTGTACGTGCTGTACTTTATGGTAGCGAGCAAAAAAAAAGAAAAAGCAAAGGTATCCTCAGTTTTTGTTGCATAGCCTTGTCGGCTTTGGATCATTCTCAAAGTATTTTACAAATTCGTAGGCGATATCTTCATTTTTTCGAACGGGAGGATGCTTTAGACAGACGGTACACGGATGAATAAAAGGACAGATACGGATACGAGCAGACGAACACACGCAGGTGCATTTTAAATTTGAAGTTGGACCGGAATATGTATATTTTATGAGGTTATTCCCATTTTCGTGCAGGTACGACAGCATCGCCTAGAGAATATACATTCAAATTTTCGTAGATTTATCTGCTGTAGTTTATCAAGAATGAGCAGAAAAACAATTTTTTATCCTTTTTAAAAAACAGAGATGCTCTCCCTTCACATGGTACTGTAGGCATGTTCTTCGACCGATTTGGCCAATTTTCAATACCAACTTGCGTGCAAAAACTTTTAATTTTTCTACCAAATTTGAACTCAATAGCTTCGCCGGACAGACGGTCAGACGGACATGCTTAAATCGATTTAAAGTCTGACCCTGATTAAGAATATATATATGCTGTAGGAAGTCTGAAACTTGCTTCTAGGCGTTGCAAAATGTTTTGACAGAATAAATATGTCGCTCATCCTTCGATTAATGCTTCAGCAATCCTGCATCTTAATATCTCCACAAATATAATAAATATTTTTATTAATTTATAAATTTAATTAAAGTTATTTATCTAATTGCTTGTTAATTAAAGCATTCCTTACAGAATACCAAGACTACTATGTATGAGAGCTTATCACTAATTTCCATTCACGTTAACGATACCCTTCTATAATTCTCTTTCGTTGATATCTTGACGAATATCGTTAGTTAAGTGTGTGTGTAGAGTTGCCTGAAATACGTTAAATTTAAACAAATTATATATGAAAGTCAAATAAACCGGATTTCTTTATAATCTAAGGGAATAAGGAAATCTTTGAGAAGATCCAGGCGTCAGTTACTTTTGAACTCCAGTAAAACTTGCCTACCGCTTAGTCCAGTAATTGAAAAACGTAACGATCAAGTCCGCGTATCGGAGACGAATCCCCAATGCAATAGGCCACTCTAGTTACGATCGGTGTGTTTTCTGCGCCCAGTGGTCAAAGGCCCAATCGGGCATATATCATCCAACAGGCCGCTCCCTACCCGTCTCTTGTCACTTGTTTTTGACAAAAGCGCGTGTTACGCGTATAGGAGACATGTCCTAATTGTTCATATTACAAAAAATAAACAATGGTGTTGCCACCGAATCTCACAATTCACACAACATCGCACCAACGTCCATGTGAGAACAACAGCCAACACGGAAGCAAAGTAGCAAGTGTAAGCTTACAAGTCGATGTGTTGGTCGCAGTTAGTAGCAAAAGCGTAATTTAAACCGAGTCTTCATGCCGATATTTAGCTTTCATCGCTCTTATGTAGAAGATTCTTCACATATCGGATCACATATCAGCGGACCTTCTGTGCAGGCAACTTTCCTTAAAAAAATTAAATTTTCAAAATGAAATTTAAAATTGTTTGAAGTTGTACTAGTTTCCTTGAAATGATGTTTGACCTTATTTTGGTGGGACCCGTATATGCTTTGAAGTCATTAACATTATCTCGTATATAAATATCTCATGCACAAGTAGCTGTACATGTATTTGTTCTGCAAAAATTTCTAAATAAAATCATTTATTGACGAGAGAGAAAAAAGAAACTATTTGCACAAATAAATTTGTTGATGCTGGATATTTTGGAATTTTTTCTTGTTTTTCTTTTTTGCAAAAGGAACCAAAAAATTTGGCAAAAGAAACCAACATATTGTTAGTTATACTAAAAACAACTGCAATCGCCCCCTGTTTTTCGTTCACTTAAGATATGCGGACATTTATACATATATTTATATATGTATAATATTGTGTCTAAATTCACTTTGGTCACTGCCTCATCGTTCAAGATCGACTGTGAGGCGAACTCGAATGGGTTAAGGGAAGAAAAGAGGTTGATGGCGTATTATCATAGGTATGGAGTTGAAGTTGAAAAACAGCACATAAGCTTGGGGTACATTTACACTCATACAAAACATTAAACATTACTGTTACTAACAAGTATTTAAAATAAACAAACCCCAGCTCTAACATAAAAAGCATGCAAGCACAACCCACACATATAGTTACGATATGTACCATGCGTATGCACGGTATGCATTTAATGTATGTATTGCAGCAGGAATGTAAAGAGCGAAGATAGAGTAGAAAATGTTTTACTTTTAGTTTCATTTTTTTTTCTCTTCTTGTTTTTTTCTTTTTTTCTTGTATATTCTATATATATTCATGCCTATGTGTTTGTTTGTGTGATTATAAAGGAATGTTTATGTGGTAAGAAATGAACAAAAGATAAATACACCAGGAAGCAAACTACTGACATTGCTTATATATGATTGCATATATGCATGCATGCGCACAAACACACCTATGCAGATGAATTTGTATGTTATTATGCACGAGGAGAGCTTGAAAAGTTTCAAAGTTTGAAAAACCCATTACTTTTGTAAAACTTGCATATGTTTTACAAAATACTTTGGCAAAGATCAATTACATTTTGTAATCTCTTGAAAGATTACTAAGAATATTTAAAGAACTTACACTTACCTTGCTATGCGCGAATATAGAGTTCTTCTCTAAATGTGCGATGTACGTTAATAGTAAAGAGCTTAAGCTATCCCAAGAGATAATCCAGATATTCCAAAAGGTCCAAAGGGTTTCACACACAATTACGACCTATCGGAAATTTCATATGTATTTGTCTGTCCGAAAATATAGTTTACATTTTATAAAAAAGCCTGGAATTAGCAATTAATTGAACAACAAATGAACAATTGATGCGATGATAACAAGCTTCTATCTATGTATGTGTGAAAATATATAGTTAAGGGCTATCTGGTCTATTTTAGAAGAGAAAATTAGATATTAAGCCAAGTAGTGTTAATAAAATAATTCATTAAATTGTCATTACGTTCCGTAACTGATTTCAAGATGTTTGCGGGATTAGTTGTGCTGAATGCGATTCCTTTAATATAGGAAAAGTTTGGGTAGCCACAAAGAATGTGCTTTATTGTAAGAATTTGTCGACAATTGCTGATTGAAGAAGAAGACTTTTTTAGGATCCACTAGTGTGTTGTAACTGTAGGACTGAGAAGAATCCTCGCAAATGTTTTGTTGAATATATTGATGGATCTGGATGACGGTTGACAAAGAAATTGTGCTATATATTCAATGCTTTTGCCGTAGTCAATTGCGGAGTGTGGCGTTTTAATTTTCTTGCCAATGACAGCCCTTTCCACGTCTTCGTGGAGAATGGATTATTTGAAATAAAAAGATTGGCTGAGATATTGTGGATGGACGTCGTGCGAAACGTGATAGAAGAGATACTTGTTCCAAGGGCTTGGTGATAGAACAGTTTATTTAAGGACGTCAATCTTAGATTCACAGCTATTGCCGTAAATTATCAGATCGTAATGAATCCTAATTAAAATAAGTATTTTGTTAAGGTAAGCAATGTATTAACATGTGCATAGCTTTTCCAAGCAACGATAACGGAAGAGGCTTATTGGCGCTTTTCAAATGAGACATATAATTGTTTGTAAGTTTTGGTCTATGGCAACAACATATTTGTGAACATGCCCTTCTTCCGTAAATTTTCATCAATACCACTAAGAAAAATATCATAAAAAGAAGCATCGTGTTCGGCTTACCTTCCTATCAATCAAAAATGTTTTGTAAAACGTGCTTCTTCCACACTCAGCTAGTTTTACACTGGCGTTTGAGAATCGGTGTACAAGACTTTAATTCAAAATACAAGTTCAGATCGAGCAGATCAGGCTCAGCTTTCCTTGAAGAGGAAGTTTTTTTTTTTATTTTCACTTTGATCTTTCTACGTTTATCTATGCGACCGTGGGTGTTCTAACAGTAAGGAACAAATAAACGGATAGATTGCAAGAACAGGTATTCTCTCTTTTACGCGAAGAATGCGCTTTAAAGGTCTGCCAAAGCATACTTAACGAAAGGACAAAATCTACTATTTGATTGCGACAATAAAAATCGTTTTAATTAAAATTTAAAATATATATATCACATTTACGGACAGGAAAAAGTTACTTGTTTTTGCACGAATGTAATGTTAATACAGTTGTTTCAAGTTACGGAAGTTATTTGATTATAGGAAAGAAAAGTCAAAACTACGCAAATTCGTCCCAAACTCTCGATAGCATTACTATATGGCTACCTATATCTAAATTTAGGCGAATACTTACGTTGTCTTTCTTATACTCAAACCTTTTCTACCTGCCCTCGTTTTAGCAAGCGCAGTGGTATTATAGTTGCAATTGTTACAAAGAAACCTTACAGGGAGTTTTACACGCAGGAATTGCGTCGTCTGTCTATCAGGAAGGTAATTACAGAGTGTTCATCTCTATCTTTCTGTATACGTATATACATGAAATGGCGTGTGTGTATGCGTGTATCCGATATGAAAACTTGCAAATTCTCAATGGTTGTATACATGTATACATATATATGTATACACTGAGCAAGTAACTTGAGATGTATGTATGACTGCGTTTTTCAGGATATTTAGTTGAAAACAAAACTATTCATATGTATACATATGCTTATGTATGCCTGTGTGTATATATGCGTATATATTATATATAAGTGAAATTCTTGTGTCATTTTCTTTTTCTTTATATACAATAAATATAACATATGTTTAAATAGAAGACATACATGATAGTGTATAACCATTGACTTTGAATGACTGGCTGGTTAAAAGACGTAGTCAGTGAGTGAGCGACTAAATGACGGACTAACCGACTGACTAACTTAAAATTGGTTCACTGAATAGTTAAATGGATGCATTTGTATGGTTAACAACTTGGCTTGGTATGTACTCAGACACACATACACACATACATATACATATACCTATACATATATATATATATATATATATATACATATATGAACATATATATAAATATGTTTGATGATAAGCAACTAAAATATTTGCTAAAGCGTCATATATACGATATTTTATTTAAAGTTTTAATAATTTCCTGCTTTTTACTATAAAGATATAAAAGAATATGAATATAATCAACTACGTGCGTACGTAAACTGTGGCTACTGAAGTAGAATTCTGTTGAAAATAAAGGCAAGATATTAAAAAAAGAGAAAAAGATGAAAAAAAAAGTAAAGATTTTAATTTACATGATATTATCATTCTAAATAGCTAAAACTAGAAGGCTACTACTACTACTAACATAAATTGATATATAGAAAATGCTTGGATACGCACACGCATAAGAACTCATATGAACGTTTGGCAATTATACAAAACTATTATATTATAAAAGTTCAACCAACTCTAAGGTTCAAATGTCATAAACGGTTTCTATTTTTATAAAACATACTTAAACGCACAGACGTACATACGAACATGCATATATACATACACATATACATATATATATATATATATATATATATATATATGTATAAGTATATACATATATATAGTAAATATATATAAGGATATGTATAATTAATACATTTGCATGTGTCCACAACAGGCACGCACACACACTATTCTCCATACATACATGCATGCATATAAGTCTTTAAGCCAAGTAAGCACTTTAATATGCATTTAAATGTAATTACCACTTGAAGTCATGAACTCTAACCGCATATCGGTGCTGGACACAATACCCATCCGTACTTATGCTTAGACAAACACAAACACCGCAAACCTTAGTACATATATTAGTATATAACATGGAGATATGACACACATTTTAACATAATTTTTTTCAAGAAATTAAAACATATATAAATATTATGCTTTGTCTAAAAAGTATTGGACGGGATTGAGAGCATGAAGAACAAAAAACAAAAAATTAGAAAATGATTCCATGCAATCGTATCAAGAATATTTAGTTCTTTATGTTTAGTCCGGCGTCTAAAACAATAGCAGTCAATTTTCCAAATCAGGTCTCCATGCTTGCTCGATCGAATTCGGATTCGCAATTGTCAGTTCGGTAGGCTGGGCTTACTTAAAGACATATGCTATCCTACACGACTACGCCTTTCATGTTTACAGCGATTTAAAGGGCGTCTGCTATTAGTATAACTATTTACTTATTATAGTTCTTCTGCTGATAACTATTCACTTACATTTTCTCTGGAGTTTTTACATGTAAATGCATAGAGGACGGCGGCCTGTCAATTGAACTTAAAACTTGATATAGCCACCATAGCGCCACGGACTGCAAAATTCTTTCATTTTCGCATTGCTGCCGACTTTCATTACTCACTACGAATTGCTAAACGAGAGCACCGCTCTGCTGCACACACGGCACAATTTTTTTGATTATCACTGCAACATTAACTAGAAAACTTCTTTTGACTTTGCATTGTTGTCTCTTTCCATCACTTATTATCAATCGTTTAAGGTCAGTTGCGTAGGCAGTGTAGTGACCATACGACCCACAATACACTTCCTTAGCGCTACTAAACGCACAATGTAAACTTTTTGTACGTAAAAAAAAAAAAAAGTATTCGTTCTTGGCTTTGTTGCCATTTTTGATAACTTATTACCAACCATTAGAGAAATAGCGAGCATTTGTGTCTTTTTAGAGAAGTTGACCTCCAGATATCAAATTTCTTTGGTTATTACACATCGTTCTTGTTCCACTTTGCCCTGAATATTATTCATTATACCTAGAAGGTGCCATCCTTTGCGAGAAAATCTTTCACGTAGGGATTTCGCAGTAAAGTTATTTGATTGGTCTTTTACTCATCATCGCTCAACGTCGTATCAAGTGAATACAGGAAAGTATTTACCCGGCATACTTATCAACATTACCGAAACGAACAGTTTATCTGTCGTAAAAAAAAAAGCTCAACACTTTTTACACACAACTCGCTTTCGATACTGTTCGTGTATACGTTTAGGTTCAAAAAAGCATGTTAATGCTCGAACACACCCAATCTATCAGCTAAATATATGTAATGTAATAGTATGGAGCTACACAAATGCATGGTATGTCATACCTCCTACGATACAAGATGTAAGCAAAAGAACAATAACAAATGTCTGAAAAGCTTTTATAGATAACGTATAAATTTAATGTTAAATATTAGATTAACACGTCCAGTTACCAAGTGACACAATCACTTTGAAATTTACTATATCAACCTTACGTTCGCATACAAAGCATTTTGTTTGTATGCATACATTGATAAGAGAATTTTATTACTCAAATATCGTTACAATGAGAAGGAAATATTTGAAATTGATCAACTCTGTAATAGGCATTTATTAAAACTATTCCTTACGGACTCTGTATAAATGAAAATGTGACAAATTTTACAGAAAATCGAATTCTTTACGTTTGTCATCCTTTAAAGTAATTTTCATTCCAACTAGAAGGTACGAAACCAGTGGTCGACAATAATTTCTAGTTCAAACGAAAGCCATCTGTCATAATGTGAAACTGGTATAAGTCCATTTTGCAAAAAGTGTCAGCAGCAAGATATTTTATAATACACAAGTTTACGTTATCTTCTCACCTTAAATACATTTACAAATGAAAATCCTGTCACATACGAATGCGACTAAAGTGATCAGTAAGCACCATATTGGAGTGGAATGGAAAAATTCATTTTTCAAATCAGAATGTCTGCGAAATCTACAAGAAAGAAAGTCACCACAATTGGGAAAATAAATAAAGAATATATTCCTGCTGCGATAACGAACGTGGTCTGTCGCTATGTCTATATATTCTCATTCAAGACAATTTATTCCAAACAACAAATAATTTTATATGAAATAAAATTAATTAATTAATTGGTACAGCACTACGTACGGTACGCGTAACGCACATAAATAGTTTTTGCTGTTTTTTTAAGTACTGTTCCCTACTCCATTCGCTTATTTTCTACAACTTATAGTTTCGCGGTGAAAGCGAAGAATAGAGAAGGCGAATAACTGCACACCATGAAAATGTTCATCTGCATCACAGTAAGATGTAACACGTCACTTCAAACTTCAACACCTGTAGCTAGAACACACATTTAGATGAACATACATCAAGCGGACAGACGGGTAGACGGGCAGACAGGTTTAGATTAATTCAGATTACGATTCTTAATCGATCGGTATAATAAAAACTGGCTCTATCTTAAGCCCTTCTGGGTGTTACATGCACTAACTTAATATACCCTACACCACTTGTGATGGAAATGAAGGAAAAAGTAATAAAAGGAAATTTCCTTGCTTTATCATATTCAACGATCGTGGCTGATTTTTCTTATTTTTGTAGGGAATACGTGGCAAATATTATTGTAGTTTGTGAGTAAAGGAGAAAGACCCAGAAAACAGAGGCGTGGTGTACAATACCGATTTATATGTGAGGGCATCAAAAGCTTTTCCCAAATTCGACGGCGACACGCCTGCGAACGGCAGATATTACACAGACTTGCAGACGTAAAGGCAAGCGAACGGACAGACGTCCGTACTTTTATAGATTTAGAATTTAATGCCGATTAAGTATATGTACAGTTGACAGGCTCCCCAAAGTTTTCTTGTTACAAACGTTCTGACGAAATAAGTGAAATGCGCAAAAAATGCTTGTAACCTGTGATGTCTCTATGATAATTTTTAAATCACGGTTGTATAATAGAATCTCCGGACTTCACTTTTTATTTCTCGTAATAATATTGTTTCCTCTCTAGGCACTTACAACAGAAAAGACACGTGAAACGTGCCGGCCAGATTCTTCAACAAAAAGGAAAATAATAGATAAAAGCAGCAAATATTGTACGCGTTCTATGTGTAATGAAAAGATTTGGTAATTGACTGCTCTATCATAAAGCCTTTCCTGTCTCGAAAAAAAGGTAATTCTTCCTGAAAATCTCTTAACCTTTTTACTACTTTGTTCGGCTCATTACTTAGAAAGTAAAATTCGGTTACTCCCGTCCATCCATTGCATCCAGTGTATTGTATCTAAGCTTACACGAAAATAAGCAAAGCAGAATTTTGCATTGCATGACGACATTTTGTCAAAAACCTGCGATGGCCTGATTTCATTTACTTTCACTGATGACCTCGTTTTTATTAGATTATAATGAAAGCTTGCCTAGCTAAGCCCTTAATAGAAAAACTTCAACAAATCAAAATGAAAACTCTAACTGTCGCTTTGTTTTATGCAAAAATTGTGAAAAAGCTACGCGCATCTAATTGATTTGCATTTTCATAGTAAATCTAATGAGCACATAAAGCCATCAAACTAAACCTTATCAGAGTCAAAGTACTTTCACTTTGATTACCGATGCAAATGTCACACATAAATATTATTTAAAACAGAACAAATCAAGTCGTTTAGATATCAAAAAAGAAAAATCCTCAAATCAAATTCTATTTCAATGTTTTTCAAAAGCCATTTGATTGAACGATCCACTACTACTTTGGCATAATAGTTTGATGGGGAAAAGCGAGAGTATGATAAGGGAAAATAGCAAAGCATATGAAATTCTTAATTAACCAGCTAAGTACATTTATAAATATGAACATGCAAAGTATTGTGGGTGCACAGCGAGATATAAACACACATGCATGCCTGTAATGATAAATTGAACTAAACATTAAAGAGATAAAATCTCTGTAGGTATGCAACTGCTTGTGTATATGTGCAGCCATATATAATGCAAGCACTTATCAATTTTTTTCCCTATCAATTACTGGTCTAATTGCAAAAGCTGCGCATCGTAGCTCAATAGCTGCGAAATACTGCTACAGTGTAAACGTAATGATAAAAATACAGTCATTAATGAATTAGAATAAAATGGATTTTCATAACTAGATTCTTAGGGCAAGATCAGCGAAATTTTTCGTCTTACCGTATCACGAAAAGCATCTATAGACGTTTCGAACTGCTGCTATTTGCCTGATCTATGCAGAGGGGCTTCCTTACATAGTAAATCTTCAGACAATTCAAATGAAAAGGAAGCAGAAATTATTCAATGAAAGGTACATTAAGCCTATATGGCTATATGCAACATCCACGAGGACTTGACTCGCATTCTAATATGTCGGTAGATTCGGAATCACTTTCTAATTCCACCTAGCTTGTCTATCCGTCTTGTTGTCCTGTCTTCAACGTACAGACGTTTGATAAATTTTGGTACACTGACGTACTTTGGTCAAAGGATGAACGGTGTTATTGGAATCGGACCTCTTTCTCGACTACTTCCCGTACAATCAGTAAACCTTATCATGAATGGTCATTATACGAATAAGCGTGGTGTGTATAGTGATTTTATTTGCTTAAAGTTAAATTTAGTTATCATAATAAAAGTCTCGCATTCATTCTTCAATTATGATTAAAAAAGAAGTCAGGTCTTTGGAAAATGTTACGTGAAACATATAATCTGCACGCTATGTTAGAAATCTTAGAAGTTCTGGTAAGGCACAGCAGAGTTTTTAGATATATATTTTTTAGTTTAATTCAAAGTCAGTTTTGAGATCTTCTCTGTAAGCCGGATTTAGACAATTTAAAGGCCACAGTTCCGATTATCATAAAAAATGTTGGATCTTCTACTCAATAATTTTGTAAAATTAAGCTTTGAATTTGTCAAAAGAACAGTTCCGTTTATCGTCGTACGAATCGAAGAAGTAATCTTCACGTCATTGTCATAGTAATAGTATAAGGATAAATTTCCAGTTACTTTATAAAGCAAGTCTGAAAAATTTTTTCTTCAACTTTTCCACAAAGCCACGACAAGGAACTTTGAAAGAAACCGCTTGAATATTATAAGAAAATTCTGAAATTTTTTTTTACAAAGCGCAATCTGCGAATTTGGAAAGAACTGGCTTCACTTCTCATACAAAAATTGGCAGACATACCTTTATAAAATAGCGAAATTTGAAGAGCGTAGTCCCGGTCCATGAGAACCGAAGTCTGAAAAGAACTATTTATTTTTTCAATCATTCACTGCAGCAGAAATTGCTGCATAAAATTATTGCTATTTGAATTCTTGCTTTTAGTTATCTTGTAAATATGTGGGAAACTTTTTTCACTCGCCTGGCTAAAATAAGAAAACTTGAACTTTAGTCTTCTTCGAATCACTAACGGTATGTGCCACTACTCTCTTCTCGCATAGCTATGCCATGACTCAGTCATTGTTACTTTTAAGTTACTTCTATCCAGTCAGAATTTTTGTGAATGACTTAAGCACAGCAACTTAATATTTCTCCTATTTAGAGATTTTTTACCGTTTTAATGATATTTAAGTAGAAAATTGAATTTAAAAATATATAAATGAATTAAGCATCAAAGTTGTCCTCTTGTTTGATACAATTTCATTTTATCAAATTCTGTACGAAAAATTAGAAAGTTAAGGGTGTCATGGGTGTGAAAAAAGCTTTGGCCACAATATAATGCGCTAGCGATAGCCTTTTCTTTGCTGTACTTCTGTGTGTTGGCCACAATTGCATTTATGATGCAATGACCAAGATTTGCACTTGTATATAAAAATTACTTAGCTGGACCTACAGATAAATTCGTATTCATCTAAAACATGAAAACAGCCATGTGAGTCCAATCCTGTATTCTTCCCTATATATTATCGTGCAAAACTTCCCGACCAATCTATTAATCCTTGTCTCTATGGATTTTAGCTGAATACTCACCAATGAAGGGTTTACTCCTCAGTGCATGCCAACTTAATTCACGAAAATCCACGTTAGTAGTCAGAAAGAAGGTATTCTCTACTCAGAGACAAAGAGTAAACACTGAAAGAAAGATTTGTGTACAAACATCTTGAGTAACCTCATCACCGTGGGGCTTTAATTTATCTTATAAATGGTCTAGCGTTACTTTAGGCAACCTATTGTTGCACTTGCACTTGGACATCCCATACAAGCCTGAAAAGTCACCCAAATTATCGTAGTACAGATTTATGCAATGACAGAAAAGCACCTACATATCCCCAACTCATGCCATGACCTCAGAACTTACTTCTTTTTATAAAAAATAGTTAAACGTCCGCATTTGTCTTAAGTTGTCTATAGCATGCAGATTATTAGTCTTATTATTTACTAAAAATAAAAGCTGTTCAGTCATATAAGGCATTATGTTCATAGCAGGGAACAGGAAGAAGTGCGAGTTTCGGGTTATCTACGATTCCTCTTTTTTATTCGCCGAGGCTCTATTACAGGCTTGAGAAAACATCCACGTGACATGTCGACCGTGTATCGTTTTTTATCGTATGTCGTATATCATATTTCGTATGTAGTTTTGCTAGCATTTTGTATATAATGTAAGTAAACAGTGCACTGACATCCGTCTGTCTTTTTTATATATAATTTTTATATAATCGCAGCCGATACGAAATCGATTGAATTTCTCAATTTTTTAACTTTTTCGCCCTACAGTTAGATTTGAGTTCATCGACATAGTTCCAGTAAAGAGACAGACAATGAACATAGTTCCTACCTTCATTGTCCCTCGGCACTCAAAAATATTTATGCATTCCGCAAATGCTTACACCTATGCGTATTCCCACCTTGTTTAAATATGTGACATAACTAAAATAGCTTGTTGCGATAGAAAGTCGCTAGAACTTTAACTATAATTCCTCAACATTGTTTACTAATTTTGGCTGCAAAAAACCATATCTTTCATGCCGTTTTTTCTTTTTTTTTTTTTTTAGTTACGCACTTCACATTTCCTTATTTGCCTTCTTCAGTAGTGAAGAAGCAATAGAAAGAAGTACAAAATACAAAGGTAGAGCGTGGAAAAAAGCTGCGCAGGTCTCGAAAAAAGTACATCACACAACCAATCGAATTAATTCTGCAATGGCTAACTAAGCCTAAAAGTGAATAAGGATTTTAAGATTAAATTTATGTTTCTACTTGAAGACGTGAACCGATTTTATCAAACGAACAGCCAGCGAAACAAACTTTGCAAAACCCATCGCAAGAAATTCCTCTTATGGGCACTTGACGGGTAAAACGTTAAACGATAAATTTTCATTAACATTTCTCAATATCTTTGACCACTGTGCTGTTGTGCTTTGTGTATAATGAAAATTGTATGGTGGGAGAGAGAGAGAGAAAGAGAGAGTTATAAGCTTTTCAATCGAAATAATTACGTTTATAATGGCGATGGAAGGATGTCTGTATGGGATTGCGGTTTAAATTGATTGTTAAATGAACAGAAAAATGAGGACTCGATCATAATTATAACAAAAGAAACACATTAAGTAATCACTTTACTGGCGCTTGAACAACCGCTAGTACCGAGAACCAACTACAAGCATAATGAGGTGAAAGCGGAAAAACGAAATAAAGAGAAACGATACATGTAACAGAAAAAAGAAACCAACAAGCAACAACAAAAAAAAAAAGAAAAAAAGGAAGCAAAATATGATTGACTTACGTGCATATGCTGGGAAAAACCAAACAATAATGACAAGAACAACAACAACAACAACAACTTACTTATATAAGTAGACAAAGAAATAAATAAACAATAAAAAAAGAGAAAGATGTTTAATAAAAAAAAAAAAAAAGAAATCAAAAATTTAAAGAAATCTTGATAATAATCCTTTAAAATTATTTAATAAAAAGAAGAAGAAAACAACAATTTATTAATGGACTGGTTTTAGTGAAATTCAAACAAATCGAATAAAAATGTAATCTTATGTAAATTATAGAATTAATGCGTAAAACCAAAAATATAATTAAATTAAATAAATAAATAATTCTGTTCACTCATCCACACATATATACATACCTTTTTTTTCCCAATTATTTATATAATCGTTTATGTAAATATTCATCACAGAATTACTTATCTATATATGACTAATACATAAAATAATAATAATAATAATAATAATAACAATAATATTAATAAAGAAGAGTGTGATTATTGATTGTTAAGTTTATGATATAAAACTAAAAAAAAAAAAGGAAACAAAACAACAAAAAGGATGATTAACGAAGAAACCAAAAATTAAAACAAAAAAATTAAATTACTTACATGTGTATTATATGAGCAGATAGCGGAGAAGAAGAAGAATAACACAAATGAGAAGAAAAATTTCTCATTTATATAATTAAGCAAGGATTGTAAATCGATGATAAGTGTTTAACTAAAAGAATAATACAATTTTTCGATATTTTTTTTTTTTAATCCTTAATCTAACGTCATCAGAAAGTAGTTAAAAAATGTTTTTATATATATGTATATTTTTTTTTTTTATCTTTTATAGAGCAATTGATTATGTCTTACAAATACATACATGCATAAATAATCTAAAACAATTAAACGCTAATGCTTCTTTTAAGTTCAATAATAACCAAAGCATAAACACCCATGTACACACACACACACACACGCATACACATAGCTGGTACCAGTATCTATAGGAGCAGCTTGAGGAAGTTATACTTTTATGCAATTATTGCGGATTATCAAAGATACAGTGCAGCTTGTCTTCTAAGTATCCGCATAAAAACAAACTCTAATGAAGTCCGATTAAAAACCCTGACGTAGTGTGAGATAAACTCAATTTTTTACAGTATTCAGCGACATGTTTCCTTTGTGCGAATGTTGCCTACGACAAAGAAAAAAAAAAAGAAAGAAAGATATAAAAAATTCAATAACAAACCGATAGTACATGTAAAAAAAGATAGATTTGGCGTCAGAAGAAGTAAATCGAAACTTCAGTATGCGATACTTCAGAAGATGGGAGCTTCAAATTTCATATATTCAGTTCGCTCAGTTAATAGCTTTACGTTGACATTTTTCATCCCCTTCAGTGTTTCTTTCCTCAGTTCGCTACCAGGCATCACCTACTACAGCCTCTTTCAAACTGAAGCAGATATGTCACACAAAGGTGACGCCAGGCAATCACAAGAAACATGTACACATACACACGTTAATTCTATGAAACAGTCTCTTACTAAGTGGATTTTTTATATGACCTACACCACCTCTGGTACAAGGATTTCAACGAAATTACACAACACCTAGAAGAAGTACTTGAGATTAGCCACCTATTATTGTAACCCTTTTCTGTTTGTATGTCTGTTCCCGTGTGATCTTGTATTCAACCTACAGATCGCAGATTTTGAGATAACTTGATAAAATCCCGTACACCGACCTGTTGTGCCCAAAACATGAAAGCTATTGAAAATGGTTCGGATCGGACATCCCTTTCGTTCCATTCCTTCGCAACGCCTTATTTCAAAAGTCGAAATGTCGTAGGGTATTTTTTGCTGGGTCGTCGGCCACTAATTTTAGTTAACTGCAAGTACTGATTACAAGCATATTTGTGCAGTAGGACTTTGAAAATGAATGATTGAAAGATATTCACGAAAGTTTTTAGGCCAAATAATCTCAATTTCTATTCTTTCCATCCGTGCGTACAATTAAAGACATGCAATCTATGCAATAGAGATGCACTGAAAATTTCTATATATTTCAGTATTTATTATATTTAGAAATCTAATCCCTGTGCCGAAGCTTTAATGTCTTATTCAACCTTGATTCGTATTTCAAGAAATGAAAAAAGTGTAGTGTGTGCAAATTTTCGACAAAAGTACAAGTACTAGTGCATTAATTTGTCTCCCTATTCCGATCTTTCTCAGTAATGAGTGAGAGTATGTTCTTTCTCTGGAATATCACAAAGACAAGATAATCCGCCTTATATGCATAACATTTTTATGCTGAGTTACAGAATTTACGATTCTTTTTGTGTGCGCTCAATTTCAATTTCAATTTCGTTTAGGGTTTCTGTCAAATGTGTGAAAGAAATGGAGAATGCACACAATAGAGCACAAGCATAAAGGGACTGATGTATACATGAATATGGGGAGAAAGTAAAAAGGACAAAGAGAGAGAGAGAGAGAGAGAGAGAGAGAGAGGGTTAGTATAGTGCAAATAATAGAGAAACTTAACCTTCATAACGGTGTGGCATAAAATCTAGCCTCACATAAATCGGTAGCTTTCTGTCGACAGAGATTGTCATACAAGCTTATTGTGTAATGCATAGATGAAAGACAACTAGGCATAAACACTCCGTCACACACACACAGATCAACTCACACATGCAGGGATGAGCGCGCCTAAGGTACCGTACAAAAACAAACCTTACATTTTCTAATTGTCTAAGGATTAAGAGTTTATGTGTTTATTTAGATATTTGTGCTCGTGTTGTGTGCGCATTTGTCTCTTTATAATTACAAAACCTAATTAAAGCGTCTGCTATACCTTAAACAATTCATTGATTTGTGTTACACATGTTACATATATGTAATGTACATACATACGTATTTATATTATATTTGTCCCTCGTATGCAATGCAATGTAATTTAAAAAAAAAGAAAAACAAAAAAAAAACAAAAAAGGCCGCATGTTCATATACTTTATCCTTCTAGCGAATAACAACAATAAATATATATTTGATATATATTCGATGTACTTATTCTTATAACTAAAATTATTAAAAATATTTCAACATTTTTGTGGAATTAAAAAGAAAACATTTTTTAACTTTACTTACCTTTTTACATATATGAAGTAATTTGTTTTTTTTTTGTCTTTTTTGCTAGAATTATTTTAAATTTTACACTTATGTATGTCTTCCTCTCAATTTCAATAATATTTTATGCATAATTATTATTATCGTTATTGTTATTATTATCGATATGAATAACACTTAGTTCCCTATGTCAATTCAAGCCTATATAAGTAGTGAAGCACAGTGTGTGCAGTTACCGTAATAATCGAGCATCCTCTAACTGCCATGAATAATGTAAGGCGGTTATCGGGATCAATTAATGGTTAATGCAGTTTGAGTGTTTCTAAGGGTTCTTCATTAAATATCACTCTACGCAAATCATTTTCTTTTGTCTTGGGTATGTTGAATTTGAAAAAACAATTGAATATCTAAGAAAAAAAATTTTTCATTTTTTATATATAGAAACGAATATAATTTCTACCTTTTAAAACTTTTATTTGTGTAAAATTTTTACAAAATGTCCTGAAAATGTAAACAGTTTCTCATTATTCTTTTTAAATTTATTGCACACTTAGTGTATAAAGTATTCGGAATTAATCAATAAAAACAAGGAAAAACCCTATAGTGGGCCAAGGCCCATCATTCAATGTTCTACACTACTTTACTTATATACCAGTCGGTGATGGTTGGTGTAGTGGTCCAATCCGACCAAAAACATCAAATTTCATCAAGACATTTTGAAAATTGCGATATGTAGGACAAGTGACGGACAGACAAGATTAGTATGACAATAATAAGTCGCTACATCTTAAGTGCTCCTATTGTGATTTCTTCACTGTATGCATCCGTATAAACCTGACATGCGCTGTTACTACAAGTGGCGTAACGTCCAAAAATGTATTTATCAAAACCTTGAACTTAGTCCCAAGGCAAGCCATACTAGTAGGCCAGTACTTGACACCATCTACTATGTACTTGTGGTATGTTAACTGAGAAAAAGCTTTAACTTGTCTTAACCACCAATTTCTCAAAATAGGAATTCCACCTTTGAAACCACGAAAAGTTCAAGCGAAGCTAAATCGAACGATGTCCTTCAATGCGTTGCCTTAGGGAACAAAATATCGGCAGACTTTAAATGACATTAAACGCTCCCCTTGTTTTTAAAGGCTTTATAGGACCATTCACTTGAATGTCAATCATTTGTAGGAAAGATATTGTTACAAACATTCTTAGATATTTTTAAGTTGTAACCTTTCCACAATTTTATTACGAAGGACATCTTGAATTTTTCAAAGATTATGCAGATACAGGCTTCAGAAAGTGCATTTAACCCGTATATCGTTGATTACCACGTAAATGCAACTTAACGATGTTGGCAATTCTGTCCTCCTGTAGCAAATTTTGTAATCTGGGAAAAACAAAACTTAAGTTCATATGTTGGTTATCTCTCTTATCAAATTAAATTCAAAAATCATCTCAAAACTTATCACAAAAAAAAAAAACCTTGTGAA
Organism: Glossina pallidipes; assembly: GCA_000688715.1. Lineage (NCBI taxonomy): Eukaryota > Metazoa > Arthropoda > Insecta > Diptera > Glossinidae > Glossina > Glossina pallidipes. Next base: position 1,162,983 of record KK499814.1, on the reverse strand, counting down.
AATATCCTTTTAATACACTGTTTACTTTATAATCATCTTGTATCTAATGATAAGCTCCGGATACTGCGTACACTAATTGTCTTGTATGATAAGTCGAACAACATCTTGTGACATTTTTCAAAACCAGTCCGATTTAGTCTGCATGTAACTATTAAATGACGACTTGACAAGTTATAGTAAATATCATAACAACAACAAATGGAATAACCATCTACCACCACACAGTACTATAAGGCTTTAAAGTGATTAAGTTTTAATTGCCTGCAGGATTCTTACTTGCTTTGTTTTAATTTCTATTAATTAAATTAAGTAAAGCAATACTATACAAATATATTTTTCTTTTTTATATATATATTGTTTTTTTTTTTTTATGCGCTCAGTAATGTTGTTTGCATAATAATGAATGGAACGACACATAAAAGCCTTATACGAGAATAAAAATATAAAAAAAACTGTCAGATAAATTAATTAATAACGTTAACAGAAATTGTTATGTATATTTGTATGTATGTATGTATGTATGAATGATACCGTTTACCAAAGAGTTTTTATTGTAGATATATATATATATGTAGATATATATATACATGTATATGTATATATTGATATATATATATATATATATTGATATTATTTAAATCAATTAAATTTAAATTTAATCTGTTTTTTTTTTTTATTTTATTTTTGGCTTGTATGTAATAATTAATAATAAATTTACAACATTTGTCATCTCAGAAACAATGTATGATTTTTTTACTTAGTTATTTATTTTATTTTTTATTATTTTTACATATTATTATATAAATATTCATTATTTTGTTAACAAATGTATGGGATAAACTGTCCAGCTTACGCCTAAACATTGGTTAGACTGAAATTTAATTAAATACAAAACCAACAAAAACGACATGAAAAAAATAAGTTTAATAAATGAATTTAATAAAATTAAAAAAAAAAAAAATAAAACAAAATTGTATACAATAACATTGCAAAGTGTGCTTATTAATTTCCTCTTTTGGATACAAAGCAAAAATAAATAGAAACCCCGAACAAAAGGTAAGTAAGAGGTTAAACAAGTCGTCGTCACGTCATCAATTTAGCTCAGATACATTCTATGTTTCTCTTGTTATAAAACTTTTCACAGGAGATTGTAACTAAAATCGTTAAACACATGGTTTTCTGATGCATTTTATTAACTCAAAAGAAAAAAAATCCAAAATCACTATGGAATCATTTTGAAAAACAAAAGACAGAAAACAAGTATCACAATAGACCACAACCCACTGTCCCTACACCAATTCGCTTAGTACAGTTAACGACTTTCCAAATTAAGGCATTGTACGAGAAGTCATCGGAAACGTGATCCGATCTGAAACATGTTCAATGCCGTTCATCCTTCGGGCCAGATGTCGAGGTGTACTAAATTTCATGAAAATATCACATAAAATGCGACCTGTAGGTTGAACACAAACATACAGCCCGACAGACAGGCATACTTAGGTCGACGCAAAAGTGATTCTTTGTCTCCATCAATATAACAAATAAAAATATTATAGTCGGACAAGGCCGACCAATAAACACCCTACACCATATTGCCTAACATAATTCTTATTTTGTATGAATATTAAAACTTAGACTCTTCTGCTCTAAAAAGAATCAATTTTCGTGAAAATCCTTATTAGGATCGGAAAATAGGTTCAAAAAAGGTCCAAATTTGATACAGTTAATTTTTTTATGTTAAATTACTATTATGGTATAATTTTTATCAGGAAACATTGAAAATTATACCTTTATGTCGTCTGAACTTCAGTTTTCGTTATATGAGAGGAGGTTTAAAAATTTCCCCACCCGCTCCAAAGTTTTCATACCAACTTAGAATGGCCAAATAGTATTACTTAGCCACTTTTGCCGAGAAATTTTGAAAATTGCAATCTTTCTCTATAAACAGACTTTTTAGAATAAGGCGCTATATAATGAGAGATCGAAAAAGTGGACCAATTCGAATCATTTTCAATAGCGTCGTTGTACTAAATTTCATCAACATATCACAAAAATTTCGACCTTTAGCTTGATGACAGATTTACATGGACAAACGTCAGACGGGCAGACGGGATTAGAAAATGATTCTGAATCGATCGGTATAATGAAACATGGGTCTGTCTTTAGCCCTTCTGCGTGTTACATACGTCCGCATTGACTCAATATATCCTGTACCATGAGTGGTGTAGGTTATAATAAAAAGTGGCTCCATCGCAAGCTATGGGTATCGCAAACATCCAGACAAACTTGATGCGCTTTTGCACCACAAGTGCAATGTGCCAGGTACAAAAAGAATAAATGAAATTCGTTCCAAAGTCAACAATAACTAAATCATTTCAATTTTTAGAAGAAAAATCCTATCGAAATTTGTTGCATTATTCAGCAAAAAATAAAAGAATATAAAGAAATACCTCTAGAGATATAAGAATTTAAAAAAAAGCAATTTTGCTAAAGGAATCTCTCTATTATAGATCTAATCTTTTTCTCAATACTATAAGACCTTGAAAGTCTTATTTTAAGAGCAATGCAAACACGTTCATTCATGTGGTTACATTATAAAAAAAAAAACGTGTAAGAACATTATACCCGGGTAAGACCGAGCATTAAACTCCCTACACCACATTGTCTAATACAATTCTTATTCTTATTCTAGAACACAAAAATGATATGTTGTTTCTATATACAGACAAATTTTTCAAGTGCGTATTTACGGGAAAGCGCGTCCAAAACGCAACCTAATTTAGTACAAGTTTAATCCTTAGATAGGACTCAAAGGTAGACATAGATGGCCAAAAATGTTGTAAAAATTATTATAATATTATGGGGCAATTTTCATTAACCCATATTAAAACTTAAACTTTTCTACTTTACAAAAGATAAATTTTCGTGAAAATCCTTATTAGGGTGCAATCCAAAAAATAGGTCAAGAAAGTCAAAATTTGGTACACTTAATTTTTTTATGTTAAATTACTACTATGATAAGAGTTTCTTCATGAAGCATTGAAAATAACACGTTTTTCTCGTGTGAAGTTCAGTTTGCGTTATATGAGCGTAGTTCAAAAATAGCCCCAGGTTGGCCAAAGTCTCCATATCAATTTACAATTTAGAAATACTACTTCTTAGCCACTTTTACCAAGAAAATTTGAAAATTGAAATTTTTCTCCATATAACAACATTTCAGAATAAGGCGTTATATGGGGAGTGGTCGAAAACGTGGGCAGTTCCAAACCATTTCCAATAGCGTTCGTCCTTGAGTCAAAACATTTCACAGTACGAAATTTGAACACACATTTACGTGGGCACACATCAGACGGAAAGACAGATGGACAGACGGACAGACAATCTTAGATTAATTCAGATTATGATTCCGAATCAATCGGTATAATAGAGAGGGGTCTATCTTCTGCGTGTTACATACGACCGCACTAAGTTAACATATCATGTGCGACAACTGGTGTAGGGTATAATAATGAATGAATTTAAATAGTTTCTCAGTAAATACATTCGATTTCTTTAGGAATTTCATTCCGCTTTATTCTCTTTAAATATTCTTTCATAACACATAAAAACAGCAGTCATTCACGAGAATTTTTGCAATCTATGCAAGAACCAGCACAGTCACAGGGAATGAAACATCAAAACGCAAATTGCACCAGGCAAACAGAATCCGAGCAACAAATGAATTTTTCTAAATATTATTTATTGCCTTATTTACGCAGAAAACGTATTCTTGCGTGACACAACCTTTTTTCTTCTTCTTATTCTTTACTTATTTTTTCATTTAGATTTTATAGCATTAGTGTAGAAGACAGCTTGCATTTCTCTCTTTTACGTGGTTCTCGTTTTAACAAAGCGACTGAGAACGTGCACGTACTCCGGCAAAACAACACGTAATAATCGTTCAAGAAGTAAGACAAGTAAGAAGGCGAATCTTGCATTCCCATCATCGTTCGTCTGCCACCACTTCGAGTCCTTTACCCAATTTGGCCCATATTCAATGCCGGCCTGCGTGCAAGAATTTCAAACGTTTCTAACAAATTTGAAATCATTAGCTCTATTTTTGCTACCAAGAAAGTGTCAACAAGACACACCACGCAGACAAAGGCTGCATATGGCTGGATCGATTCAGAATTTTATACTGGTGATAAACATATATTACACATATATACCCTATAGGCTTTTTGAAGATTTCTTTTTGGATGTTGCAAACTTTATAGCAAAGTGGGTATACCTCCATCTTTCAGTGATGAGTATAATGTTATTATTGACTTTATTCTCATATTGTTTGTAAGTACACACTGCTACTAATGGTGAAAATATAAAAAAGGACAAGCAAAAATCTATTTATTGTCTGTTCGCCAGTTGAAATTTGAATTTCAATATACGTTTTCGTGTCTCTCCATTGAAATAAAAAAGGAAGTTGCTCGCAAGTTTCGTAATCCGAAATCATAACAATACCAAACAAGCAGGATCATCTTTCTTGCCTACAGGCGCGTGGAACACAATTATACTGGGAATACACACCTCATTTAGGAAAATTTTTGCGATTTCTTCAATTTATTAAAAAAACAGCTGGAACTTGCGAAATTATCAACGAAAATTGATAAACGACGACAACAAACACAGCCTTTTTCTTCTGTCAAAATTATATATCAAAACCAGAAATTTCACCAAGCGAACAGAAACAGAGAGTAAGCAAATTTTCTACTCTTCTTTTTTTATTTACTGTTTCCATTAGTTCGTGCTCATAATTCTAAGTAATCTGTAAAATGATATCAATCTCTTCCTTACCGATGGTTTTTGTGAATACTTCTTCACGGGGCATTTAAGGCGCGAATATTCGTAGAGAGAGAGAGAGAATTTGATATCGAAGTTGGTGTGAGAGGGAATTTTATGTGCATTTCCTTGTTTACTATTAACAAAAAATGTTTATTTACACCAACAAAATTCAAATGAAATCAACCGAGTTACAGAAACAAAAAACAATTTGTTTCATGGATAATCAGGCAGGATGTTAGATACAGGGTCCATCCATTTTGTGGTTTCGAAAAAAACTTGAATCACAATTTTTTTTTTTTTTGTTTTCAATATATTGTTGTGGAATACATTACATAAATAGTGGTGAACGTATTACGAAAGCAATCAACCTATGTTTACGTTTCGTGCATGTGGGATGAAATGCATTTTTAGTTAAATGACTTCGTAAACAGGGATTATTGCCCCATTCACAATAACGTCATTACTGATTTTTTTTGTCGCACGAATTGGATAATTGCGACTTGGACGATATGTGGTTTCTACAAAATCCTGCAACATTCCATACATTCGGTGACACAATCCACTTATAGGCAGGAAAGTTCAATGACCCTGTAGTTCCTCAAAAATGCAAATGTCTCATCTTGATATCTTTACACCGTTTAGCTTTTATTATAAATTAAAAGAAAAAAACAAGCAAAAACATTACAGTTCGGCAAGGCCGACCTCCAAGCACCCCACTCCACATTGTCTAACGCAATTCTTATAGTTGTGTGAAATTACTGTTATGGGTCAATTCACACGACCACACATTACTTAAGCTTAAGCTTTTCTGCTTTCTGATTAAAAAATAGGCCGAGGTAGTCCAAGTTTGGCACAGTTAATTTTTTTGTGTAAAATTACTATTATGGTATAATTTTCAATGTTTCATGATGAAACATGTGGTATGAACTTCAGTTTTCGTTACATGAGAGGTTTTCAAACCAACTTAGAACGGACACATGGACAGACAGAGTTAGATCAATTCAAATTTATGATTCTGAATCGATCGGTTTGAGAAAGCGTGGGTCTACCTTTAGGCCTTCGGGTTGTTACACACGTCCGCACTAACTTAATACACCCTCTACCACAAATGGTGTAGAGTACAAACACTTATTTGATGACGCCATACATGTACGTCAGTGCTGCTCTTGTGCGTTAAGAAAAACAAAAGCATAGCAAAGAGAGTGGGCGAATTTGCTTGCCGTTCGATTCTGCTTGCCTGGTGCGAGTTGCGTTTTCGATATATGATTTTGTGGTCTGCTTCTTTTATTTCGATACCCCCCATCTAAAGGCGAAGAAAAATTTTGGAAAACATCTAAATAAATACATTAAGCTCAAGATGAACACACGAACACCCTATGACTATGTATAAAAACCGTTCACGGAAAACTCCATCTCAGAAATCGGAAAGAAATTTTTTGCGAACCTGAATGTTATCGGCACTAAAACGAGCTCTAAGATTATTAAAACTCTTTACAGATTCCATACCCATTTGTTTACTGGTTCACAAGAAGTGCAATTTCCTTCTCGCAAATATTTCACTTTACTTCTCCATCTCTCATCTCTTTTCGAAGAGATGATTACGTTTCGTTTTGTAAGCAACAAAGAATCATCAAATTTTTTTGCATATATAATGTTAAGCTAAGATCGTACTATCGATTATGAACTCTTCCACGCTTTAGTATCATAAAATGGACCTAATTGCCGATTGTTGACCAAGTTTGTAATAAAAGACAGAAAAAGAAAAAAACCGCACATAAGAGTTTTAAATTAAAAAGATATATGTATCGGAGATGCTTCATTTTGATTATAATAACAAACGTTCCATTTTATGTTAATAAGAGGGTTTTTTATTTCTGTTTTTTAAAAAATTGTAATTAAACGGAAACAATTATCGCATAAATGTTTTAAAAACAATTGTGACTTTGTACTAAAAGATTTTTTTTTTATTTTATTGTTGATTTTTTTCAATTTATTTATTCACTTAAATTAGTTTAATTCAATTACAATTTTATAAAATTAATTTTTAATTACATTTAAATCGAACATATAGTTTTCTAACTTGATTAAATCAACAATTCCTTATTATTCTATTTTAATTTATTGTACAAATAAATTTTTAAATAATATTTTGATTTCAATATTAAAACTAAAATAATATTTTAAATATTTATTTTGCATATGCTTTAGTAATTCGATTGTTTGCGCATTTCTTTGTTGTTATTGTTAAAAGCGAGTATTGAAATAAATATTAAAAAAAATAAAATACATATATGTATGTGTATACAAACATTAAGTTAAATATTTAAAAACCTCGTTATTTATTCTCTTTGAAAAACATTCCATAATTTGAAGTTGAAATTAAATTCAATTTGAGTTCAAACAAAATTATTTATATGAATGTTTAACATAAAGAAATGAAGAGCTTCTATAAGGTTATAAATAATGTGAATCGCAGTAAGAGGCTTATGGCAATTTTAAATAATTTTGTGCGTTATGCATAATTTCTTAGTGAAATTGTCATGTGCCTCGAACGTTCTGCTCCACTATCTTCCACCTCCAATTCTTCTTAATCATGACCTTGCCCAGAGATCTATAGAGGGCATGCCCTGATTGATTCATTATAATATTATGTATATAGCAGGAATGGCAACAACAACTCTGTACATTTTAATAAAACTCAAAGGTAATAAAAAAAAATTCTTAAAGCCAGGTTTAACAATCGAATTATTCGTCATCGTTATTTATGGTCTTTTACCTCTTATCGGGTAGCTTGCAGATGCATTTTTTTCAAGGCAAAGTATCCATCGACCCACTTTCGCACATCTTCAACTTTTGTGAATCGTTAATCAGTTAAATATGTCTGCACCAATCTGAACTAATGCTAATCAGGTGGAGACAGGTTTGAAGAGTAAACCGCAATCGAGAGGAGTAACCAGTCCACGATAACAGTCACATCCTATTTACAGTGGAAATGTGTCTATTGCCTAAGTTTTTTTGATGCGCTCATAACAATCGAGAAGCTAATCAGATTAAACAGGCGAGATCCTCTGAAGCAAGGCATCATGGAAACGAGTATTACTTGGTAAACGCAATAACTGGTAAGAAACAGTTCGTAGATGATTGCGATTTTTTTCACTTTTTCTCAGAAATATTTTTTTTTTAATACCTAACCATACGCCCAGTAACCTACTAATTACATTGCTTTTTATTCCATGTAAAAAGCAATTTCCAAATTCCCCGTGTTTTTGAACTTGTTACAGTGCTGTTGCCCTTTAATTTCATGTTTTATCAGTAACCCTGATCTTATAAACAAAAAGAATAATAGCAACACTTTTCTTTTTTCTTCGTGTCCTTTTCGTGATTTTTCCGGGCACTAACCAAAAAGTGTTAGGAGATGTTCTAATAATGAATGTGAAGGGGAACACTATTTTGGTTCTTGAATTTTTGTGCGTGAGAAAGAACACAATAATTGCTATTTAGTAGAGATAACGAAGAAATCTCAATTTTTGAGGGGCTTTCGCTATTATTTCGTAATATTCATCGTTGGAGATAAACAGAATAGTTTATAACGTTTGCAAAAAAGAAAGTTACATTTGAGATGAAAAAGAAATTATTCTGAACTTTTTCTTGTGGACTTTCCCGTTGTTACTTCGTGACAAGGAGTTCTGTTAGTAACCAAGTCAAAGTTCATTTCAACTCTATCCACAATATCACCAACTTAACAATGATAGTTCACAAATCACTGCTGGGCTATACTCAATTTCCAATGATAATTTGATCTCGACAAGGTGTCTTAGCGAATCTTCGAAGCATGGCTTCAAGCCACAAGATAGTGGATGAGCGCAGACGCGATATGTGTACCAAGACTAATGGCCTGTTTTTAAAATACACTCTCAAGGTAATAGAACTCGAAAATAACTTATATCACAAATTTAAGAACATTGGGATCGGTTGGTCTCTAAAAAAAAATAAAATTGATGTCTCATGACGCGGCATATTCCAATATCCGTGACCCGCCTCCTAATCATTCCTATATGGTTTACATTCCTTCGGAATTTCACTAGACTAGCAGGGATCGCGTTCATCGCCGCGGACTCAAGCGAATCGAAGCGAAATCGTTATTGGCAATAGTGCAACACAAGACTTGCCATCGAAGAATTTCGTAGTCAAAGAAAGATGAAGCAGCGCAAACTTCTTCAAACCCAAGGTTTACTTCCCATAAGATTGGATGGATGAATCGTATATTATGAGGTTCGGCTATGTCGTCAAAAGACTCATTCAAATCTCTACTATGAGCAAACAATCAGCACTCAATACTTAAAAAGAAGTCGGCCAGAATTGATCACCAGAAAAAAGACGTTCTCTTCCATTCTAAAAACGCCAGATTGCGCATATGTTTGATCGCTCGACGAAAGTTGAAAGAAAATTATAGACAGTACCTCCCAGAGTACGATGACGATGTCTGCCTCTTGTCTTAGCTCTCTTAGCGGTGTGAGAAGTTAACTTGACAAAAGCTCTGAAAAATCATTTGATTCAGTTTTTCGCACAGAAAAAAAAAAAAAGTGGCAGAAGGTCATAGATAATAATGGCCTTTGCATACTTAAATGAAATTAATTTTGAATAAAAAAAAAATTTAATACAAAAATGGAAAAAAGATTTCCAGCATTTATTTCGCGTACCTATTATAAAAGATCATAAAAGCTTTTCGGTATAAAAGCAATGCACATATAGAAATTGTGTGCAATTTTTTTTAAAAAGGAACCTTTGAGTTTGCCGCAATTAGCCTTTTCGCCACTTACTGGCATTCTCTGCGCATTCCTTCTTTACTTCTTCTATTTTTTTGGAATATAAACGAGCACACACCAAGAAAGCAAAGGGATGCAGGCGACGATAGAGCAGCACCGCCCTCCTTGAAGAACTCCGCCAGGTGATAGCTTTCAGATTTATTCACACAGAATGTTATACATTTACCATTTCAATCTGTTAAATATATCTTTGTGTCAAGTAAGAAATTGTCAAAAATATTTGTATGAAATCGGCTTTATGAGTACAACACAAATTCCATGTAGATGTTAGTGTAGAGCATAATTTCTCCATTTAGGTCCGTACTCCGTGTGAGAAATCATCTGATTTACGGGCCTATTTCCTTCAAGTCCAACGGCTTGGTTACCTGAAATAAAAAGGACACATATAGATTCGATTCACTATCAGGCATACAGTTTCGTTTGCGTAGCGCGCCAATGTTATTTGTGAAATTTTGCCTAATTTGTTTTGAGAATGAAGTAAGCGTCGATAAGTAAACAAAAACGATAGGCATTCTGGTAAACAAACGTATGTTGTGATGAACAACATGCAGACGAACATAGGTAAATAAAGTGTACGCTTCACAGTGTTGAAAGATACAGGCGGCATTGATGCCACTCTGCAGATGTTACCAACCACGGAACGAATGTAATGTACCGAAATTTTCGGGTGACATGTGTGAAAGTTAGTACTACTTGTGAATAACCGAAACAACTTTCTTGCTTTGCCTTGCCTTGCCTTGCCTTGCCTTGCTAAATCTTTAGCTCTTTCACGCTTGCAATGCGAATACTTAAGCCTGAAGTGATTAACATTAATATGAGCTTCAAATATTGGACATTTTTAAGGATTCTTCCTATAGTGGCTTCACAATAAATTATAATCAAAGTTCTTGCAGAGCAATTTCAACATCAATCGTTAAAGACTTCATGATGATAATCTTCTTTTTTTTTAATATTTACGAGCCTACTTACAAAGAAGCTAATAGCGGAGAATCCATTAAAAAAAAAATGTATTTTTCAACGTTGATGCTCACCATGACCCTTCACAATAAATTATTTCATCTTTTTTTTTTTTCATCTACTCAGCTGATATGAATTTATAATGATGGTCTTTGTTAAATTTTCATAGAACAGCTTTTCTCTCTTCCTCTTTCTCTTTTTCTTTTTTTTTTTAATTCTAGGGCGTGCATGAAACGCAAACTTTTTGATTAACTCAAGCACACAATGAACATCAAACTATGCGCAAATATAAGTCTGTATGTGTTTGCGTGTATCCGTATAGCTGAAAGGGGGAAAGTTGGCAATAGCAAAAACAACCACAACAACAGTAACGACAACTTAACAAAATCTGAAATCCATCAGGGTAAAGTTTTCTCAGCATAATTACACTATGATAGAGAATAAGGAGACATCACAACACACAGAACACCTAATCACCATAAGAGATGGGGATGCAGGAGACTAAGTTGACCTTACATTGATTTGTTTAGTTTGCTGGTTGCAGCTTTTGTCTTTAAAATCAGCAAACCTGAGTGCTTCAGTTTGTATGCGTAACATATTTCGATTATTCAGGATATTAAAGTCAAATTAAGTATTCCTTTTGCTAGAAGAGTGCTTTGTTGTTGTTAGTTAGTAGTCACTGTAAAATGTTACAATTCACATGAGCTGAGCCTATCTCAAGTTATCCAATTCAAAGGTAGTTTTTGTTGTTAAAACGTAAACATAACATTTCCGTTTGCTGAGCATATGTGCGTAATGAAATTGCTCGCCATGAAGTCCGAGTATGTGATAATTTGTTGAAAAGTACTTTTATTTCCTTACCTTATCCCCTATTAAACTATGGAAGCTTATCACATCTGCCATTCAAGTTGCTACAGGCTCAAATAGATATTGAAGCCCTTGTAAACAAGCACATGTATTATTGATCACCATAATCAAATGATTTAGCTAAGTTCCGTCCATCGTTCCGTCCTTCTAAAGAACTTTCACACAATGCCAAGGACTCATAAAATCGATTTGAAATCTGGTATTGAAATTTGTACTTTGGAAATGATTGTAGCCTGCTTACAAGACTGAAAAGACTTCATCTTTAGAATATCTGCCTAAGGACAATGCGTCGCCAAGATACGCTTTAAGCTGAACGTATACTTTCTTCTTCTGTTTTGATTGTTCTTAAGACAAAACAAACAAGTGTAGAAGTAAAACATATAATGAACTTTAAAACAAAATAGAACGCCTGAGGCATGCTTTTTTAGCTTCTGCTTTAGGTTAGTTTTCTGGCTTAGCGCTGAAGAAATAAAGGATACGCTATAAGCAAAACATAGTATTTTTTTATTGTATGCAGCTAAACTTGTTCTTCTCTCTGTTTTCTCTGTCTTGTTTTCTTTTCTAAGCACACGATTATTATTATTATTATTGTTGTTGTTGTTGTTCTTGTTCTTAGTCGAATATTGCTCTCGTGCCATTAATACCAAATGAATGGACGTTTTACAGAGTTGTGCGTGCTGGTAAGCATAAGTTGTCAAGAAAAAAAAGAAAAAAAAAAGTTGGGCAAACTTTACCGTTGAATGAGTGAAAAACTTTGCACGATTTCCATTTCCCGTAACACATTATTACCCGACTACCGCAACCGTGTGTTAATGTCTTTTTCTAAGGACGGGACACATCATAAACTTTCGAGTATACCTCAATGCCAATGAATGGACTTTGAACTAACACACAACAAGCAAACAAACACAAACGCATATACACACTCACATAAGAATAGGAAAACAGAAAGGTGAATGAAAAAACCAAAAACAGTCAGTAAGTTGTTTGCTTTACTCTAATGAAGGAAGCAAAGAATTTTTATTTTTACTTTCTTTTCATTCTCGTGTAAAAACAAACCGCTACTGTAATAATTTCTTCCGCAACTTTTTCCTAAAGAGTTTTTGTTCGTGGTTTTCTTTTCGGTTTTTCCTTTCTTTCATTTTTGTTATTCAATTTCGTATTCAGAATACAAAATGTCGCAATGACTGAAGTAATAGTAACAGAAACAAACGAAACCATCTCACCTGCAAGAATTCCCTTAAATTGAAATTCGTTTTAATTCAATTTCTCTTTAACAGAGATTTCCATGAGTTTCATGCAAACCCAATTTCCCCGGTCTTTGCATTTTTTTTGCTTCTTCGAAACAAGCATCCATTTGCTTATTTGGCATTTACTGGTTAATGCACCATCGAACCAGTTGAGATGCCATTAATTTGTTTTTATTAATATACGTTGTTCTCTTTGCTATAGCCTTTACACTTGAACAGAGAGAATATTATTTCAATTTATTGCACATTCAAAAACAAGTTGAAACGCTACAAAAGCAACACTAACGCTCCTCAGCACAGGTAGGAAACATCCAGAGATACACGATTGATTGTGTAGCCCAATGGCGTTCATTGTAGCACAAGATGACATTTCCACATTTTTTTACTCGGAAGATTTGATTATTTAAACTCATTGCCTTTAACTTTTCCTGAGTTGAAAATTCCTTCGTAAACGGAAATTTGTGAACTTGTGAAGATTACATTAAAGTAAATAGAATTGCGTCAGGGGCAACGGACGCCAAGAAAGTGAATTAGCTTAGCAAAAATGGACGGCAACGGCAACAATCGAATTGAAAAGAAATTTGATGTGGCTTTTGATGGTCACATCCACCATCTGAGAATTGAATACTGCACGCGCACTTGAATGTAACACATCCCTAAATAAGGTCGTAGTAGTATGGATGCCGCCACTATTAACGAATCGGAGCGTAAGATGGAGGAGGTGCTAGTAAACACCGTGCAGTTATCACTTACTCTTAAAGACCTCGGAGTCGGAGTCATGCTACGCCATTGACTCAGCTTTAAGCACCGCGTGGAATACGCGTCAGAGAATCACCGGCCGTAAACCACCAATAGGAAAATAACAACGACGGTGATAACCACAGTCGCAAAATATGTGAGCCCACTTTAGACGGGTGCGCCCACCATAAAATCAGTGTACCGGAAGTTGGAGGCACTATATCGCCTTAGCGCTCTAAGCCAGATGTGCGGATTCCGTATTGACTCAGAAGACGTCCTTGTAATCGCAGACGCCATACCAATCGATATTTTGGCACATGATGTGCGGGGGAAGGAACAACAACAGCATAACGCGATGAAACGACAAGCCACAAGGGTAGATAAATTATTATTTCTGACAGCCCGCCAAAGGTGTGAGTATGGTAGAACACAACTAGAACCCATTGAGTTAGTGGATAACTGGTGGCAACGAAACCTGGAGCACCATTGACGAGACTGCTGCAAGAGCTACGGCGCTTAAAAAGCATACGGTTGGAGAGAAAAGTGAGAGTGAAAACCAATAGAAGCCATTAAGGACCCGCTATATGAAGCGTTCTAATTGCAACCACCCTCCGAGCAGTTTTCATAAGAGTAACAATGAAATGCAAGTGTTTGCGCAAGAAGAAAGTTGCTGGTCTTTAGCCGACGATAACACAACTTTTCAAAAATTGTTCACAAAAGCAGCGAGTCTTGGATTTAGGCAAACGGATGTCGACCTGAACAGATTGACCTATCAACAAGGCTAAAGATAATATCATTCTCACTGAAAGTATTCTAAAGCAAAAAATCCATATCTGTTTCCCGAAAAAAGTAAAATATTGCCTGACCTTCCGCAAACTCAGATTGAATGAAAAGTGTTCGCATTTGTCTAACATATTTTCCTTTTTGTTTAAGATTGCATTAGTCAATGGTGACTTCAGAATATCAACACGCCCGATCTCATTTTTATTCTACAATATACACAGTACCCGTAATGCCATGTCTATTTGCTAAACCTGACTTACAGCGTAGGCCGCTGAAAAGTGAAGTCGGAAATTGAATTTATTTTCTTCAGCGATTCGTGGTAGCTCCCAAGTCTCATCGATAATTAGGCGATAAGTCTTCTATGGCCTTTTGCAGGTAGCGTTTTTTTTCGCTTTTACATTATGGGAGTTTCGGGATGATTGTACTTGGTTCAGGGACAAAGGTGTTTGTTATGCGTCATTCTTATGTTTAGTTTAAAACAGGAAACGCATGTGTACTGCGTGCCTCGATCTAACACGCTGATGAATGTTAAGTACCTTATGGAATGATGGGCAGCTTATTCTCCCCTTAGATGTTTTAGCGCGACAATGGACTTAAGCGTAAGGGTAGCAGTTAACGTAAAACACTTAGAAATATCTGTCTAATAAGTCATGATGCTATTTCGCAGCGTACTTCACCAAAATCGAATGAGCATCAGTAACTCTTTTTTCTTCTGCCAATCAAAGAGCGCCTTGTGCCTCCAATATTCCTGCTTTTCAGTCTGATACAAATGCTTACTTACAAGCCCCCGCACAAAAACTCAAATAGTGGAAATGCAGTTGTTTGGGAAAATCGTTAATTCATTTCTTCTTTTTCGCTCGAGTGCCCGTACACGCACTAAATATGTTATCTTCATAGGCCTGAACGGATAATTTACTTAAATTAACAATTAATAATAAGACTTTAATGTTATTGAGATGAGGAGTAAGCAAGTCTCTCCGGACTAATGGACTTCATCCTCGAACTCCGCATTTACAAGCGCGCGATTTAAAATGAAAATTTTGTACAATATTTTCTGCTTCTTCTTTTATAGCTAATAACACATTGCTTTCAAGAAATATTAATAATTTTTATTTCATATAAATCCTATAGCAATCGCCTTATAAACCTAATGCATTATTTTTCTTTTGTTGTTTTTTTTTATTTATATATTAATTCTTAAAACGACTTTAATTTACCACTACGATGATGATTAAACAAAACAACGACACACACAAGAGAGTGGTTTAATAAAAATAGATGGATATTGTCTGCGACGGGCAACGTGCAAGAGATACTGGATAGGAAAACGTTATCAAGAATAAGAAAAATGCGGAAAAAAAGCAAACCAAAGGAGAAAAGAAAATCGAAATAAAAAGGAGAAACGCTGCAATAAAATCTAATAAAACAAACTAAAACGCTAAACGCAGCAGCAATAGCCGTAGTCTTAAAATGAGCATTTTCTACGTCCACTTTCCGCAAGAACTCATTTGTTTAAATAAGAGGAGCAAAAACCAAAAAAAAAAAAAAAAAAACAGAAGAAAAAAGGTAAAGAAACAAAAAATCCATAAAAAAAAATTGAAAAAAAAAAAAAATACAAAAATATTAAAGAAATATTAATAACTTTAGTTTCTCAAGGCTTCATGTTTTCACTGCTGCACTCTTCACGTTCGCTCTGGCCCAACCTTCTCACATTTTACGTTCTACAGAAGCTAGTCTCTTGTGTTTTAATATTAAAAAGAAAAGAAATCTTTTGATTGTTCGCGTTATAATATTACATACCGACGACGACGACAACGGTGACGGCGGCGGCGGCGAACACGATGACGTTGCTAATAAAATAGTAAAGTAAAGAAACGAAAAGAAAAACTTTTCTTCTATCCACTATTTGCAGGATGACTTATATTAAGTTTATCCTTCCATTTGCAACCACCACAAAATGTCTCGAAGATAAGAAGATTAAATTTGATAATTGCGCCAGATATAGCCAGCATTTGCCTAAAACTGAGAACTGGATCATGAAAACTTATCGTGTGGAGTAAGTCAACCTAGAATTTGTTCCGGCAATAATAAACGATCGGTAACTACTTCACCACATTTCCAATTTGAAATAGATTTTTCCCTATCGATCGGGAAGTTTTTGCGAAAATTTATATTCACTCAAACATAAGTTTTATGACAAATAATAAACACGCTTCATTGCATCTGATCTGTTCTTGACAACCAACAATATGCATAACGTGCTCTCCAAAACTTTTATATATATTTCGAGAAGTCGCTTTTGTAGAACAGAACAATTTTCGTAGAAAATTGCAAGCCACTCTTTCTAATATCGATTAGTTTTATATAGATGTCACTTACATAAATCCCTTACAGGCTAGACGTATCCTGTCCCCTTAAATTTGAACCTGATAATAATTACAATCTTAAAGAAAGATCGCAGGACTTTGTGCTTGTTATTGGTCAATAAACAAGTCGACGTAACTTTATGCTTCATGCTACCCTAAATGTGATAATAAAAGCGGGGAGTTTTCGTCCTAAAATTTGTCCAATGCCTGCATATAAAAGCAACAGATGTTCAATTCAGTTAAGATTGAATTCATTGGTACTCATGATTTATAAACGCAATTCCTAAAAGATTCGTACATCATCATAAACACAAGCTAACCAAGAAATTCTGATCTGTTACCATTTAGATTGCACTCAACACAAGCGTAAACGTTAGTGAAAGCATTATTTATGAAAATAGGCAAACGTTACGAATCAATGGGTTATCGTACAGGTATCTAACAAGAGGTTTACCCCGCTGTGAATTGTTTGGAAATCAGCATTCCGCAGCATAAAGCCCTAATATGTTCTTTCATGTCATCTCGTGCCAATTTGGAAGTCAAAATGCTTCAAAGCCATTCCAAGAAGGATTTTTGATATTATTTTGATGTTTAGATTATGCAACTGGAAGAAGAGCAGGTAAGCGGACATGATGAAATTGTCTTTGAATGTATAATGAAAAGTTTCTAAACAATAGTTCTATTCTTTCCTCAGAAAACATTATTGATTCCACGGCAAAAAAGTCGAAACACAATCTAATTTCGGAATCTTCGAAGAATCGCTCCGTTTAAGCCATACACTGATCGACCGAAGCTGAGAACAAAACTTAACGTCTTCATTAAAACGCCTATAAAAGCGTATTTTCTGCTTCTTCTCAGAGAGTAACAATCGTTTAACTAATAGTTGGGCAGATGGACATAGCAAACGTAACGCTACACTTATCAGAGCAATAGATGAATAAAGAGATATAGTAAAAGTATAACTGGATCTGTCTTAGAGAGTTTGAAAACCACATGGCACAACGAGCCTCTCTTCGAGATTCTGTAAAATAATCATGAGAGCTTCTCAAAAAATAATGCACCTGTGACTTAAAAAGGCACTAAATCGAACCAATCTTAGAGAAGTTAACGAAACTTAACGAATGTATTGACCAAGAGGCTGCCGGATAACTTAGATCGTATGCTTGCTTGTGTTGAAAATTCTACCACACGTGAGACTTGAAACCACGATCAATGAATTGTTAGTTGAGAACCTTTGGCTGCTCCGCCACTTGTCCGGGTATGTGGACGGATATATCGCGCAGAATTTGTAACAACGATCTGACTCTGTCTTCGAATAGCAATATTTTTAAAAAATTAAAAATTTTTTTCTTTTCATGCTTCCACATCAATTTTCTGTTTCAAGTGCAATTTTTGATGAACGTTTGTTAATGGGTATCAAAGGTGCGTTTTAAATCGACTTTAATCTTAACATTTATTTCTACTTAAAGAACGAACTAACATAAAATTTAAACCGAACAAAAAGGGGAGAAATAAAGAAAAAAGAAAAAAAAAATGGAAGAAAACAGCATTTTACTTATGTACGTATATATGGATGTAGTGGTACATACCCATGAGACATTCAATGTAAGCTCGATGTTATGCATGTGCTTACGTATGCACATATCATGTATACGTACGTACGTAAGTACGGTGCGAGTTTGAACGTGGAAATCTTATTTCCCAACAATCTCAGTCACGACTACTTTAAAAAATATTTTCTTTGGAAGAAGAGCTTTTGTGCGATTTTTTTACTTTTTTTATTTTCTTTTTTTATGTTTTCTCTAAACACAATTTAATTTTAATATTATGGTAAAACAGTTCTTTTGCATATTTTAAAGTTTTTTTTTTTTTTTTTTTGTTTCTTTCCGCAGTTCTGGCGCACATCTGGATTTTAAGAAATACAACAATAACTAAATTATTTTATTTATATTAAAACTAAGGAAAAACTTTATCATATACTTTAAGCAAACGATGATCGGTAATTTGCTTGGAGCGGAGAAAAAGGCAAATATATTGGCTAAGGAAGTGTAGCCTAGAATAGGGGGAAAATTAACAGGAATGGATGATAATGAAATTTTTGCATTAAACTTTTCAATTTTATAAAGTATTAACCATAAAATTTAATCAATTAGCTGCGGAATTTATACCTAGGAGTCCCTCAAACAGCGCTTAATTAAAATTTAAGGACATCTTATATACGAGTCAAACGCAACACAAATGGTTGCAGAAAAAAAAGTTTCCATTTTTATTCCATAGAAAATTAATGATTCATTCTTGAAAAAGATATTGTGGATGAAAATTTAAAAATTCTGATAAAAAAATAATAAAATTCATAAATAGGAATAGGAAAAATTAAAGAACAAACAATTGTTTTACATAACATGAAGACATAGGAAAAAGTTCAAGAACATCTCCTTTTTTCTAATAGCATTTCCCCTTAAGTAGTTTTGGAAGCGTATGTGTGATGCAATTGTTCTAGTGCTTACGTCCACACAAGCTTGATCTAATCATTTCTTTCATTTATAGCAGGCTTACTAGCATTATAAAGACCCACGCATAATACTAAATCAGGTTTGCCAATCGACTCGTATTTTTATACACCAAAAACACATCAAAACGGAATCGTCGATGGTTGCATATATTCTTTATACGCAGTTAACTGGTTAAATCGAAAAAGTCAAAGTTGTTGGTATCGAAAATAAAAGTGCAAGAAGAGTTTGAAACTTCATGTAAACTATTGCTTCACTTAAGACTAGCAAAGTGAAAACTTATAAGCATTCGAATCGAAAGGAAAGGAAAGAAGGGAAAAGAAAAGAAATACACTCGTTTTATTACCTTTCTTGCTGTTAAAAAAAAATTATTCTGAAATTCTTGATTTGAGTATTTCACTTTACATCGCATCACTTGTAGTATATACATGCATTAAGTTTGTACAGATGTACAAAACACCCAGAGGGACTTAGGGGGACCACCTCATCGATCGGAAGCGTCGAAGTGTTTTGCCTCAAAGGCGAAGCCTCACCCACTATTTGTTATAACGATCGATTCAGAATCACTTTTTAAATCGATCTAAGCTTGACTGTCTGTCTGTGTTTGTGTGTTCTTACCTACAATATTTGTGATATTTTGATGAAATTGGTACGCGGGCCTGTTATACTTCAAAGACGAGCGCTATTGAAAACAATTGATGTGGAATTTTTACCCCTGGGATTCTCAAGATAGATCCATTTTTCATCCTGATATCCTTCGAGCGAAGAAAAAACGAAATCGAAAAACGGCTCCCTTTTTGCCGCAAAATTCGACATTGACGTAGTTAGAAAATGTATTTTGTCGGTGCGAGAATTGTCGATACTATGACTTCTTATAGCTGTCAAAGCTGTAAAAATAACTACTTCAAGCATGTATGTCCTTGAGGTGGTGTTAAGGATAGTCTATGGGAAAATTTCGGTTTCATGTTTACATACTCAGTGTAATACACGCGATCAATAAGGCGAATGAAAAATCTTTATCGATTTCTCCAAATCAATTGCATCCCGTTCAACTTACTTCCCGTCCAACGTAATCCACCTATGCCAGTGTTTTTTCCAATTCAAAGGAGGGAATTCCCCTTTCCAGGATAGCTTTAAATATTTTTTTTGATTCGGCTTTTATTGCCTAAGACCAGTCCAAATGCTATACCAGTTTGGCAACTGATCGCGGCGTGTTTGCTTCGTCTTTTTGTAAAGAGTAGTGTTTTTTTGCGCGTAATTATTCGCAATTTTGTAAAAGGCTTATTATTATAAAGGCATAAAGGCATAAAGGCATAAAGTTAAAAGGTGTAAGAATTTTAAAAAGGAATTATATCTTAATTTACATTAAAGTTTTGATGTTTCTCATTTTTGGTTCTTGCATTCAGCTCAA